>JAJKFI010000093.1:2202420-2340388 GCA_029204185.1 Lerista edwardsae
TGTGTGTGTGTGTGTGTGTGTGTGTGTGTGTGTGTGTGTGTGTGTGTGTGTCTTTAAAATAAAAGCATTTTGGATAAGAGGGAGGTTTTTGACATGAGTAAAAGTGTGAGGGGGGGACTAGGGATAAGAAGAGTCCTCAAAGAGCTTGGGCAGCACCACAGAAAGCCATGTGAGCCTCGTTTTCATTCATGCTTCTGTCTTAGGGGCACATAACATGGTTGTTTCCATAGTCAGCCTAGGCTCTCCAAGCTCCATCTTCAGACTTGGCCAATCAAGATGTTCAAGGAATTATTAGCCTGCCAGCAGACAAAGACCTATTGTCTGTCAATTATTCATTATGTTCTTTTACTACAGCGGGCCTTTGGTATCCGTGGGGAACCATTCCAGGACCCTCTGCGGATACCAAATTCTCCGGATAACAAAATCCATGAGAAGGAGGTGCTGGCAAACCAGGTCCTCTGAGACCCCCCCCCCCACCTGCAGTTCTAGGCATCTACAGATGTCCTCCAGAGATGCCAATGGATAAGGAGGGCCCACGGTACAAGTGGCTTCTTGCTCTCTGTGGGTGTTCCATTCTTGAATATATCGAAATCCATGGATGCCAAGGTCCAGGTTGAAATGCTTTGAAAAACAAAATAAAACAAAAGCACGAGAAAGGGGGTTTTCTGCCTTTTCCCAGACAAATTGCACGATGCATTCTGGGGTTGAACCTGGGAGAAGGAAGGAACCTCCTTCCGACTCAGATGGGGCTCTTTTAGCGCTAAAAAGCTCAGGCTCGGAAATTGCATGGTTCGGTTGGGAAATGTAGAAGACCTGATTTTTGCACCTTTTTTGGTTTTTTTGTGGCATTAAACTTGGACCCCGATAGCCACTGATATTAGTGGCAAGTCAAATGCAGAGATACCGAGGACCTCTGCTAACTGGGCAAGAGGCACTTTTTTCAGGTGGTGTTCCTCTTAGATTTAGCGGGAGGAGAGTAATTGTCCCTCTTCACCCCTATGCAGTGTCCCCTTTGGGACAGGGAGCCATTTAACTTTATTATTACTGTTTGTCTGTAAACTGCTTTGTGAACTTTGTGTTGAAAAGCGGTATATAAATACTGTTTGATTGATTGATTGATTGATTGATTGATTGACCCAGCTGTGTGTGAATTTTGTGCTTTTGGAAAGAATCTATTTTTGTATATAATAATAATGATGCAAGTATTTATATACCGCCTTTCTCTGGCAATTAGATTGCTCCTCTGGCTTTAATTCAAGGAGATTTACATAGGCAGGCTTTATTTCTCTAAACCCGCCAGGGGTTTTTACAAATTACAAAGAAGTTCTGTCTTTCAAGAACTACAACAACATGCAGATGGACTTTCGTGGTCTAGTCCTTCTTTCTAGCCACACGCTTGCCTTCCTGCTGGCTGATAAGTGGCTTCTCTGCTCCCACCAAAGAAACAGCTGGCCCAGCACAACTCCTCTCTCACAGGCAGCTGGAGACAGCTCTTATCAGTCGTACTTCTCAAGGTCTGCCACTCACGGAGACTTTTGGTGTTGTCGAACTGGCAACCTTCAGATCTTATCTTCAGGCAAACGGAGGCTTTAACCCTCTCGACTTAACCTTCTGCCCATGCAATATGCGTCGCTGTTGCAGTTGTGTGGTAGATGCACTTGTTACTTCCCTTGTTACTGCGTGGTGGCGCAGCGGGTTAATTCGCTGTTGCTGGGCTTTCCATCCGGAAGGTTGGGAGTTCGAGACTGCGTGACGGAGTGAGCTCCTGTTGGTTGTCCCAGCTCCTGCCAACCTAGCAGTTCGACTTATCTTCTACTGCAGTGGTTCTCAAAGTTTTTACACTGGGCCCCACTTTTTAGAATGGCATTTGGGACCCACTGGGAGTGATGTCATTACCCTGGAAGTGATGTCAGAGCTGGAAGTGCCATCATCAAGCAGGAAGTGCTGTCATTGTAACATCATCAAATGACACTCCTGAAATGCAAATTGGCATTCTTGGACCGCAGCAATTGTACAACCATGAAGCATCCTTGACAGAAAGCAAGTTTAGGACAAAATAGGATTAGATGTAAAAGCACTGAACTAAAAACAAAATGAAAACAACAACACCCTCACTTGAAAATTCAAACTGTTAACACAAAAGGAATATAACAAGAGTAAGGTCTGCAGTTTCCAAGATGGCTGCTCCCAGTTTTCTGCGACCCACCTGACATCAGGCTGCAACCCACCAAGTGGGTCCCATAGTTAACACTACAGTTTGGACTACAAATTTTTTGTCTAATGGGCCAGCATGGCCATCTATGATTGTGAGCTGTCTAGCGGTTGTGCCAGAGCTAGGAAGGAATTCCAGAAAGATCTTATTTTTTTTCCAATTACAAAATACTACAGAAGCCTCAGCAGCAAAGCAGACGACCCAACTGTTAGCATCAAAATTATGTGCTGTGGATACGATGGTGCCATAAAACATCCTGTTTTTTCCTTTTTTGCATTGTATTCTGTACTAAGGGACTTGGTGACTTTAATACACTGTGAAAAGGGCAGTAGCATTAGGATCATTACCCGGGTATTTTATTTCATTTTTTAATCTGGAGAGATTGTGACGGGGGCTGTGATTTGCTTATTTCAGGAGTTAGATGTGCTCTGTCCCCTTCTGCGGCGTATGTGTCAGCTCTAATAAAAGGAGCAATATTTTTCCTGAGTGATGGTAGTTTTCAAAGTTCAGTGCTTAGCCGTTCTCTGGCACGCCAGTGGCTCGTTCCTGCTTTTGCAAAAGTTGGGTCTGTGCTGCATTCTGAAAGTAGCTTTTGGCTTGTTTTTGATTCATGGCTGGATTTGGGAGTGTTGATTTTAAGAGCTTTCCCACAGGACAGGTCGGTTTTCCATTGCCTGCTTCTGTGGAGCAGCTGGTAGAATTTTCATTGCCTCTAACTGGGAGTTGCATTGCACAAGTCATGATAACCTTGCTGTTTTTCAGTAATATAGTTAAGGGCCTTAAGATGAATGGAAATTATGTTGCTCTTATATCCAGAGGCACGTTGGTGTCTATTTTGAGTCATACCACCTGCAGTGTAGAAAGCCTTGAACATTCATTAGCCCAAGGTCTTCCCCGTTGTGTGCGTTGCCCTGACTGGCTCCAGCAGCAAGACGGATGCATCAATTTAAATGTCTCAGGGCGCAATCGTAAGTGGTGCTGCTGAAAGGGTGGCTTTGGGAGAGCCCAGTAATAATGGGGCCAGCATCTGCTCTGCAGGTCCTACATTTGACACCTGCTCTAGGTAATCAAGTTAAAAGGAGCACAGGTTTTAGCAGTGGGACAAGAGAAGATGGGAGAGCAGCAATCCTGGACGAACAGTCTTATATATCAATCAATCAATCAATCAATCAATCAGTATTTATATACTGCTTTTCAACACAAAGTTCACAAAGTGGTTTACAGGCAAATCATAAAGCTAAATGGCTCCCTGTCCCCAAAGGGCTCACAACTTAAAAAAATGCAGACCATCACCAGCAACAGCCACTAGAAAAGTCACTGTGCAGGGGTGAAGAGGGACAATTGCTCTCCTCCTGCTAAATCTAAGAGGAGCACCACTTGAAGAAGTGCCACTTGCCCAGTTAGCAGGGTTAACTTATTTAGCTTGCAAGTTTATTTTGACAAGCCAAAAATGTAAATAACTGTATAACTGGAGCGAAATCTAAATAAACAGAAATAAAAAAATATACACAACAGACAGCGTGGAAGGTTGGATGATGAAATTGGATGGAAGAGGCGAGCAGGTGGACAAAATTTGAAATGTGGCTATAATTGAAAATTATAAAACGCTTAAAATTATAAATGCTTAAAATGCTGGCTCCTGAATTATGGATGTCCAAGTTATGGATGGCTGCATTGGAGATTTTGTGTCAGCACATTATGTGTGCCTTGTGCAAACTCCACTTAATCATAGAGTTGGAAGTAACCCACAAGGCCCTACCTGTTGCAGGAAACCCTCGGGACATCTCCAGCAGGTACATGTTGAGCCCCTGCTTAAAGGTCTCCAGTGAGGGAGAATCCACCACCTCCCTTGGCAGTCCTTTCAACTTAACTGTCAAACTGCCCTGACCATCAGGAATTTCTTCCTGATGTCCAACTGAAATCTCCTTTCTTGCAGATTGCGTCCATCGAAAATAGTTCTACTCTCAGAAGCAGGGGAGAACAATTTTGTCCCTTCTTCCACACGGCAGCCCTTTAGATGTTTGAAGAGCGCTATCATATCTCCTCTCAGCTTCCTCTTTTCCAGGCTAAACACACTCAGGGCGCAATCCTAACCTGGAGTTAGTCTGGCACAGTTAGGCCAGCAAAGTTTAGCTGGCGCAAGGGCCATTGTGAAGCACATTTGGACTGCTCTCATAGTCAGGGATGGTGGTGCACATCTGTGTGCTGGCCTCTCTGACTCCGAGAGTGGTCCAAACACACTTTTCGGTGTCCCTTGTACAGGCCAGACCTTATTTACCTCATATTTCCCTCAGAATTTTACCTCAGAAATTTACCTCAGAATGCCAGATACAAGGGAGTGGCGTTTGGACCACTCTCGGAGTCGGGGAGGATGGCGCACGTCTGTGTGCTGGCCTCTCTGACTCCGAGAGTGATCCAAACCTACTTTACAGTGGCCCTTGTGCAATCAAACTTTGTTCTCCCAATCTTTTCTCATAGGGCTTGTTCTCCATCCTTATCGCTCCTCTCGGAAATTGCTCCAGTTTGTCTGCATATTTCCTAAAGGGAGGTGTCCAGAACTGGATACAGTTCTCCAGGTGAGGTCTGACCAAGCTTCCCAGGTGTGATTTGTGAAGGTCTTTTCAAACTTAAACAGAATCTGTTCCGAATCCTTCGGATGCTGCTTGTTTGCATGTCAATATCGGGGCAGTTGTCCGATGTCTTTGAAGGATGTGTGGAAATGGCGCTTGTGTGTTCAGTCGTAGCTCTCCCTGACTTCTCCAAAGCAGCAGCAACTTCATTAAGACGAAAGCCTTTCCGATTTCTCACCAGGCTCTGGGGCTTTCCGCTGATTCTACAACATTGTTTTGGGCAGCTACCATCGACATTGCTACCTCTCAATTATTCATTTTTTAGCGGTGCATTATTTATTGGCTGGAACAGCACCAGGGAGCCAGATCTGAAGGTATAGATGTGCTGTTCATATTCTGGGGTGCCTGACCATAGCTTGAGACAAAGGGCATCTTCCCTTGTTCTGCAGCACAAAGGCTTCTGGAGACATAACAGGTTTTCATAAATTGCAAGATGGTCTTGGGTCTACGAGTGAGTTTTGCCAGGAGGTTGCAGGCTTTTGCTTCTTTTGCAACAGTGCAGTCTTTTCTACTTGTAGACCGTCCACTAGGGGGTGCTGTGTTTCTTACGTATTCAGCGTTCAGTAGGCAGTGAGTCTAAGGAACTCCTTGTTACTGTATCAGCACAGAGTTGGTGACTTCGCAGCTGACGAGGTCGGTGCAAGTTGTAACCTTTTTCACTTTGATACCTTTTGTGTTGATTTAACGACATGTGGAACCTTTTTTTTTTTTGGGGGGGGGAGAATTGTGTGTGACTTCTTCAAATGATGCCCTGATCTTAAAACAGTGACCAAGAACTGAGCCTAGATAACAGCCCACACTTTTTAGATTTATTTCTTGCAGGATGCACTCAGAAGGTTTTTCCTTTTATAGCTGGTAATAAAGCAAAACACCTTAAAGTTAATTACAGAGTTGCTTTGGAAGGGTTCACACTTTCCCACCAATCTCTTTAATCAGCAAATTGTTACGAAGAGCCATGTTAAACCAGCTTGCCATTAATCCTTATTCTTCCCAGTCTAACGAGCTCTATTGTCTTTAATTTAGAAGAGGCATACGATCTAGCGAGGGTCTTCGCAGGTAAAGCCGGAACACCGCAATATTGCAGAAGTAATGACTATTGACATATACTCGGTCAGTTACCAGGACCACCTTGGAGTAAGGAAGCTTGACTTTTATCAGAGTCAAACTTATCTGTCTGTGATAGGATATCTAAATTGGTATAGATAGTTGCTGCCCTGTTGTCTGCAGAGAATCAGAGGAGATAGGGAGAATCCCTTTTATTGGACGCCGTCCAGTTAGCGTAGAACTGTAGTTCCCAAACTGTGGGTCGGGACCTAATATCAGTTGGGTTGTGAAGCCGCTTGAGCAGCCATACTGAAAATATGAGAAGATGGGATGCTGGAAAGGGGGAGGGCTGTGTGGTTGTTTTGCTTGGGTGTATTGCAGTGGTTCCCAAACGTAACTGTGTCCCAATACCCCTGCTGCCATCTTGGATCTCACGAGATGCAAGTTGTTGGCACCCGAATCTTGTGTTTAAAATGGAGTTGTGACAAGCTTCCTGAAGCAAGAGTTGGTGGTTGTTGTTGTTGGGGGGTGGTGAACCTTAGCGTTGCTTCATACAACAGAAAGTGCAAATGTCAATGCTCCTTGGTTAGTAGATTCATAATTGTTCATATTGTGACAACTGGGAACATTGCTAAGTATGTATGCCTTTATATGCGACCACACTATTGCTGCCTTGCTTATCTGCGAGGGACAGAATTGCTACTTTCCTCATTATCTGCACCCCTGTCCTTGTCATCCACTATGCAGAGACCTTCAAAGGCTGCAGGGACCTTCAGAATGGCACCTGTGACCAGTGCTGACCCCATTAAAATGGCTGGTAGAAGCATCTGCCGGCTATGTTTAAGGGGTCCATGCTGGTCGCAGGTACAATCTGACGATCTCTGCAGCCTATGGTAGGTTACCCAGCGGTACCTTTTTACCCAGCGGGTAGTTAATCTGTGGAACTCTTTGCCACAGGAGGTGGTGATGGCATCTGATCTGGATGCCTTTAAGAGGGGATTGGACGGATTTCTGGAGGAAAGGTCCATCGTGGGCTATAGGCAATGATGGATTGTGCAACCTCCTTACCTTGGTGGTGGGCTACTTCAGAGTACCGGGTGCAAGGGAGTGGCAACAGGATGCAAGCATCTTGTTGTCTCATGCCTCCCTGGGGCATCTGGTGGGCCGCTGTGAGGAAGCTGGATTAGATGGGCCTTTGGCCTGATCCAGCAGGGCTCTTCTTATGTTCTCACGTTAAGGTCTCTGCAGCATTCAGAGATCTTTTGGCCCTTCCTGCTGCACTTTGCTGGCTTCCTGAGGGTCTCTGCTGGATTCTTTTGATGGCAGGTAAGGTACCCCTTGCACTTAACCCCATTGATCCCATAAGTCAGTGATTTGTCATCCGTGAATTCGCTATCTGCGAGGTTTTCCAGGAACCAAACTCTACAGGATAATGAGGCTTGACTGTGTAATCGTGGCTCTTCAAAAATAAAGAGAAGGGAAGCAGGAACCATCAGCCTCCATTCTCGCCCCCTCCCCACTGTGTCTGCCATTTGAAAGCACAAATAGGGAAGAGGCGAGGAGACGGCATTCCTCACCACGGTGGACCATTCAGGAGACATGTTGCAGTGGACCTAGGACCTCCCAGAGGCTCATTATAGACCTGTACAGTATCCTCTGCACTCCTGGTCTGTGATTGAGTATGCAGGAGGCAGTCCTAGGGAGAGAAATAACGAGAGATGTGCCATGGGGCTAATGCGCTGCCCTAGCCTCTTCTTATGTGTAGAATATGACATTAATGTACATTCTGGAGTTCCCTGCCTCCGCTGTGTGATGAGGCGGAAGAGTCTGCAGACACTGTGCCATGCTCTTGTGATCCTGGCTGCCTTGTTCCTGTTCCTTCCAGTGGCTCTGAATACTATAGAACAGCGTGTTTCAACCATTGTGTGTGTCCCCCCGGTACCAATTCTCATGGTCTAATTATCTTAAGTATCTGTGGAAGTAACTGGCGATCATGTCATTGCCAGTCACTTCCAGGTTCAGAGATGGCCATGCTACGAACGGCGGTAAGACTCAAGTCGAGTGGGTGGGCTTTTTCAAGAGCACTATAAGAACTTAAAAAGGATCTGGCCAAAGGCCCATCTAGTCCAGCTTCCTGCATCGGCCCACCAGATGCCTCAGGAAACACATAAGACAACCAGATGCCACTCCCCTGCATCCGGCACTCCGAGGTAGCCTACCTCTACAATAAGGAGGTTGCACTAGCCATCATGGCCTGTAGCCTGCAATGGACTTTTCCTCCAGAAATCTGTCCAGTCCCCTTTTAAAGGCACCTAGGCCAGATGCCATCACCACCTCCTGTGGCAAGCAGTTCCACAGAGTAATTACCTGCAGAGTAAAAAAGTATTTCCTTTTTTTCTGTTCTCACTCTCCTCGCACTCAATTCTAGTGGATGTCCCCTGGTTCTGGAATTGTGAGAGAGGGAAAAGAATCTATCCACTTTATCCATCCCATGCAGAATTTTATGTCTCAATCAAGTCGCCCCTCAAGCTTCTTTTTTTCTAGGCCATAGAGCCCCAAACGCTGTAGCCTTTCCTCAACTGGAGGTGCCCCAGCCTTGTAATCATTTTGATCGCTGTCTTCTGCACCTTCTCTAGTTCCCCTATATCTTTTTTGAGGTGTGGCAACAGTCAAGCCTCCTACCACTGTTCGTAATGTTGTGTTGCAGTCTCACTGCCAGGTGGCAGGTGTCCCCTGGAGACATGCGTACCACTGGACAACACCTTGAGTAACGCCAGTGGTATGCGTACTACCAGTTGAAAAACACTGCTATAAAATAGAGGTTGGCAGAGTGTGGAAAAGCAGCACGACACCGAACGACAAATGTTGACGCAGAAATGATGATTTGCCTCTTACGTTTATTTTTCTACGCTTTCAGTCATTTTGATGATTCCAGTTTATTTTACAAGGTTAAACTGCTGTGCCACAATAAGTAAGGCTCTCAGTAGGGTTGAAGGTAGTAATTAACTCGCAGCAGGGCTGTAGCAACGTCTTTTTGTGACGGGGTGGGGGGAGAAGTGCTTGCATGCCAACTGGAAACTGCACCGAGAAAGCAATTTACCCAGAGTGGAATTTGTGCAACAATCCTTCTCTGGCACGAGATAAGATGGTGTTGAGATTATTGGTGCTTGCAAATAGCCAGGTACCTCAATACAGAGTTTCTTTGGCACTGTATGGCTTCCACAACCCAATGGGGTCTAGCTGCGCTTGCTCCTGGGGTTAACTAGTTTCACCTAAAGCTGCAATTAATTGGTTGGCTAATCAACAAAAGGAATGTAAACTGATTAATCAGGGAAGGACAGATTTAATCAATTTTTAAAGGCTGTGTTGTATCTGTTGGGTGGCCATACGATACGAGGAAATGAAAAATATAGTCAAGGTGCTGTGTCCTGGCGGGAATGCTAGCTTTCGTTGGTAAAATTATGAACGAACTTAAATGGTGCTATATAAATAAGGGCGCAAGTCCTAACCTGGAGTGTGGTCAGCACAGTTAGGCCAGCCAAGTTTGGCCTGCACAAGGAACACCCAACAGTATATTTGGACCACTCTCGGAGTCAGAGAGGCCAGCACACAGACGTGCGCCATCCTCCCTGACTCCAAGAGTGGTCCAAATGCCACTCCCTTGTATCTGGCATTCTGAGGTAAATTTCTGAGGTAAAATTCTGAGGTAAATATGAGGTAAATAAAGCAAAGTCTGGCCAGCACAAGGGATACCATAAAGTATGCTTGGACCACTCTCGGAGTCAGAGCGGCCAGCACACAGACGTGCGCCATCCTCCCTGACTCCGACAGTGGTCTAAAAGCGCTTTAAGGTGGCCTTGGTGCCACACAAACTCTGCTTGCTGAACTGTGCCAGCCTAACTCCAGGTTAGGATCGTGCCCTTACGATGCAGGATTGCGTCCTTTTTGTAAAACCATGGCTTAGTTAAGCAAACCATGGCCTCATGTTGTCTCTCAACCCAGCCACTATGACAGGGAATGTTGTAAATGGTAGAGTGGCTTTTGTGTTAAATTCACATGTGATTTTTTTTTTTTTAATACCGTGAGTTCTCCTTATCTTGGTGCTTGGGATTTGACTCCGTAAAGATCTTGACCCATGTCAGGAGGGCCTTACTTTACCTCATGGATGAAGCCAGTAGAGTCTTCCGGTTCTGGGAGGCCGTTCTGGTACCATCTGGGAGATTTATTATCTGCGAATATCAGTATCTGCGAATGAGTTTGTGTTCCTGGGAACGGACTCCCTATGGATACTGAGGGTGTATACAAATACAAGATGGCGGGACAGCTGCTGCCTGTTGGATGCCCGTCAAAGATGTCTTTCCCTCCATCCTGATAGGCTTCGACAAGGCCTTCGACGTGTTGTCTGGGACGTAGAACATGCAGTTGCCAAAAGCGGCAACAGACGCTGTGTGGAGCTTCATTTTGCAGTTCTTTGATTCCTGACCACAAGCTGTTTTGTGGAGTCCGGGCAAAAGCCCCCTCCAATCACTGGCACGGACTGACCGGACTCCTCTGGAGTAAGTGGCTTGCAGTTGACGTTTGGGCTGTGTTGATAGCAATTTCCAATTTATAGCTGCATGAAAGGATTCACTTTTTTCCATGGTGTTCCACTTACACAGAAGAAAAGTCTTCCAAGGAAAGTAATTTGGAACGAGAATGGGCTAGCAAATCGTTTGCTTTCGCTCTTGGGCTCGCTTTCTTACCAGGATAACAATGCGCTTGGATTAATCCTTGCATTTAAGTCCCAAAGCTAATCAAAATTTGTTATGTAAACACTTCTAATTTCTGCACATTACGCATTTCTTTGGTGTTGAGAAGAAGCGATAACCGCTCGGAACAATAGGCAGGCTTGCTGCAGCCCCCTCCCCCCCTTGCCCACACTTTAAATTGCTTCCTTGCAGAAAATCATTCTGATGTTATGAATTTAAGGTTCAGCCTGATTAGGAGAATCTGATAAAAGGTGATAATGAAATATGATTGCAGCTTTTTAGAAGCTGCAAACAAATTTTTGCTGCTAAATGTCCTCAGTGTGATTTATTATTATTATTTTTTCCACACAGCTAAACTTTAAAGGTATACAGCAATTATTTTTACCTTGGCCCACTGGACTTGAAATCTAATTGGTTTTGTTTTTTTGGTGTGTTTTAAACTCCAGGAGGCTGGCTATGTGTGTGATTTTTGCCCTTCCCCACCTTAATTATGCTGCATTGTGGCTGCATTAATAATGGCTGGAAATTTCAAAACTGTGCAGGTTGACCACCAGACAATTCTGTTTGTTGAACGAACAACACAATCCTATGCATGTCTACTCAGTGGGTTTAATAGGACTTAGTCCCTGTCAAATTGATACAGGAATGTAGCCTTAACATTAGCTCAGTGTTTCTCGGACTGTGGGTCGGGACTCTCTAGGTGGGTTGCAAGCCAATTCAGGTTGGTTGCATAGCACGTAGGACAGCCATATTGATAATAAGTAGGGATGTTTTTTGGGTGATGAACAAAGAACACTAAATAATGAGAATTTCTACTGAAAACACTACATAAAACGAAACTTAGGTTGAAACATGAAAAAAAACACCCAGCTTTGCTTATTGTTGAGAGTTTGACACACATTTAGATTAATTTCACAAAAATAACACCACTTTTGTTTATTTTTGGCACAGTTTTGAGGAATCCACAAATAGTTTTCAGTAAGGGATCAGGAGGAGGAGTGGTAGAAACAAGAGGAAGCTTGCTTAAACTTGCATGAACACGCATTTTCATAGTTCACAGTGCATGTTGGGTGACTTTAATAGAACGTGGAAATAGTAAGTAGCATTTTCTTGACGATCCATGCAGCAATCAGAGTGCAGCTTGGGAATTTCTGAGCAGGTTATTTTGGGCTGAGGTATGTGTGCCAGTGATTGCCTGCCTTTGTAGGGCCATTCACCTTTATTTATTGTGCTATTTGTATAATTGTATATATTGCGCTATTTGTATAATTTGCAATAAAAATCTTGATAAAAACACAGAACACTGCTCTTTTAATCGAGAAATTTTGGAAAAAAATATCACCAAAAAAACCCACCCCTAATAATATGGGAAGATCAGACACGGGAAAGGCAAAGGATTGTGTTGTTATTTTCCTTGTGTCAAGGTTGTAAATGGTTTTTTCTTTCTTCGCTATTGGAAATACTCCAACTTATTGCTACATTGTCAGGAAAGCAACAGGCTCTTGCGTCACAATGATGGGACTTCCGACCATGGCATCACCTCGGGTGGGTGGTGGCGTAGACCAGTGTTTTTCGAAATGTGCACCTAGAAAGTCTGGGGCTCCCTGAGACCCCTTCATGGGTGCCATGAGCAACCCTCTGCTCAATGTTGCATCACTCTGCACGTGGATCAACACTCTGGAGCTTCCACTCACTGAGACTCTGTTTAGGAGTGTAAAGGGCTCCAGAGATTGACAAGTTTCAGAACTACTGGCTTAGATATTAATGTAGGCCCTTAGGCAAATGTCTCAGTTTGCCTCCTGCTGAACCAGGTGTTTTCTCTGCTAAGGTCATCCTGAAAAACATTTCAAAAGCAGGACTTGAGTGCTCCTTCTGATGACATCACCACTTTTCCAGTAGGAGAAGTCCTGACATTTTGCTTCTCTTTACCAGTATCCCTATAGGTTCAGGTAGGTATTTACTCACCTGTCTTTCGCTACTGTGCATGCCTGAGCCTCAAAAATAACCCCCTGCCTTCAAGGAGCTGTTTTAATAAAGCTTTATTGAATAACCAAGCAGAACAATTGGAAGAAATTATACAAGTTACCTACAACACTGCAAAAGGCTAACTGTGTTTGTTCCTTATACTTCACAGGAGAGAAACAATAAGTTAAAATACGTGGGGCCCCTTATTGGTAGAATCACTTGTAGGCGGATGTGGGCCCCCCTGCGCTAACAGACCCTCCTGAAGTGAGGGGAGCTGGAGGCTCTCCTAAGCCCCACAGAGGCAGTGCATGCCCAGCTGCACCCTCTGCCTTTTAAAGCCACAAAAATGTGACATTTTAGCCTCTAGAAGGCATTCTGGGTGGACACGTGTAGCCTCTGCAAGGCTCAGAAGAGCCTGCTTGGGGAGGGCATCCTGCTAATCTGTTGTTTCAGTGGAGTGGGGATGGTTCTGGAATGGAATGGAATAATACACTAAGAGCGCAATGGTAACCTGGAGTTAGGCCGACAGAGGCAAGGGCCACCGTAAAGTATGTTTGGCCCACTCTTGGAGTCAGAGAGGCCAGACACAGACGTGCGCCACCTCCCTGACTCCGAGAGTGGTCCAAACACCACTCTTGTGTCTGGCATTCTGAGGTAAATTTCTGAGGTAAAATTCTGAGGTAAATATGAGGTAAATAAAGCCAATTTTGGCCAGCACAAGGGCCACTGTAAAGTATGTTTGGCCCGCTCTTGGACTCAGAGAGGCCAGTACACAGACGTGCGCCATCCTCCCTGACTCCGAGTGTGGTCCAAATGGGCTTTATGGTGGCCCTTGTGCTGGCCAAACTTTGCTGGCCTAATTGTGCCGGCCTAACTCCAGGGTAGGATTGCACTCTTAAGTCAGTGGTGTGCTGCCAAACTGGGCTGTGGCACCTGAGGGCATCGGGGTGAACTCACAAGGGCACTGTGGGATGTCTTTAGCAGCCTCTTCCTGGTTCTCCTGGCCACTGCCATTTTGGATTGTGCAAGATCTCCAAGACGGCAGGAGTCCCAGGAAAAGGCTGCTGCGAAAGAAATGCGCTTTGACCATGGTAAGAGATTGGGAGAATGCTAAGTCCCCAGGATATGTACTAGCTCTGTCTGGAGGTTTGTGGTTGGAATGTATGTAGGTTGAAACCCAGCATGATCAAGCCTGCGCAAAAGCACCACAAAACCACATAACTGCAGCTATGTGGAGGCACAGATGCAGACCTCTGCAATTTGGGAAACTAGTGTACTTTCCTTAACAGTTTTTTTGTAAGGAATGCCGCAGGATAATGGATACAAAGCATTTGAAACTGCAACATTAATGCTTAATAATGTGTATCACCTCCAGACAGAGAAGCTTTTGGTCTCCTCCTCCGCTTCATGCCATCAGAGAGTCACAGCTGATTGGATACACAATTATGTGCAGAAAGAACTTGTTGGGAGTGGGATCTGGAAGCTTGGTGGCAAGGTAAAGGTAAAGGTAAAGGTTTCCCCACGACCGAATGGTCTAGTCGTGACCGACTGTAGGGGGCGGTGCTCATCTCCGTTTCAAAGCCTGTGAGCCGGCGTTTTTGTCCGATCATGGTGGCCAGCATGATTCTACGCCGTAGCGCACGGAACGCCGTTACCTTCCCACCAAAGTGGTCCCTATTTATCTACTTGCATTTTAGGTGCTTTCGAACTGCTAGGTTGGCAGGAGCTGGGACAAGCAACGGGAGCTCACTCCGTCACGCAGTCTCGAACTCCCAACCTTGCGGTTGAAAGCCCAGCGACAGCAGATTAACTCGCTGCGCCACCACGTCCAGACCTATATATGCCTGTACTTTCTACTCGTTGAATGTCTGAAAGGTGTTGGGTATCTCCCAATATCCCTGGTTTCACTTAAACGCGGTTCTCCACCCCCTGCGTGCTCATTACCTAAGAACAAAATGAGCCCTGCTGGATCAGGCCAAAGGCCCATCTAGTCCAGCTTCCGGGATCTCACAGTGGCCCACCAGAAGCCTCAGAGGGCACACAAGACAACAAGGCACCTGCATCCTGTTCCCACTCCCTTGTGTCTGGCATTCTGAGGTAAATATGAGGTAAATAAAAGAGAATTTGCTATCCTGTCTGTGGGAAGGAAGCTATATTTACTTGCAACCCAGTCTAGGCCCCACTGGATCAGGCCAAAGGCCCATCTAGTTCAGCTTCCTATATTTCACCATGGCCCACCAGATGCCTCACACAGCACACGAGACAACAGGATACCTGCATCCTGTTGCCACTCCCTTGTATCTGGTATTCTGAGGTAAAATTCAGAGGTGAAATTCTGAGGCAAATATGAGGTAAATAAAAGAGAATTTGCTATCCTATCTGTGGGAAGGGAGCTATATTTACTTGCAACCCAGTCTAGGCCTTAAGAACATAAGAAGAGCCCTGCTGGATCAGGCCAAAGGCTCATCTAGTTCAGCTTCCTATATCTCACAGTGGCCCACCAGGTGCCTCACAGAGCACACGAGACAACAGGATACCTTCATCCTGTTGCCACTCCCTTGCACCTGGCAATCTGAAGTAGCCTACTACTAATGAAAGAAGGTTACACTGTAAGTGCTTGTGGGGATGGGGGAAATAGCAGTGACGTGATAACTATGGTCGTATCCAGCAGTGGGATTCACAAACGACTTGGGGGAACGCTGGGCGGGACATACGCATAATTGGCAGCCCGTGATTGGCAGCCCGCGCGATTGGCAGCCTGTCTGTTCCGCCCCGCCGCTGTCCCCACCGGCCACATGGGCTGGGCCTGCTGCCCCCAGTTGGCACGCCCCACCGCTGCGGGCCCGGGCACCCGGGGGGCCCCCCAGGCGAGCAGGCGCCCCCTCCGAGGCCTGGGTGGCCCACGCGGCGGCAGGGAAGGCGGCGGGGCGGAACGGACAGGCAGCCAATTGCGCAGGAATTCCGCGTACATCCCGCCCAGCGTTCCTCCAGGTCATTTGTGAATCCCATTGCTGGTTGCATCGCTTCTAGCCACGTATTGGGGCTGGGGGGGACTTAGCAGTGCCTGCCCCAGCTTCTGGGCGGGTTGGGGAGCCCCGTGGGTCCCTCTGCAGGGCTCCCTGTGTGTTAGAAAAGTTAAAAAAAATTATTGCGGCTCACTCCCTGGTCTTACGGAAGTGTGACAAGAAGCAATGCAATAATGGCTGTTGTGTCACTGTGATTCCCCCACCCGACCCCTTAAGGGGAAACAAGCAGGGCTCTTCAGGCTGTTGTGTCGCAACACTCCAGTTCGAAAACCATTGGTTTAGGGGTTCTCCTTGGTAGGGTGAGTATCTCAGACTTATCAACCAAGCGTAGAGCAACAGGTCTGTAGGGCCAGTTGTGTCCAGCTGTCATGGATGTTGTTAGGCACCTACCAGGGCACTTGTGTGCGATCAGGACACTGGACTAGACAGCGATACAGCACTGAGGGCGCAATCCCAACTTGGAGTTAGGCTGGCACAGTTAGGCCAGTGAACTTTGGCTGGCACAAGGGCGACCATAAAGAATGTTTGGACCACTCTCGGAGAGGCCAGCACACAGACGTGCGCCATCCCCCCTGACTCCTAGAGTGGTCCAAACGCCACTCCCTTGTGTCTGGCATTCTGAGGTAAAATTCTGAGGTAAATATAAGGTAAATAAAGCAAAGTCTGGCCAGCACAAGGGCCACTGTAAAGTACGTTTGGCCCACTCTTGGAGTCAGAGAGGCCAGCACGAAGACGTGCGTCATCCTCCCTGACTCCGAGAGCGGTCCAAACACACTTTACGGTGGTCCTCGTGCTGGCCAAACTTTGCTGGTCTAACTGTGCCGGCCTAACTCCAGGTTGGGATTGTTCCCTGAAATACAGCAAGGCTTTTATTGTATCCTTGTGTTTCAACCTTTCTGGAGAAATGTAACGGGACAATTTGATCTGGCTGCTTGGCATTGCTGGCCCTCCTTAGGCTTAGGGGTGGCTTGGGGGTGAGTGTTGGTTTTGTTTTAAGCAGAACTTGCAGTTCAGGGACCTACTTGTCGGCTTGTGTCCCGTCTCATAAGAAGCCTTTTCCACCCTGATAAGGTCTCAGTAAACTTGACACAATCATTTCAAATGTATTGTGTAATTTTGGCCTTGGTGCTTATACTGCCAGCCGACGCTCAATTTGCATTCCTTTAAATGAATTGGCATATGCAGATTAAAGGCTCCTCTCTGAGCTGTTCCGGTGTAATGTTATGCCTGTGAAAAATAAATATTTTGAAAACATTATGCTTGTCACTTGCCCCCTTCGTGGCTGTAGAAGTTTGGGGGAGCGCACGGCACCACATCCAGATTAATCACCCATTTCCCCCTTATTACCATACCGTGAGATGCGTTTAGAAACAAATCAAGGAACCTGCTATTAATCTTCTTCCTCATGAATATTGCAGAAAGGGGGAGATTCTGATGGTCTGCAGCGACATCTTTTCCTCTCTGCCTTTACTGCCTCTAAGATTAAAAGAATTACACCCCTGCCAGTCACTTGTATGTGTTACATTGTACGTTGTCGAGTTGTGTTTTTCTTTTAAACTGACCTAATAATTAAAAAGTGACTTAAACTGACTAATAAACTGACCTAATAATTAAATTAATTAATTTTTAATTAAAAATAATTAATTTTAAAATGACCTAATAATTAAAAAGGGATGTGGTGGCGCAGTGGGTTAAACCACTGCTGCTGGGCTTTCTGACCGGAAGGTTGGGAGTTCAAGTCCACACAACGGAGTGAGCTCCTGTAGCTTGTCCCAGCTCCTGCCAACCTAGCAATCCGAAAGCACCTAAAAATGCAAGTAGATAAATAGGGACCACTTCGGCGGGAACGTAACGGCGTTCCGTGCGCCTTGGCATATGCCAAGCCACATGACCACGGAAGCTTGTCCTCAGACAAAACGCCAGCTCTACAGGCTTTGAAACAGAGATGAGCACCGCCCCCTACAGTCGGTCACGGCTAGACCATTGGTCGTGGGGAAATCTTTACCTTTTTTAATAATTAAAAATCAATTGTATTGTGTGTGCTGTAGACACTTACCTTTTGATACGGAATGAAAGTTTCAAATCTCTGGGGGTTTTTATGCCAGTGGTGTGTTGGAAATGGATTTTTCTGTCTGGGGAGGATTTTTTTTATCAGATTCTTACAGGGTGGAAATATTTATTAATTGGGCAGTACAGGTATACCATGCCCATGACTCTGATGCTGTTCTTTTGGGTGGACGTTAAGGGGGTTCTTTGCTTTCACCAGGCACCCGAGGCACCTGGACACACAAAGCCTCTATTCAGAGCCACCCTGTGACAAACAGAGCCCAGGAAGAAGCAGAAACCCAACACAACAGCAAGGGGTCTCAGCGTTTTTCAACCTTTGACCTCCAGTGTACCACTTCCCATAGTCTAATTCTATGGTATTCAAACTTTTTAAACTGGGACTCACTTTTGAGAATGGCACTCATGTTGGGACCCACCGGAAGTGATGTCATTAACCTGGAAGTGATGTTGTGGCAGGAAGTGACATCTTCAAGCAGGAAGTGCTGTCATTGTAACATAATACAATGACACTCCTGAGATGCAAACTGGCATTCTTGGACTGCAGCAATTGTACAACCGTGAAACATCCCTGACAGAGAGCAAGATGAGGACAAAATATGGTGTAAAAACACTGAACTAAAAACAATTTAAAGAAAAACCTTCACTTGAAAATTCAAACTGTTAACACTCACAAAAGGAATCTAGCAAGAGTAAGGTCTGCAGTTTCCAAGATGGCTGCTCCCAGCTTTCCACGACCCACCTGACATCAGGTCACGACCCATCAAGTGGATCCTGACCCACAGTTGGAATAACACTGCTCCAATAGAATGCAAACTAAGTAATCCAGAATGAACTATATACCATTTTTTAAAATAGGATTAAACAGGATTTTCTATGCAGCCCCCCCCCCCCAAGATATTGAACTGCCCCCTTTTGGTCAGTAGAATGCTTGTCTTTGGCCACGTGCTGAGAATTCATCATAGAGGCAAGACCTGATTGGGGTGGTGGTGATCTGATTTGGGCCACTTCCCCATTTTTTGGGGTTGCCTTTTTAAGGGCTCAAGGGCCGTATTTTCTAGAACAGAATTGTGTGCATTTTGATTATGTGGTGCATTCTGTGGTGAGCCAGGGCCAAGGGAGAGGGTCACGTGACCTGGAAGTGGCTTTCGAGCATGCAGAAGACTTCTCTGCAGCTCTGCAGACGGCATAATTTTGCAGCGTGGCGGTAGGGAAGGCTTTTTTAAACGTGTAAAAACATTTTAAAAGGGACCTGTCCTCCACCGATAATGAAGTCCCGCAAATGCCAGACCCGCGGATGAGGCTATACTGAACCAGACCATTGTTCTGTTTAGCTCAGTAGTGTTCGCCCTGCCAGACACCTGCTTTCCAGGGTGCCAGGCTGGGTTCTTTCCCGGTTGTACTTGGAAATGTGGCTCGAACTTGGCCCCTTCTGTGTCCAGAGCTGTCCCCACCCCCTGCAGCCAATCTCTGGCTGCTCCCCAAGTCAAGCATTTTGTGAGTTTGTTGCAAAACCCGACAGGCCTAGGAGCGGAGGGGTCTGTGCTCGCTTGTGCGAAGCTTAACCACTGCTTTTCAAAATATTTTTACATACCTCTGAAGGTATAATTACGGTGTTTATTCTCTTCGGAGTGTAATTGCTGCACTGCGCAGTTCTGTTTTCGTCTTCCAAGAAAGAAGGCTGAAAACTAGGAATTTGTTCTGAACCGTTGCTCTTTCGGTGCTGCGCGGAGAGGCTTGTGTTTGCATTTCTCCCTCTCTTTGGACCAACTTCCCTTCCAAGAACATTAACCGCCCGATCCTATGAATGGCTGCACAGGTGAATCCAGTGGTGGTATCTAAAGCGGGAGGAACCAGAATGCTGGGCGGGATGTATGGTTGATTGGCAGCCCGTTCCGTTCCGCCGCCTACCCGCCCGCTGTGCGGGCTGCCCCTGGCACCCGGCGCCCCCCCACCCGTCCCCCCTGGTGAGCAGGCGCCCCCTCCGAGGCCAGGGCAGCCCGCGTGGCTGGTGGGCAGGCGGTGGAACGGAACGGATGGGCAGCCAATCACACATAAGTCCCGCCCAGCGTTCTGGTTCCTCCCGCTTTAGATACCACCACTGGGTGAATCCACTTGCAGCTGTGGGCCAGTGAGGGTTTGGAAGCCCCAAGCAAGGCAAAATCAGCCCAATAAACCTGCACCAGCTGGTTCAATTACTTCCAGCCTATTCTTTGTTCTCTCTCCGTAGCCATGTGGGGAAAAAAAAAATCTAGCCTCAAACCCTTCAGGGTATGTCTTCAAGGACCTTCACTTTCTGGGCTTGATTGCAGAGGTGAAACAGCCAGGTCTGTATATAATAATCCATTAGGCGGAGAAGGCTGAAGCTCAGGGGGCCCTCAGGGACTAGGGCCCATCAAGTTGGCATCAAGTCTGGGCGTCGGCCTCATGCGTGGGTCTCCAGATCCATCCCCTGAGGATTCCCCATCTGGCCCACCAACCCTCCAGCCGGCAGGAGACCGCAGCAAGCCCGGCCTTGCCAAGGCCTGGGAGCTTCCCTGCAAGCCTGGGTCCAACTGTGCGTTCAGTTTTCCCCTCTTGGGAGCAACTGAGAAGTGCCTGGCTTGTCTGTTTCTGGCCCCTTGGATTTCTGGCCCCGTATTTCTGCTGTTTTAGAGAGGGGTTGGGTGGGGAAGATGCCATGCAAGCCTTTTGGAGGAGAGGCCCACCTGCAGCTGGATTGAACTAAGGTTGAGGGTTGGCTGTAAAAGTGTGTGCGCGTGCGCGCATGCGTGCGTGTTTTGTAACAAGGGAATAGAAGGGGAAAGTGCTGCATTGACTGAGCTGCAGAGACCTTATGTGCAAAGTGGGGGGAGGAGAACCGGAGGGGGCCCAGCCGTGGGTTAATAGGGCCCTGCCAAAACTGTTTTGCTTCATGGGCTTGTAGGTGTTTGCCACATGGTAGGAGTTGGCTCCTTGCCTTTTTTTGCTCCCCATCCATCTGGCCCACCAACCCTCCAGCCGGCAGGAGACTGCAGCAAGCCCGACCTTGCCAAGGCCTGGGAGCTTCCCTGCAAGCCTGGCTCCAACGGTGAGTTCAGTTTTCCCCTCTTGGGAACAACGGAGAAGTGCCTGGCTTGTCTGTCTCTGGCCCCTCGGATTTCTGCCTCTGTTTCAGAGTGGGGGTGAGTGGGGAGCTCCAAGCAAGCCTCAGTCCAACTGTGAATTCTGTTTTCCCCTCTTGGGAACAATTGAGAAGTGCCTGGCTTGCCTGTCTCTGGCCCCTCGGATTTCTGCCCATATTTCTGCTGTTTCAGAGTGGGGGTGGGTGGGGAGCTGCCATGCAAGCCTCTGTCCTTTTGGAGGAGAAGCCCACCTGTGGCTGGATTGAACTAAGGTTGAGGGTTGGCTCCAAAAATGAGTGTGTGTGCGTATTTGTGTGTGTTTTGTAACAAGGCAATAGATGGGGAAAAGTGATGCATTGACAGAGCTGCAGGGGCCTTTGCAAAAGGAGGGAGGAGAACCGTGCCCACCTACCCGTCCATCAGGGGCTTCCATTCAGTGTGACAAGAGGGGCCCAATATACCTGAAAGCCGAGGGGCCCAGCCAAGCCGTTGTCAGGGGGCTTCTGTGCTCCTGAGGTTATGCAGCTTCAGCTACACTCTTGCCCAATTTCCCTCTTCTAGACAAGGGTTAATGGTAAATGCGCTCTGGCCCCCATTGGTATCTAGTAAGCCTATCCTGCTCGCTGAAGAGACAAAAAGGCAGCCCTGTTAGAAGACTTGTTTGTTTCTGAAGAGAACATGCAGTGCTATCAGGTAGGTTTACCTGATGCAAATGGGGACAGAGCACATATACCTTTAACCATTGCCTAGAAGAGGGAAGTTTGGGCAGGTGCAGCTTTTGAAACCCTTCCATGATGAGATGCACCAGCCCAAGTTCCCTCCTCTACACAAGCGTTAGGGTCAGACACTCTGTCCCAGTTTGGATCTGGCAACCCTACATATAAGAGAAATCTACTGATCTAGCTGAAAAAGGCTGGAATTCAGAAGGTTTGTCTAAAAAGAAGAAGCGTTTTCCGTACCTTTTCCTCTCCAGCCAACAGCTTGCTGTTTCAGTGTCGTGACCCACCAGCAGTTGGGCCATGACCAACCCCTTGTCGTTTGGGGACCCCTGCCTTACAGGGCCACTGTGTTGTTGGAACGTTCATGTGTGAAGTGCTTTGCACCCTCGGAACACATTAGGCAAATGCCCTGTATCGTCACTTCATCGCTCTTGGCTTAAAGTCTTGAAGAAGAGAGAGCGATTTGTAAGTCGCTCCGCGCTGCTCAATAGAAGGTGCTCGCACCTCTTCGAATCCTTTAAACGGCAGTGAGGGTCCTACTGCTGCATTGATGTCCTTGACGTGTCTCATTTCCACGGCCTTCTCCCCTTTTTTCCTCTAGGAAGGAATTTGCATGCTTTGTTCCTGCCTTCTCCTGTCCGTCTCCCCTGCAGTGCGCAGGGTGCATGTTCTGGGCCCGAGAAAAAGCAGCCCTCCGACTCGCCCTGCTCCTCAGTGATGCATTTGCTGTGCACAGAGCGATGTAAGGCCGGGGAGCAGAGGCTTCTCTGGGCCACTGTTGGCTCTCTGTGTGCTGTTGGACGTCCATGAGGAAGAGAGGGTTGCGTGGAGTGCGTGTGGCTTTCTTGCTTCCTGCAGTGACCCAAAAGGTGTCTGGGTCTTGAGTCTAATAGCCCCAAACGCAGCCTCTGTTCTGTGCTAGGTGATAAGGGGGCAGTGTTGTTGTTGTTGTTCAGTTGCTAAGTCGTGTCTGACTCTTCGCGACCCCATGGACCGCAGCACGCCAGGCCTCCCTGTCCTCCACTAGCTTCCGGAGTTCGCCCAATTTCATGTTCATCGCTTCGGTGACACTCTCTACCCATCTCATCCTCTGCCGCCCCCTTCTCCTTTGGCCTTCCATCTTTCCCAGCATGAGGGTCTTTTCTGAAGAGTCCTCTCTTCTCATGAGGTGGCCAAAGTACTTGAGCTTCAGCTTCAGGATTTGTCCTTCCAGGGAGCAATCAGGCTTGACTTCCTGGAGGATTGACGGATTGGATCTCCTTGCAGTCCAGGGGACTCTCAAGAGTCTGTGTTATTCAAACTGAGGGTCGGGACCCACTCGGTGGGTCGCTGAAAGCTAGGAGCAGCCATCTTGGAAACTGCAGACCTTACTCTTGTTATATTCCTTTTGTAAGTATTTGAATTTTCAAGTGAGGGTTTTTTTTTTAAAAAACTTGTTTTTAGTTAAATGCTCTTACATAATATTTTGTCCTAATTTTGCTCTCTGTCAAACACATTTTATGGTTGTGCGTTTGCTACTGTCCAAGAATGCCAGTTTGCATTCCAGGAGTTCATTTGATGATGTTACAATGACAGCACTTCCTGCTTGATGATGTCACTTCTTGCCATTACATCACTTCCAGGTGAATGACATAGCTTCCAGTGGGCCCTGACATGAGTGCCATTCTAAAAAATGGGTCCCAATCTAAAAACTTTGAATACCACTGGTGTAATGTACAGGTCCGTGCTCCTTATCCACTAATTTGGGACCTGTGGATTTGATTGAACCGGGTTGGAAAACTGGACCACCATTTCTAAGGCCTTCTGGTGTTTGTACTTGGGCGACAGCTTCAAAACCGCAGATTCAGTTACCACCACCCCCAGTTTTCAGCATCCATGCAGGTTCCGGGAATGGACCCCCATGGATGCTGAGGACTAACTCTGCACTAAAAATGAAAGCTTGCCTTCCAGCCTTCTACATTCAGCAGATTTCCATCCCTCCCCTATTCTAGTCAGGCTCATCCAGTGGTGTCTCTACAGGAAGGGCAGAGCTCTTAAGTTTTTCAAGAAGCCTTACCTTGCAGTGGAAAATCACTCCTTTCCTGCACCATTGTAGCCAATCCTCACAGGGAAAAGCAGCATCTTGGTGTTGCTTACTGGCTACAGCAGCAAGGGAGAGGAGGGGTTTACATGACAGGGTAAGGCTTCTTGCAACACTTAGAGCTCTGCCCTCCCTGTAGAGACGCCACCGGTCTCATCAAGCTGGATTTTACACTGTGCAGTTTCTCTTCCTGTGTGCAGTGTTTTGTGGGTCCATAACTTGAATCCTTCCCTGCTTGTGCACCATGTTCCTTGTGTGGGGAGGGGACACCGCTAAGTATCATGATATCACCACTTTCATGCAGAAACTCGGTCCAGATCCTGTTCTCCTTCCCTACAAACATGTGTTCCCTACAACCCCCCCCCCGGATGGTTCTCTGCATCCTTCCCATTTACCCCATTGATGTTTCTTCCTCCAGCGCAAAGTTTTATTCTGTTATTGCTTAGCAACCTCATGGCCACTTTCTGCCGCATGCTATATCCAGCATTGACCATCCTCAGGAGAACAAAGGTAAATAGTATCAAGAACTTGGTGTGCTGATGGCTTGTGGATGCTTATGGAGGTGCTTGGATCATAATTCAGGCATGTAGGAGATGCTTTTCTTCTGTGGCTATTTGCATGTAGTTTAGGAACCTCTGAGGAAATTGGTCCTTTGTCTCTAAGGGGCATGGCAGTTGGAACCATTGCCATGTTCCGAATGGTTCGGCAGGAGGGGTGCTTATTCCAGTTCAAGGAGAAGGCTGCAGGTGTTCTCCTTCCTGCCTTTTGACATCTCTCTCCCTGAGAAGGATGACCTATTTGCAGATCGCAAAGCAGCTAACCCAGGTTTGCTGCAGCGGTGTAAGACTATTATAGCAGCCTGGCGCCAGCCCCAGCAGAAATCTGCTTACGGAATCATAGAATTGGAAGGCACCCACAGGGTCATCTAGTCCAACCCCTTGCATGACGCAGGAAACCCTCCCAGCGCTGTGCTTCTCAACCAGTCGTACTTGTACTGGTGGTACTAAATGTGGTGTCTGGTGGTTCACCTGGGACTCCCAGAACCTCGCCACTTGGCAGCCAGACCAGCCACTCAGGAAGAGGTTTCTCAGTGGCCAGAGCTTCAGTGTGAGCTTTTTGCAAGCTCAAAAACACCCTCCCGTTGGCTTTGAGCCTCTTACCAGTGTGGGTTGCATTACTTCTGGATTTGGGAGGCCAGACGCAAATGGGGACGACGTCACCCAAAAACCCCCCAGAACTCATACGTGGTGGACGTGTTGTAAAGCAAAGAAGTATTGGCAGACTATGCATTTATTTCATTCATTCGTCATTCATCATAACCTTTATTGGCATACAAAGTAATTAACAAGCACAAAAAAGTATCACAGAATAGCTGGGGTTACAGAGGGTCATAAGGAAAGGGTTAATTTCATAATCGTAGCTAAAAAGCTAGCAACAGAATTAGTGATCATGGAACAAGGATCACTAAGGAGGATAGGGAGGGGGTTAGGGAAAGCACTAGAAAAAGAGGATAACCAAGGATCAAGGTGCAACCGACGTAGGAATTGGAGAGCT
This sequence comes from Lerista edwardsae, assembly GCA_029204185.1. Taxonomy (NCBI): domain Eukaryota; kingdom Metazoa; phylum Chordata; class Lepidosauria; order Squamata; family Scincidae; genus Lerista; species Lerista edwardsae. The sequence continues at coordinate 2,227,567 of JAJKFI010000093.1, forward strand.
GGGCATCTATATGTTCCAATGAATCCGGGGTAAGATGACAGAAAAGACATAATAGTCTTTTCTCAAATGGGAGTTTAGAGAAACGGCCAAAATGCATAGCCGACGGGAAAAATGTTAAGACGAGCAAGCATGAACGCCCTTCTCAAGCAAGGGTTAATTAATAAACTAAAATAGTTGGAGGGTCGACCCAGAGAGGGGGGGCAGACCAAAAAAACTTGGGGAACAAGGACTATACATGTAATGTCACAAGAAATTTTGAAATGCAAGATTCCGTTTAAACCAGAAATGTTTTTATTAAATATATTAACAGAAATACAAGATGTAAATAAGAGACATATTGTTATGCATGTGGTAACTGCAGCTAGATTATTATTTGCGCAAAAATGGAAAAATGATGAAGCTCCAACATTGGAACAGTTGATGGATAAGATCTATGAAATAGCAGAGATGGATGTATTAACTGAAAGATTAAGAGAGAAAGATAAACAAAATTAGACAATATTGGAAACCTTTTTATGATTGGATTGATACACTATGCTGAGATATCAAGTTAGATAGAGAATTTAGAAATTATATTTGAAAATACATAGTTAATGCTGAAAAGTAGTCCTAGGAAGTTACAGAGATAGTAGAAAAAATATGTATGTTTTTAAGCTTGATGAGAAGCACAACAACGGTTTACCTTATGTATGTACCTTAGTCCTACCCCTATCCCTTTATGTGTCTATATTTCTTACCCATATCAATATAAAAATAAAAAAAACTATTATAATAAAAAAAAAGTGTCCCCAGTATCCATGTTTTCAGGTATCCACGGTGGGGTCCGGAACGGAACACCAGCGGATATTGGGGTATGCCTGTATTTCCAATAGGTGGACCATGCAAAGTGGTACAACAGGGATAAGCATGGAGAAATGCTGCCCTCAAGTATCTCCGGCAGTTGCCTCCTGTGCCTTGAAGACCTCCAGTGAGGGAGATTCTCTGTTGTTCTGCCGAACCCCTCCTGGCTGTCAGGGTTGTCTTCCTGATGATCCCGTGGAATCTCCTCTCTTGCAGTTTTCATCCTTTGGATTAAAATCTAGTGCAGGGATAGCAAACCCTTTTCACGCGGTGAGCCAGATAGCATTCATGGTGCTTGCTGAGGTCCAAAATGAGGTCATTCTGCAGGAATTTCAGGAAGATGGGTAGGAACTGATATCATCGAGCAGTTCACAACCAGAAATAAGCACTTTGGGACTCATTAGCTGCAAATAACAGTAAAAACGCAAGTCTTGATCATACTTCCAAGATACGGGAGAGCCCAATCGTCACTCTGGCTGCCCTTCAGCGCTGCCAGTTCTGCCAGAACATCACTTTACAGCTCAACAGCTGCTGATGGTTCTGGGAGAGCCCAGTTATCATGGGGGGCCAGATAAAAAGCTTCTGGGGGCTGCATCCGATGTGCGGGCCTTTTGTCTTGTTGGTGGGAACTCTGTTCTAGTGCTTGGGTGAGCTGCTGCTAAGGCGGGTAAGAATCAGAGCGCAATCCTGTCCTTGTGCTGCACCGGTGCTGTGCTCTTGCGCTGGTCCAGACATGTCTGTGCTCAGGATTGAGCGCTGGACCAGCGCAAGCAGCAGCACCGGCGCATGGCCGCCACTGCCTCCATTGGCTGCGCCGGTCATGCACCGGTCGGGCCCCGGCAGTGCTTGCTTGGCACAGGACCTCGCCGGGGGAGTGCCAAGGTGGCAACGGGGGCGGCGATGGGCGACGGCCGTTGCGCCGTATCCTAGGCCCCATCCCCGTCGGCCTCGATTCGGAGCACTGCTGCTCATGTTGACCTGTGCCTGCAACTCACAGGGCTGGCTGGGGCTTACCTGGCTTTGCCCTGCGCTGTGCTGCCACCTCCTCCTAATGGCCTTAGGATGCAGCACCTTCTGTGCTGGCCTTGCTACGCCGGCACTGCTTAGGATTGGGCTGTCAGAATTAGGTTGCTTCGTACGTATTCCAACAAGCAGCACCGCCTTGTTCTGCTCCAAGTCAATTGGGGTCTTGGCATGGGAGAAAGGGGGGCTTGAAACCTCTACCCCCTCCCACAATCTCATTCAGATTATTATTATTATTATTATTATTATTATTAATAATAATAATAATAATAATAATAATAATTTAATTTAATTTAATTTAATTTTTGTCCCGCCTTTCTGCCCCATGGGCACCCAAGGCGGCTTACAACATTAAAATCATCATTTTACAACCCACAAGTATAACGATTAAAACAATGTTAAAAAACAACATTTAAACAGGTAAAAATTTAAAATTTAAGACAAGCAAGCCCCGTGGAACCCTTAAAATATAAAATGAAGAATCTAAAATGAATGTAAAATGCCAGCCAGCCTGTCAACCATTGAAGGCTTGTTTAAATAAAAAAGTCTTCAACCCCCGCCGAAATATTGCCAAAGAGGGAGCAGTTCTTAATTCTAAGGGGAGGGTATTCCAAAGTCGGGGGGCCACCGCCGAGAAGGCCCTATTCCTGGCCGCCACCCCCCTCACCACTCCTGGTGGTGGCACAGTCAAAAGGGCCCCTCCAGATGACCTAAGAGTACGGGTAGGATTATATGGAAGGAGGCGGTCCCTCAAATACCCCGGCCCCGAGCCATAAAGGGCTTTAAAAATCAAAACTAGCACTTTAAATCGGGCCCGGAAAGGAACCGGCAGCCAGTGTAGCTGCTGAAGCAACGGCCTGACAGAGTCGAACCGATTGTGACTCTGTTTGTGACAACAGATTGTGACTGCTGTTTGCCCTGGGGGCAAAAAAAAATCCTTCCTTCGGCACCAGTGATAAAGTTGCCATGTCCATGCAAATTTTACTGCTCCGGTTCAATTAGCTGTAATCAGCCGGGTTTCTGCACAGTCCCCTTGTGGCTTGTGAACCTCAGGTGTGCTGATTTGGCATGCCTGCCTAGCTCTGGTTGAGGTTTACTGCCAATGGAAAGGAAACAGGCCGGCAGGAATGGTTCTTGAGGGAATGCAGAATCACCGTCTCATGCAGTATAAAAGCAGCTCTCTCTCGCACACGTACGCGCGCGCACACTCGCAGCCACACCTGTGACATTGCAGCACACGGAGCTGGGAGCCAGGAAGGCAAACAGGACGGGTTGAAGCCGGGTTCTTTGTTACCTGCAGATCTTGGATTGATATTCCAGCGACAGAAATAGCCCACTCCTGGATCTGACAGTTAATCTAAACAGTCAGGTACACCATAGAATCATACAGTTGGAAGGGACCCACAAGACTATCTAATCCATCTCCCTTCCATGTAGCAGGAAGTCATCTTCCAGCATCTCCAACAGGTGCTTGTTGAGAGCCTCTGCTTGAATCATAGAATCATAGAGTTGGAAGGGACCTACGAGGTCTTCTAGTCCAACCCCCTGCCTGGAGCATCCCCAGCAGGTGCCTGTCGAGCCTCTGCTTGAAGGTCTCTAGTGTGGGAGAATCCACCACCTCCCTTGACAATCTGTTCCACTGTCGAACCGCCCTTCGTCAAGAAATTCTTCCTGACGTCCAGCTGGAATCTCCTCTCTTGCAACTTGTACCCATTGGACCTAGTTCTTCGGTCAAAGGCAGAGGAGAACAGATTTGTCCCTTCTTCCCTATGACAACCCTTCAGGTATTTGAAGAGTGCTATCATATCCCCTCTCACCTTCTCTTCTCCAAGCTAAACGTACCAAGTTCCCTCAACCTTTCCTCCTAGGACTTGTTTTCCAGCCCCCTGATCATCCTCGTTGCTCTTCTCTGAACCTGCTCCAGTTTGGCTGCATCCTTCTTCTTGAACGGAGGTGCCCACAATTGAACACGGTACTCCAGTAAGATCCCCAGTAAGGGAGAATCCACCACCTCCCACAGCAGTCAGTTCCTCTATCAATCCGCCCTGCCGGATAAGAATTTCTTCTTGATGCTCAACCAGAATCTCCCCATTGGGTCAAGTAATACCCCCCCCCACACACATTCATTCTTGTCAAAGGAGCCCCACCCCTCAAGAAGACTTTCAACCTGAACTGTCTGCCTGAGAGGGAGGAGCTTCTCATATGACAAGGACTGACTCTGCCACAAACAGACTACTGCAGAGTGCAGGGTCCTTGCCACCAAACGTGAAGCAGAATGGCAGACTCTCCAAGACTTGACACAGATGGAGATAGCCTTGGCTTCAGTGTGAAGCACCATAAGTCAGGGTTCCCAAAGTATGCGTCACAACGCCCTAAGATGTTGTGGCAGAACCACAGGAGCACCATGTGACGTCCTCTGTGGCCCCTCCTGCCTGTTCCCCTGGGCACCACCATCTTGGATTTGACAAAACCTTGTGGAATTTGGGTTCCACCATTTTGGATCTTGTAAGGTTTTGCAAAATGCAAGGTAGCAGTGCCTGGCTGAGCCGGGAAGAAGAGGCTGGTTTGGGAACCTCTGTCCATAAGTCCTTGTTTATCATATTTGCATCCTTGTCTCAGTACCAGAATGGAAGCAGGGAGGAGCTGGTTTCTCTGGTTCCATTCTTCTTGTGCTCTGTGAGTTCCCTTGGCCCAGATTCTAGTCCACCTTCCCCAATTTGACATGAAGAATTTCTGAGATTAATTCTGGATTTTTTTTGGCATGTGCGCCATTTTTAGAAGTTTTATTTCCTTCTGCTTGTGGTTTCCCCCTCCCCTCTGTACCTTACAGGCAAACATGTACCTGTGTGCATGTGATCATTGGTGAAGCATGTGCTCAAAGGAGCACACTGAGATTCCTTTTTTTGGCATTGAGTCTTGTCAGTGCACCCAGCCGTTTGCGCTCATCAGTGTGGTAGAGGGAAAAGGACGATAACAAAGAGAGCAAATTAGTTGCAGTCAACTGCACATGTTCAGCAAATGCCAGGAATCAAAACAGAAGAACGGGAGATTGCTAAAGCATTGGTGTCGCTGTTCAGACAAGATCAATAATTCTGAACCCTGAAATCCAGACAGTAGTTTCAGAAGAACCTCAAACTGGAAGCCTTGCATGCATTACATGAAATGTGTATTTTTCCTTCCACTGCAAAATGAGTGGGGGCAGCGATGGGATTCACAAACGACCTGGGGGAACACTGGGCGGGACAAACGCATAATTGGCAGCCCGCGCGATTGGCAGCCCGTCTGTTCCGCCCCGCCGCCGTCCCCGCCAGCCGCGTGGGCTGGGACCGCTGCCCCCGGTTGGCACGACCCACCGGTGCGTGCCCAGGCACCCGGGGGGCCCCCAGGCGAGCAGGCACCCCCTCTGAAGCCTGGGCGGCGGGGAAGGCGGCGGGGCAGAACGGACGGGCAGCCAATTGCGCGGGAGTTGCACATACGTCCCGCCCAGCATTCCCCCAGGTTGTTTGTTAATCCCATCGCTGAGTGGGGGGGGGAGAGCATAATTTGAGCATGTGTGAACTCTTTTCTCATGACTTGAATGACTGTGTAGACCAGTTGTTCCCAACCTGGGAGTTGCAGCCCCCTGGGGAGTCAAGAGCTGATTTTCAGGGGGCCGTGGAACCCATTTGCTACCATAGATGCGTTTGTGAACCATTTAAAAAGTTGCGTTTTTGCAGCATTTTTCAGGGAGCCTCCAAACAGGGAAACGTATTTTTGAAAAAATGTCAAGGTGTTTCCATATACCAGAAAACAACGGTTGAATTTGGTCACCTATGATAGTGTATATATGTACATGGTTTTTACAGGCACTGTCCTGGGTGCTGAATATTAATTCCTATGGAAATCATGCAGAAAAGCTGATATTACTCCAGAAAAATCTTTTTTAAAAACCTACATGGCTTTAGCATGGGTATTGCAGAATGCAGCAATAGCAAATTTAGACATTTTGCAGGCGCTATCATTTATTTTCCATCAATATCTTTGAATGTGGTTGTTGGAGTAAAACGTGTGACTTATTTAAAAAGTGTGATTTATTAAAACAGTGACATCACTTTCAGCCCTGCTGACACAATGATGTCACTTCCTGCTTAAGTAAATCACTTCCAGTTAATCCCTAAGCAGATACACTGCCAGCATCGTACCAGGGGAACCTGAAAATATTGAACTGCCCTGCTTGAAAATTTGCAAGCAGAATTGCACAGAAGTGCCTGCTGAGGTTCAGGAGCAAATCAGCCACCCACAAAAAAAAGTTCTTTCTCTGTCAGCCCTTTGCGAGTCCTTGCTAGTGTTTGACATTTTTTGACACTTTGTGATGCATCATCGAACAGATGGTGCGCAAAGGGTCAAATGTTCGTGAAAATCTGCTCGGAATGTGTGTAAAAGCTTGGTAGCGCCATCCTATAATGGGTGTAGCACCGACACAACGTCATTAGCGCCTATGCGGAGGTGCCGAGTGGCACCCCTGCACTGGCACTAATGCACCGAGACTGGCGCTGGTGTGCCTGCGCTGTGCGGCCCCTGCGTTGGCTGAAGCTGGCCAGCGCAGGGGCAAAACAAGGCAGGTGGGAGGGAGGGAGGGGGCAGGGATAGGGCATTTCTGGGTGGGCTGTAGGGAAGCCCAGGTTTCAGCCATAAGCTCAATCCTAACCTGGAGTTAGGCCAGCAAAGTTTGACCAGCACAAGGGCCACCGTAAAGCACGTTTGGACCACTCTTGGAGGCAAGGAGTACGGCGCATGTCTGTGTGCGGGAGAGTGGTCCAAACGTACTTTACAGTGTCCCTTCTGCCGGCCAAACTTTGCAGGCCGAACTCCAGGTTAGGATTGTGCTCTGAAATGAGCGATTACCAAACCAGAGTCCATGCATGGCTGACCTTGGATGTACAGAAGACCTGTGTGAAAAACCTTAAGGTGAATTTCCATCACCTAAAGCTTTCATTTAGGTGAATTTCCATCACCTAAAGCTTTGGAATAGCAAAAATTCCTGTTGGAGGGAAGAGGCTGGTGTGTTAAAACAGGGAAGAGATGTTTAAAATTAATTGGTGACAAGTCTGTCTTAAAATTAATGTAATGCAATTTTTTTTTAAAGGAAGCTGTGAGATTGTCAGGTTTCATTACAAGCTGTTGAAGAGTCTATAAGGGTGTCACTCTCAGCAGATGCGTTGATGGTTTGGTGTTGTGCTGTTGCTACGGTTAGAGCACTACTACTACTACTACTACGATGACGATGACTACGACGACTACGACGACTACTAGTACTAGTAGTACTACTAGTACTAGTAATAGTAATAGTAGTACTACTACATTTTCCATAATGGTGTTTCTTTAGCAGTAGTTTATTATAATCTTTTTTGACCTGACATCATTGACCGTTATTCTGGCCACAGGGAGTGATGCATTCTGGGAAGCACCCAGCTGGTTTCCTGCCCTCTGTTTAACGATGCCTCTTATAGCACTGTTTCACACATTTCTTTATAAAATGTGGCTCCTGTGTTACAGGTGGTATTAGTGGCAAAGAGCCAGGATGGTGCAGTGGTAATAGAGTTGGACTGAGACCTGCAAGACCCAGGTTCAAATCCCCGCTCAGCCATGCAGCTTCCTGGGTGACGGTGTGCCATCTCTCAGCCTCACCTACCTTGCAGGGCCCTACACTGCCCAAACTGGGGCACGGCAGCGCCCCAGCCTGAAAGCCGCTGGACCTTTAAGAGGCGTGGAAAGGTGGAAGGCAGTGACACGATCTCTGGGCTCACGTCACTGCCTGGGGCACCCCGGGTTGAGATTTGCTTACCATTTGCAGCGCCGGACTCTGAAGGGCTCCCCCAGCGTTATAATACGAAAAATAGCTATCCCAACTCATTTCTGGGTTGTGAGCACGAAACCGGAAGAGGGTCATGATCAGTGGTGTCATCTAAATGATTTAAGAACAGGTACTCACTTTTGATTGGCACGTGTCGGGACCCGCCCACCGGAAGTGACATCATAAGCCAGAAGTGATGTCGTGGCAGGAAGTGACATGAAAAAAGCCCTTTTTGAGGCCTCAGATGATTTTAAACTGACCCAACAGTTGCAACAGGATTCCACAGCACCCCCAGAACATGTGAAGGAGGCCTGGCGTCATGTTAAAACCCCAGAGCAGCTCATTTTTCAGTGGCAAGGAAAGGAAAGGCTCCGCTCGCTGCCTGCCTGGCTCTGAGAACATGCAGGCAACTCAAACATGCAGGAAATTCAAACATTGCAGAGGGCGGAGTCGACGAGTGGGCGGGCGAATGGGCGGGGCCAGCTGTAATCCTAGAAACCGGTACTCGCGTACCCCCGCGTACCCCCTGCATGACATCACTGGTCATGATCACTTTGTAAAATTACAATGTTCCTTTACCCCGAGAAGGCTCCGGTTGCTTCCCTGGCCCTGCAGGATCCAGCAGCAGTCATTTGGGCACAGTGTGTCACTGGCTGGGAATAGGCTCTTAGCCAGTAGTCCACATTTGCATACCTGAATGTATTTAATTACAATGTTATTCCGCCCCCTTGGTCCACCATGAAGCTCAATGCAGTGCACATTACGATTCCTAAATAGTCTTCTGCTTGTGTAGCTTCAGGAAGGGAACTCTTGTCCTGTGTCCCAGAATCCCAAAGTCCGGATCTCTGCTGAGCAATTGGAAGAACGGCAGTCTGTCCTCGGGGTTGGTGGTACTTCTGAATCCTCCAGCTGTTTTTGTTTTGAACTCCCATCTGGATTTCTGTTGGGTTTATTTTTTTTCCTGTTAGAGCTGTCAGCCAAGTCAAGTCATCTTGGTGTATTAATTGCATGAATTAATCAGTTAGTTAATCAACTCAGTGTGCGCAAATTTGCATGTGAGAATAATTGGCTCCAAAGAAGAAATCCTAAATTGTGGAAAGGCAAGAGATTTGATAGGATACATTTTTGTTGTGTTTTTTTAAAAATATATTATTAGCTGGCTTAAATGCATTGCCTGTGGGGGAGGGGAAAGGCCGTCCATAAAAACTGTAAATAAATAGTACATGAAGATCTTCCAGTCTTGGGGTACCTCTGCTAAATATGTTCAAAATGGACCTTTTCTCTCCCAGTACTGACCGTAGGTTCTTCAGTCCATCTGTGGAGTGTAAAACACTGTTGACAAAGATTCCTATAATGGTGCTGTTCATTATTTCTGTGTGGAAAGAAAGCTTGGTCCTTTGGATAAAGAGTTGGCCAGATTATCTGGGCAGCAAATGGCAAGGACTGTCGTGTAGATTGTGAGCCCTTTTGGGACAGGGAGCCATTTAGCTTTATTATTACTATTTGCCTGTAAACAGCTTTGTGAACTTTGTGTTGAAAAGTGGTATATAAATACTAGTGATTGATTGATTGATTGACTGCCATGCTGTATACTGTATATATTTCAGCGGCATACTCAATCTCCTGGTTTTAGAAATAGGCTGTCACTGAATGCCAGATGCAAAGGACTGGACACAGGATGCAGGTATTTTGTGGGCTCTGTGAGGCACCTGGTGGGCCACTGTGAGATCCAGGAAGTTGGACTAGGTGAGCCTGTGGCCTGATCCAGCGGGGCTCTTTTTCTATTCAGTCTCAGGCCCAGACTGAGTTGCAAGTTATTATAGCTCCCTCCCCAAAGACAGGAGAGCACATTCTATTTTATTTACCTCAGAATTTTACCTCAGAAATTTACCTCAGAATGCCAGGTGCAAGGGAGTGGCAACAGAATGCAGGCATCTTGTTGTCATATGTGCTCTCTGAGGCATCTCAGTGTGACTGTGAGAGCCAGGAAATTGGATTAGATTGGCCTTTCGTCTGATCCAGTAGGGCTCTTTTGATGTCCTTAGGTGCAATTGTTCCCCTTGGACTTTCAGGCGAGAAAGGTTTTTCAGGGCAAAGCCTGCTGTGGTTAGTGACATGTGGACATGTGGCAGCAAAAGGGTGATGTGCGTGGCTGAGCCTGTTTCCTCCCCTGCTGCCCCACAGAATCTTGGGTGTCGGGACCCATTTTCCAGATGGGTCCTTGGCCTGGCCATACACAAGGCCTGTTGTTTGGCAACCTCAAATTCCAGGGCCTGGGCTTGCATTTAGCGTTTTCTGGCGCAGGCCTTGATTTTTAGATTCCATTTTCGTCATAAACACTGAAGTAAACATGTTTTGTTCTGTGCAAACGCCCGATTGTTGCCATAGCTATGAATGCAGAACTTAAAGTGCATGACTTCAGGGTGGTTTGTGAAATAAGGGGCATTCTGCAAACGGCTTGGGGTATCTCTGAGTGCAGCGGAGTAATTTGAAAAACGCTTGGGAGGAGAAGAGACAAAAACAAATAAAAACAAACGAGCATTTTAATCCAAGAATCCATGGAATAATCACATCGGGCATGTCCGGGTTTTGTATACGTAGATTTGTTTTGCTCCTGAACTGGTAAATGAGGGTTGTTTTGGGCCAAAGCCAAATAATATATTGAGGCAATTTCATGCCTCATGAATTATAGAAGAGAATGCTTGGAACGTGGGGCTTGCATCTGTGGCTGGCTGGCCGGCCGGCTCCCCCCCTCCCCATTTCATTCCATCCCTTTGAGAATCAGCGCCCGCTTCATCTTCCCAAGTCTGAATGATGACCGTGTCTGAAAGCCCGCAGACTTCTCCAGCAGGAGGGAAGGAATTCCAAGTATGAGCTCCCTTTCCCTTGACTGGAGCCTTAAAAAAAATTAATGTTTTTTAAAAAGTATATATGTAATGGGTCTGCTAGCTCCCAGGTGGTAGCAAAAATGCTTTGATCTTATATTGGTCAATCTGGTTGCAAAGGAAAACATACTTTCTGAACTTGGAATTCTGCAGGAGGTCTGCAGAAACTTATTTTAAAATTCCTTCTGGCTCTTTGAAAGTGGTGTGTGTGTGTGTGTGTGTGTGTGTGTCATTTTTAGAAAGGAAAATTAAACTGCTGGAATCTCCTTGTTATTGTAAAGCTGTTTCCAGCCCAGGATCTTCCCCCCATCCCAAGGGGGAGCAATTGGTCCAGTGCCCAGGGCCACAGCAGAAATAGATCAGGAGCCCTAAGGCGGCAGCTAATTTGCATGTGTTAGTTGCAAGTCATTAGCTGGATCTGCGTGTCATTTTCCCAGGCTTGGCAGATGCCAAGCGCTGGGGTCGGGGAACATGTTGCATGCATTTTACAAATTCCAGAGGCGTTGCGGCATTAGGCTCCTTAGAGAGAACGCATTTGTGGCACACAGGATTGTGTGAAGCCGCCGTGCTTCGAGCCTCTGCATCCAGTTTGGTCTGCCCAGCTCAGAATTGTCTGGCAATGGCTCTGAGTCCCAGAAAGAGCTTTTCTTCTGTTGCCCCCTTTGGCGATGCCCAGGATAGAACCTGCGTGCCAAGCCTGTGCGGTACCACTGAGCTACAGTTTCTCCTTGAATATAGCGCAATCCTAAACAGCGTTGGATCAGGCAGGCACTTGCACGTGGGGAGGCACCAGCTAAAGAGCAGATCTGAGAAGACCCCGCGGCCCCGAGGAAAGGGTTTAGGATTCGGCCTAACTCCAGGTTAGGATTGCACTCTTAGGCTGCAATCCTATACACACTTTCCTGGGAGTAAGCCCCATTGAACACAATGGTACTTACTTCTGAGTAGACACACATAGGATTGTGCTGTTAAAGTCATTTATAGAAAATTTATAAAATGGATAAAAATAAAATTGTTATGGACAAAAGGAAATTTATAAAATGGATAAAAAAAAAAAATGATTCCCAGCAGGAGCTGTTGTGTGTGTGGCGTTCGCACATTCTTCCATGTTTGTGTAAGTTTTCTCCATTCCTAAAAGCCCAATTTATTTCAGTGCCTGATATTAAAAATCTTTTGGATCTTTATTTAGAAGTTTGGTGATTTTTTTTTTTTGGTGATCAGAAATATGCTGTAGGGACGTAGTTCTTTGCTTACGTCTATCAATTAGCCAACTGTTAAATTGGTTTTGTTCTAAGTCGTTTTGCTTAAAGTTGAACTTTCCAGGAGCCTGTTGACATCTTTAAATGAGGACTTGCTGCATAGCAACATAGAAAGAAAAAAATAATTAGAATAAGTATAGGAAAAAATAGGCGACTTTATGATGGTTATGACTGGCAGTTGTACCCGACTGAGTGTACAAAGATTTTCAAGTGTATCATGTTGATGTTTACCTTATTGTAAAGACTGTATTATTTCTATGTTACAAATGGGAAAGACTGAGAGGGAGCTGTTGACTTAATGGGAAAATTGGATTCACTTGATTGTAATCGCATTAATTATGGAACTAGTTAGCGTACAGCAGTAGTGTAATGCTCAAGAGCATAGTCTCAGAAATATCCGTGGAACTAGCCAGCTAATCTTTGGTAATATACTCTCCAGCCCCCCACCCCCATCCCCGACTATGGGGGTAAGAACAGTGGTCTGCCTGGGCTCTGAAGGCAAGGGGAGGTGCTTGCTTATACAGGCTGATGTGGTGCCTGCAATACTGATAACAGAATAACAATTTAAATCTACTACATAGAATACAGTGCAATTTTATTGTACACTAGCCTTTTGTTACCCGGCGTTGCCTGGGGGACAAAGTATCCCCAGCTTCTATTAGGAGAAGGAATGAATACAGGGACAGAATCAAGCAAAGGAGCGTAATGAAAGTGTCACACTCACTGAACACTGTCTGCAGGTCCTGTGGTAGGATAGCACCGACGTGTGAGAAACAGGAAGAGGTGGCCAGTTAGCCCTCTGGAAATAGGTCCCTCTCAGATCCGACTGGGTGTTGGAACTCTCTGGATCATGCTCTTTCCAGCCTGGGCAACTCAGGCAGTGCAAAGCAGTTTCACTTTCGTTTCTGAGGTCTCTTCCTGTGTATCAGCTCAGTGAGTGCAATCCCAGCTCATGACCTTTGTGACCACAGGGTGGCAGCACACTTTCCCTCCAATACAATCCCCTCGCTGTTCCTCCCCCCCGGGGGCTGTAGGGGGGGTCTGACCCCCGCAGTGTTTCTTTCCAGGCTGCAAGGTGTATTCCTGCCAAGTTTCGTGCGGATCGGTCCAGGCGTTCCTGAGCCTATGCATAACATACATACATACACACCCGCATACATACATACATACATACACACAAACATACCCACGTCCGTTTTTATATATATATAGATGAAGCACTTCACGAGTCTGAAAGGCACCATGCACGCAACGGACTCTCGTCATGCTCTCATTTAGGCTGATAACGTTTTCTGCTTGTCATTTCAGAATTCTCCTCCTGTACTGTCACATGGAGCCCACCTCAAGTTAGAAATCTGACAAGGTAAGAACATTTAATGATTTGCATTTTTAAAAGGAGACGGTAACTTCCAAAATGGTAAAGACTCGTATACCTTTGCTTATTTCCGCTATGTTGATGCAAACAGCTCTGTCCAGTTTAGGGTCAGGAGGACAAGCCATACTTTTTGTCAGTGTGGCAAAGGGATAGTATTCTCTCCACCACCACCCCCTACGATTTTATTTCCGAAAGTACACGTGGTGTAAATGGAGCCAGAAATGTAATATAATGCAAAACAGGCTTTGGAGAATGACCTGGAGAAGGAATGCAAGCCGCCAAAGTTCTCGTAGATTAGATTGGCAATGGTTGGTGTCCTGTTTTCATTGGGTTCTTCTTTTAGCTGTCATGTGGCTTTGCTCATTTCTTTGGAATTGCCTCAAGCCATTTGCTTATATAAGCTACCCTTCCCCCAGCCCTAAACACACACATGCCATGACGATGACTTTGCAGTTGTAGATCACAGGTGGCAGCATGCCCATCAGCTTGGAAGCAAAACAGGGCCACCCAGCGTCCCGGCAGCGTGACACCGCTGGGGCCACCCCACAGTAAGGCACTGTGGGCCCTGGGTATCCATGGGGCATTTGTTCCGTCTTGAACCGCAAGTGCTTTCCCGTCATGTCTGGTGGGCCTTCCAGCCGTGGGCTTGACATCGGTGGATACTGAGAGCGCAATCCTATACTGGCGCCATGCCAGGGCGGTGCTCTTGTGCCAGACCAGTGCTGTTGCAAACGTGCGTCGGGTGTGTTTGCGCCACGGAATCGGTCGCTGGACTGGTGCAAGCAGCGGCGCTGACACACGGGTGCCACTGCCCCCGTCAGCTGCATTGGTTGAGCGCCGGTGTCGCTTGGCCAGCGCAAGACCTTGGCGAGGGTGTCATTACCCCCGTTACTGGTGGGGTAACGGGCAGTGCTGTGGGAGGTGGCGGTGGTGGAGACGGGACACACCCATTGTGCCATGTCCTAATCCCCGTCCCCGGGCTGGGCGGCCCCGATTTGGGCTGCTGCTGGCCACGTGGACCTGCGCCTGTGAATCTGAGCAGCCACATTGGGCTGGCTGGGGCTTACCTGGGTGCAAGGGGAAAACCTCCCCTTGCCTTGCACTGCACTGCTGCTGCCTCCTACTGGGCTTAGGAAGCAGCCCTGCTACGCCGGCCTAACTGCGCCAGCGCAGGTTAAGATTGGGCTGTGAAATCTGCAGATACTGAAATCCATAGCTGAATAGTCCATGGAAAGAGAGGGCCCACCGTGTCCAAGTTTTCTTGACGTTTTGTTGGGAGGGAAGGAACGGAAGGGATAGAGTTGATAAAGGGATGTTCTTTTCCCTCTCTCAAAACACCAGAACCAGGGGGCATCCGCTAAAACTGAGGGTTGGGAGAGTTAAAACAGATAGAAGGAAGTACTTTTTTTCTCAGCGGGTAGTTAATCTGTGGAACTCTTTGCCACAGGAGGTGGTGATGGCATCTGGTCTTGATGCCTTTAAGAGGGGATTGGACAGATTTCTGGAGGAAAGGTCCATCGTGGGCTATGGGCAATGATGGATTGTGCAACCTCCTTACCTTGGTGGTGGGCTACTTCAGAGTACCGGGTGCAAGGGAGTGGCAACAGGATGCAAGCATCTTGTTGTCTACTGGGCTCCCTGAGGCACCTGGTGGGCTATTGTGAGATACAGGAATCTGGACTAGATGGGCCTTTGGCCTGATCCAGTGGGACTCCCTCCCCACAGACATGTTTACCTCAGAGTTTTACCTCAGAATGCCAGATACAAGAGAGTGGCAACAGGATGCAGGCATCTTGTTGTCTACTGAACTCCCTTCGGCACCTGGTGACCACTGTGAGATACGGGAAGCTGGACTAGATGGGCCTTTGGCCTGATCCAGCGAGGCTCTTCTTATGTTTTTATATTGAACTATATTCGTGACCCACTGTTGGGTCCAGACACTTTGGTAACCACTTAAATAGAACACTTAAATTTGGTAACCACTTAAATAGAACTTTCTTAATAGAGGTCTTCCCCAATGCCTGAATATAGAAGTTCTTGCTACCCTAATCTCTGTTATCTGAGTGATTCCTTGCTCTGCGACCTTGAAGCCTTTCCAAGCCTCACAGCTGCAAGCTGCTTCTATGCTATCATCACAGCTCTCTGGCTTGTTCCTCTGTCCTGGTTCCTCATTTGATTCCTGGCTCTCTCCCCTCTCTCTGACCTTTCAACCCCTGTCCATTACCCAACCTTGACCTACGGCACCAATTACCGACCAGCCTTGCTCAAAGCCCGGCTCTTGAAAGGCGTGCGCTTGGAATGCTCCCGCGTGGTTGAAACCTAATGAGTGGAACAGCATTCCGCAGGCAGACGCAGGTCGCACTGGTGCAGACAGAGGCGTGCGTCTCCATTCCCATCTGATAATTGTTAGTTTCCATTGTGCAAAGTGATTGAAATTTTGAAATCTGATCCATGCTGTTAGAGAGCTCGAGTGTAATTAGCGCATGCCTCCTCCTACCTGTTGCAGTGTTTTGATAGGTGAAGTGCGCGTCCTATTTTTAGCCAGAACATTTCGGGAATACAGTGAGAAGGAAATAAAAGATCAAGCCTTCATAACGTGTGACCTACAAAGCTGGATCTTTCCCCATCGGGCTCGGGGAGGGGGCACCAAAAGGCCGGTGCATTCATGAGGTCAGCTGAACTACTTGCCTCAGGCAGTAAAATGACAAGAGCCCACTTCTGCCCACTTCTGTCTATCATTCATCGCCACTGCTGATCCTCTTCCTCTCTCTGGATTTGAAAAGAGGGAGGGAGGAGAGGAGAGGTGCACTTGGGGGGTGTTATGACATTTACCTCCTATGAGACCAGCATTCTAACCCAGAGCCAGACAAGCGGCATATGTACAAAAAGCGGTGCTGTGGAAATCTCGCTGCCTGTCTGCGGAAGGGCATTTCCAGTAGCGGCCAGACACAATCGATAAGCTCTTTGCGTGATATATCTCTGTCTTTC
This sequence comes from Lerista edwardsae, assembly GCA_029204185.1. NCBI lineage: Eukaryota > Metazoa > Chordata > Lepidosauria > Squamata > Scincidae > Lerista > Lerista edwardsae. The sequence continues at coordinate 2,243,770 of JAJKFI010000093.1, forward strand.
TCTCACATGAGAGAGAAACGGCCCATCGTGTACAGTCAGTCCTCATTATCCACCAGGGTTAGGCTCCTGAAAATCCTCAGGTCACGAACCATGGATCCTATTGGATCAATGGGATTGTGTGCAAAGGGGATCTTATCTGCCGTCAGAACAACCCAGCAGAGACCCTCAGGAAGCCAGCAGACTGCAGCAGGAAGGGCCCGAAGATCTCAGAATGCTGCAGAGACCTCCCAGAGGCTGCAGGGAGCTTCCGAATGGCACCTGTGACCAGCGTGGACCCCTTAAGCATGGCCAGAGGATGCTTCTGCGAAAGGGCTCAGTGCTGATTGCAGGTGCCATTTGGAAGGTCCCTGAAGCCTCCAGAGGGTCTCTGCGACGCTACTAGCACTCAAATGGATGGCTGCTCTGCCTGGCTCCTTGAGCCTCGCCATGTTTATTTCGGCTAAGCGGAGGGAGTGCTGCAACCTTGGTTTGTTTGGCAAATGTTCAACATGGCAGCGGCCGCGTCATCGGTGCGAAGATGTTGCCGGCCACATGGTTCCAACAGGAGCAGCCCTTCTGCTGGCAGAGCCGAGCGGTTTCCGACGTGTCTCCTTGCGTTGACCAGTCAGGAGAATTAAATCATTTTTATTGCTTCTGTTGTATTATCTCAGGCCAGTATGTGTCTTGCTAGCATTTTATGGCCCCTAAAGTACGTCGGCTTCAAGGTATTTGGGTTAGAAGTCAGCCTGCCATTGGCAGCCAAGGCACAGTCGGAGAGATTCCGTGTTAAGTGGCAGCCACGCTGGATCGTGAATTATGATTCATGGAGCAGCCTGTGACTTTACAGCTTTTAAGCTCAGAGCTCTGATGGATTTGTTTGGGGCCTTTCCTGTCCCTGGTGCTGTTTCTGCACATCACGTGTCCTTTTGCTTCTGCTCATTCCCTTGACTTAGGAATTCTTTTTTTGCTTTCTAGTTTTGCTTACGGAGCCTCCCTCTGTGCGCTCTGATCTGATTTCCAATGCATTTATTCCCCCTTGCTTTGTTTTGCCTTCAAGAGATATAGGTACTGTGCTCTTTAAAAAAAGAAAAAAAAAGTGTGACTCAACTTCTGCATGTTCATAAAATCATGGAGTTGGAAGGGACCTACAAGGTCATCTAGTCCAACCCCCTGCCTGTAGCAGGAAATTCTCCTAGAGCCTCTCCAGCAGGTGCCTGTCAAGACTCTGCTTAAAGGTTTCCAGTGAGGGAGAATCCACCACCTCCCTTGGCAATCTGTTCCGCTGTCGAACCGCCCTTATCCTCAAGAAATTCTTCCTGATATCCAGCCAGAATCTCCTCTCTTGCAGTTTGTACCCAGTTCTACTGTCAAAGGCAGATGAGAACAAATTTGTCCCTTCTTCCTTACAACAGCCCTTCAGATATTTGAAGAGGGTTATCATATCCTCTCTTTTCCAAGCCAAACATACCAAGGTCCCTCTAAGTTTGTTGTCAAAGTATAGTAGACCTGGTTTATTACGGGCTCCACATCTGCAGATTTGATCAACAGTGGATTGAAAATGTATTTTTAAAAATTCCCATAACCTTGTTCACCTTGAGCCCACCCATTTATGCAAGTTTAGGCAATTTACATGTGATTTTTACTTGGTGTTGTAGTTCAGTCGCTAAGTCGTGTCCGACTCTTTGCTACCCCATGGACCACAGCACGCCAGGCCTCCCTGTCTTCCACTAGCTTACGGAGTTCGCCCAATTTCATGTTCATCACTTCGGTGACACTATCTAACCATCTCATCCTCTGCCGCCCCCTTCTCCTTTGGCCTTCCATCTTTCCCAGCATGAGGGTCTTTTCTAAAGAGTCCTCTCTTCTCATGAGGTGGCCAAAGTATTGGAGCTTCAGCTTCAGGATTTGTCCTTCCAGGGAGCAACCAGGCTTGACTTCCTGGAGGATTGACCGATTGGTTCTCCTTGCAGTCCAGGGGACTCTCAAGAGTCTTCTCCAACACCATAATTGGAAAGCATCTATTCTTTGGCGCTCTGCCTTTCTTATGGTCCAGCTCTCACAGCCATACATTGCTACTGGGAAAACCATCGCTTTGACTATGCGAACCTTGGTTAGCAGAGTGATGTCTCAGCTTTTTATTAAGTTGTCTAGGTTCGCCATAGCTTTCCTCCCAAGAAGTAAACGTGTTTTAATTTCATGGCTGCAGTCACCATCTGCAGTGATCTTGGAGCCCAGGAAAGTAAAGTCTGTCACTGCTTCAATTTCTTCCCCTTCTATTTGCCAGGAAGTGATGGGAGTGGTTGCCATGATCTTAGTTTTGTTAATGTTGAGCTTCAAGCAAATTTTGGCACTTTCCTCTTTCACCCTCATCAGCAGGTTCTTTAGGTCTTCCTCACTTTCTGCCATTAGAGTGGTATCGTCTGCATATCTGAGGATATTTCTCCCAGCAATCTTGATTCCAGCTTGTGAATCATCCAGCCCAGCCTTTCTCATGAAGTACTCTGCATATAAGTTAAATAAGCAGGGTGACAGAATACAGCCTTGTCGTACTCCTTTCCCAATTTGAAACCAGTCAGTTGTTCCCTGTCCAGTTCTAACTGTTGCTTCCTGACCCGCATACAGGTTTCTCAGAAGACAGATAAGGTGATCTGGTACTCCCATTTCTTCAAGAAATTGCCACAGTTTGTTGTGATCCACACAATCAAAGGCTTTGGCATAGTCAATGAAGCAGAGGTAGATGTTTTTCTGGAACTCTCTGGCTTTCTCCATGATCCAGCGAATGTTGGCAATTTGATCTCTAGTTCCTCTGCCTCTTCAGAAACCAGCTTGTACATCTGGTAGTTCTCAATTCACATGCTGCTGAAGCCTAGCTTGTAGGATTTTGAGCATCACCTTGCTAGCATGTGAAATGAGTGCAATGGTGCAGTAGTTTGAACAATCTTTGGCATTGTCCTTCTTTGGGATTGGAATGTAAACTGATCTTTTCCAGTCATGCGGCCACTGCTGGGTTTTCCAAATTTGCTGGCAGATGGAGTGCAGCACTTTGACAGCATCATCTTTTAAGATTTTGAGTAACTCAGCTGGAATGCTGTCACCTCCACTAGCTTTGTTGTTAGTGATACTTTCTAAAGCCCACTTGACTTCACACTCCAGGATGTCAGGTTTGAGCTCAGTGACCGCACCATTGTGGTTATCAGGAACATTTAGATCGGCCTTATAGAGTTCCTCTGTGTATTCTTGCCACCTCTTCTTAATCTCATCTGCCTCTGTTAGGTCCTTGCCATTTTTGTCCTTTATTGTGCCTACCTTAGCATGAAATTGTCCTTTGACATCTCCAATTTTCTTGAAAAGATCTCTAGTCTTTCCCATTCTGTTGTTTTCCTCTATTTCTTTTTTGCTTTTTCTTATTTGCTTTTTACGTGTACTTAACGCAATTTCTGCAGATTTACGCCATTTTGTCAGACTTGAATATCTACGGATTTGGGTAGATGAAGTGGGTTACGGAACACAACTCCTGCTGATCTGGAGGGCCCCCTGTTACTCAAAAGCTTGCCTAGTTCTACACCAGCTGAATTTAAAATGGCAAGGCTAGCAAAATGGACAGCGTGCCAGGAGCCAGCATCAAATTGTCAAACATCAGCAGGTCTAGCTGAAGACTTCCCTTCTGGTACCTGAGCTGGTGCAGCACATGCCCTCACCTCATCTGGTAGTGGACTAGCTGCCAAGTCCTCCCTTCCTAGAAAGGAAGAGGGAAACTGAATAGAACAGGAAGTGTGGAGTAGAGGAGGATGGGAGTGGAAGGGGACAGAACATCTATCTTTAAAAAATATCTTTCAAAATGTGTTCCCAATATCCATGGTTTCAGGTATCCACAGGGGTGGTGGTGGTGTCTGGAAGGGAACCCCAGCGGATACCGAGGCATGCCTGAACCATTGGTGTATAAGTAATTCCCTGCTCGTTATCAGGTACGGGTATCTCTCCTTCCAGAGATCTTTCTTTCCTCAAGCCCTTTTGTATGCAAGGAATGTGATGCAGTTGTCCAGAGTGAAATTTCCCCAAGTGTGTGTAGAGTGCATTTCTTTTGCCGTGATTAATCAAGTCCTCGTTTTCCCTTTCCTATTGGCATATGGGATCAGGGGGCATCGTTTCTAGACCTAAGAAGTATGACTTCTAGGGATCTTGCTCTTTATTTTATCGTTAACCAAGCTGTCATCCCTTCCTTTCTGTTTTTGTGGACTTGTTCAAAACAGCCAGCCCCTTTGGTAAGCACAACCTTTCCAAGCTGCCCGGTTGACACCAAAGCTGTCAGATGAAGCTTCTGTCAAGCCGGACGTAAACCGATTGCTCGGAAGAGCTGTACGGGTTTACACAAGCCCTTTCTCCATTAAAAACTTGCACGGCTGTGATAGCTTTCGCAAGTGTTGTACCTATGGCCACTCTTGCAGTCTCGGTTGAATGAGACTCACTCCTTTCTGTTCAGCGCGCACCATATAGTAGGCTACGGAGCGTGTCCTAGGGCAGCCTTTCGCATCCAAGAAACGTAAAGGAGAAAGCTGTAACATGGAGTTCATTTGTTGGTTTAATGTTGGGATTAAAATATTATAGTGGCTAAACAATGCCATCACTCAATGGGGCAGAAAATATTTTGAAGGTTTTATGTGTGTGTGTGTGTGTGTGTGTGTGTGTGTGTGTGTGTGTGTGTGTGTTCATGTATGTTTTTAACAAGTATTTTTTAAAAGCGATATGAGTGTTGTACAGCAATTGCTCATTTAACGTTGTCGACACGTCCTTACGTGAAACAACTTGTAACGAAACCAGTTTTACCATAGGTGAACTGAAACAGGGCTGGCTCTAGCAGTGGCGGGGCCCAATGTGGGGCATTCCTGCGGGGCCCCCAACCCTCACTGCGGGGGCCCCCACTCACCAAGAAGAGCGCTGTTCGTGCCACATGCAAAGCGTGGCACGTGGAAGTAGTTGGTGGTGAGAGCATCACATCACCGCCAATTGCTTTCAGGTGGCCCATCTTGGGCTGTTCAGAGGCAGAGGCAGGGCCCAAAGTTAAGGTGCTCTACTCACCCCACTGACTTACAGCCAGTGGTGTCACCCTACCGGTTCGCTGGGCGGAGTTTCTGCAGCGGGCAGGCTTTCGCCATTACGCAACAGGAGGCAGCGATCACGCTGCCGATCACCACGGAAACCCTCCCAGCGACGGACGAAACTCCGCCCAGCAAACCGATAGGGTGACGCCACTGCTTACAGCCCATAGAAATCCCAGCTGCAGCCACAGACGATATGGTTGGTGCACTGGTGCCGGGCCCCCTGAAGAGTGGGGCCCAATGTGGTGACATGGGTCACATTGGCTTAAGGCCGGCCCTGAACTGAAATCCATAAGTAAGAATTTTGTTCTATGCATTCAGTAAGACTTAAACTGTGATCCTTTCTTACTCTCCAGAACCAACCAGTTCTCACATTTATTTCAGTGTTTCATATTAGTAGGTTTCCGTGCCAGAGAAAATCCATGCAGTCAGGGAGGCAATGTACAAACTCCACAGAGACAGTGGCCCCAGCCAGGAATCATTTTCCCCCCTCATCAACTTTATATAGAAATGACTTAAATTAAAATAAAATGACTTTTAAGTAAGGATATGCTGTATTATTATTGTAGTATTATTATTGATATACTAGTTAATTGATTAATATTTTTAGCATGCACGCACTACTGAAACAGCGACGTCTACGCTGGCCTGGGCATGTCGTGAGGATGGCTGAGGGTCGGATTCCAAAAGACCTCCTGCATGGAGAACGAGTGCAGGGAAAGCACCCCCGAGGGAGACCACAGCTGCGGTACAAGTTGATCTGCAAGAGGGATCTGATGGCCTTAGGAACGGACCTTTGAAGAGCGTTTGGGGCTCTTCAGCCTAGAAAAAAGGCACCTGAGGGGGGACACGATTGAGACATACAAAATTATGCATGGAAGGGATAGAGTCGATAAAGGGATGTTCTTTTCCCTCTCTCAGAACACCAGAACCAGGGGGCATCCGCTAAAACTGAGGGTTGGGAGAGTTAAAACAGATAAAAGGAAGTACTTTTTTACCCAGCGGGTGGTTAGTCTGTGGAACTCTTTGCCACAGGAGGTGGTGATGGCATCTGGTCTGGATGCCTTTAAGAGGGGATTGGACGGATTTCTGGAGGAACAGTCCATCGTGGGCTGTAGGCCATGATGGATTGTGCAACCTCCTTACCTTGGTGGTGGGCTACTTCAGAGTACCGGCTGCAAGGGAGTGGCAGCAGGATGCAAGCATCTTGTTGTCTCATGCCTCTCTGGGGCACCTGGTGGGCCGCTGTGAGATCCAGGAAGCTGGACTAGATGGGCCTTTGGCCTGATCCAGCAGGGCTCTTCTTATGTTCTTATGACCTCCGCAGCGGGGAAACCTGGACTTCTGGGCCTTCAGGAGGCAGGCGGAGGCAGGCGGTGCAGCAAGGCCTCTCCCAGTTCGAAGAGCCGCTTGCTCAACAGGCTGAGGCCACGAGGCGGCCCCGAAACCAGCGAACTCAGGGAGCTGGACAGGGGACAGGCTGCATTTGCCCTCGGTGTGGAAGGGATTGTCACTCTCAAATCGGCCTTTTTAGCCATACCAGACGCTGTTCCAGGACCTCCATTCAGAGCACGTTACCGGAGTCTTTCGAGACTGGAGGATGCCAATAATAATTGATTAATGTTTTATTATTACCGTGACCTACCTTGAGTTGGTGGTGCGGCATATGCGGGGGGGGGACCTGTGTTAAACTTGGGCCGGACCTTTGCAGATTCTATCATTCGGCGATGCTGGGCAGCCTGCCCCCACCCTCCAAGCTTGACGGGAACTCAGCTCCAATCAGTTCCAGAGCATTCTGAAGCCCGCAAAGGCTGTACGTCCGTCTGTGGCCTTTGCGGGCTTCGAAATAAAGCCCGAAGGCCAAAAAATGCAACTTCGGGTCTTGAGCGAGAATCGGAAATTGTGTTTAAATGGGTTCAGGTGGCTTCTGAACTGACTGTTCCCTGGGCTGCACTTTTTCAGTTACTACAACAGGCTCAAGGAATCTTTTGCTTTAATGCTCTCAGGAAGCTGAGTTTCGCTCAGAGTAATTTAGGGAGACTGGGTCAGTAATTCCCCCTCTCCTTTACCACCTCTTAATTTGCAAAAGTGATGCTGCCATCAAGCTTTATATAGTATTCCTGGTTCTTTTGCCAGCTTTGGTGACTTGGGAAAATGCCTGGGGTTTTTATCTTATAATTGGGTAACCACTGGATATTAATACCAGCATATTGTGCAGGGTACTGCATTTGAGGTTCGCTGAAATAGAAGGCTGTTAGATGGACATTAAATGGGCTGGAAGGGAAGGCAAGTCCCAAAAGAATGTTCCTGTGGCACACTTGTGGATCTTTCGTGGCATCCGAATTTGCCACATCACACATCCGATAGAGAGATGTTCTTTTCCCTCTCTCACAACACCAGAACCAGGGGACATCCACTAAAATTGAGTGCGGGGAGAGTGAGAACAGATAAAAGGAAATACTTTCTTTATCCAGCGGGTAATTAAGCTGTGAAACTCCTTGCCACAGGAGGTGGTGATGGCATCTGGCTTAGGTGCCTTTAAAAGGAGATGGGGCGAATTTCTGGAGGAAAAGTCCATCGTGGGCTATAGACCATGATGGGTTGTGCAACCTTGCTACATTATTAGTAGGCGACTTCTGAATGCCAGGTGCAAGGGTGTGGCAACAGGATGCAAGCATCTTGTTGTCTTGTGTGCTCCCTGAGGCACCTGGTGGGCCAGTGTGAGATACAGGAAGCTGGACTAGATGGGCCAGTGGCCTGATTCAGCAGAGCTCTTCTTATCACACTGGCTGAAAATAGCTGCTAAAGAAAGAATCTTTCGAAGTATCTGGTTTTGGTTAACACTGAAAGGAGATAGTTGCAATGTTCAAATAGTGGGGGAAATAGATCCCAATTTATCATATTTCTCTTTCTGCTTTCCCTATCAAGAAAGAGGCGTGTCACCAAAGTCCCCCAAGTTCAACCTCGCAACAATACAAGGTCCTAAGTTGAAATATGAGGGGTTTTCTGTCGGTTAGCGTTCTACAGAATGTATTGCAACTATTTTTGGGTTTACCAGCCTTGTAACTATGGCAACCTACAACAGAAACGTGACACGTGGTTTTTAACCCAGGCTTTAAGCTGCAAAAGTCAGAACAGGGAAGATGGGGAGAGAGCGCGTCTTGGTTGTGGCATCAGTGCAGGGCTGTCTTCTGTGCTCCACATCATGTTTGATGCCAGAAAGGAAGGAAGGAAACAGGTAAACGAAAAAAGCCATGCAGCCTTGAAAGGGAGAATGAGAGCGTTTCTGTGGAACTCCTCAAACTGTTTGCTTGCTTAAAAGATCTATATCCTGCATTTCCCCCTAAAACAGTGTTTTTTCAAACTGTAGGTCAGGACCCACTAGGTGGGTCGTGGAAAGCTGGAAGCAGCCATCTTTGAAACTGCAGACCTTACTCGTGCTGTATTCCTTTTGTGAGTGTTAACAGCTTGGATTTTCAAGTGAGGGATTTTTTGTTCTTAAATTTTGTTTTTAGTTCAATGCTTTTACATAATGTTTTGCTTTCTGTCAAAGATGTTCTGTGGTTGTGCATTTGCTTCAGTCCAAGAATGCCAATTAATGCTTGATGATGGCACTTCTGGTTATGATATCACTTCCAGGTTAATGAAATCATTTCCGATGGGTCTCAACACGAGTGCCATTCTACTGTTTGCCACTATCCATGGTTTCAGGCATCCACGGCAGGCCTTGGACTCGATCCCCCACAAATATGGATGGTGGGGGGGTACTGTAGTTCGTTTTCTTGGACTTTCTCATTTTAAAAGGGCTTCTTTGGGACACTTTAAAAAACGTTGGAATTCGTTGTGTGAACCGATTGGATCTTTAGCTATAAACTTTAGGAATAAATCCAAGCAATGTGTAAATGAAGACGTCTTAAAGACGTTTTTCTGCTCTGTTGCGCCAAGAAGGTTGGCCAGTTCTCTGGTTGTGGCTTCTCTGGTGTGAATGTTGTGGCTTCTCTAGTGTGAGAAGCTTGTGGCTTCTCCGGTGTGAATGAAGAGGCTTTAGGATGAAGACATCAACTTTGGGATCTGGATTTTTTTTTTAAAAATGTGAATAGCTATGGTCTGGGCCCTCGGATTCCAGCCACAGTGGGGGGCCGGGTGAGACAGAGTTTAATTCTTTGTCCCGACTACCTTCCCAGTCCAGATGGGGTTCTTCTCTTGTAACTGCTATTTGCCAATTAGAAAACTTCCCCTTGAAATTAGAGCTCTCCTCCCAGATCGAACAGCAGCTGTGCATATGTGGGTTTGGTGCTTAGTGTTAAAGTCACCCCAACCTCCTTATCCACAGATTTCAACCAACAGTGGATATTGAAGTGCTGCAGGACAATATTGGGCACTCCCGATGCTTCTAGGTTGTACCAATTTGACCACCTACTGATTTAGGCATCTGCAGGGGCTCCTGGAACCAACCCCCCATTGATGTTGCGGGCCCCCTATACTGCAAAATGCTTTGAAACATCTTTGGGGGCGCAATCCTAACCTGGAGTTAGGCCAGCACAGTTAGGCCAGCACAGTTTGGCCGGCACAAGGGACACCATAAAGCGTGTTTGGACCACTCTCGGAGTCAGGGAGGATGGCACACGTCTGTGTGCTGGCCTCTCTGACTCTGAGAGTGATCCAAGCATACATTACGATGTCCCTTGTGCCAGCCAAACTTTGCTGGCCTAACTGTGCCAATTTAACTCCAGGTTAGGATTGTTCTCTGGGATGTATAGCTGTGTGTATACATTGACTAAAGGAAGCTTCCATTCTCGGCAGACTTTTTCTTTCAAATCACTTCCTTCAGTTCACTTCCATTCATGATTTGGTTTTGATGCTTCCATTCGATCCGTCAGAATTCTTCAGCTTTCTGGTGCCGTGAAATCAGGTCCCTATCAGGCTGTGTGACGTATGACGGCTAATCAGCATTTAGCTTTCAGATAATGGGATAATTAGGCAGGTCCTGCTGCCATTAAAAAATGAGAAAAAAAAGTGGTTGTCAGCTTTGAGCAAGTACTGATTAGTTTTTAAAACTCTTCCTCCAGTGAAATAATCTGGAGTAATGAATGCATTATGAAAAAGCATGCTTTTGGATGCTTTATGAGGAAAGCATAAATTTGTAAACTTGCAGGCAAGGGTTATTTTGTGACTTTGCTTATTGCTGAGCAATGCAAACTTCATCCCTGGCTCCCTCACATCACATTGTGTCATGTTTTGGGGCTGCGTCCCCTTTACATTAGGGACGTGGTGGCGCAGCGAGTTAATCCGCTGTTGCTGGGCTTTCGACCTCAAGGTTAGGAGTTCGAGACTGCGTGACGGAGTGAGCTCCCGTTGCCTGTCCCAGCTCCTGCCAACCTAGCAGTTCAAAAGCACCTAAAATGCAAGTAGATAAATAGGGACCACTTCGGTGGGAAGGTAACGGCGTTCCTAGAGTCATGCCGGCCACATGACCATGGAAGCTTGTCCTCGGACAAAAACGCCGGCTCTACAGGCTTTGAAATGGAGATGAGCACCGCCCCCTACAGTCGGTCACGACTAGACCATTCGGACGTGGGGAAACCTTTTTTTACCCCTTTACATTATCCTGTGTGTTTTACTAGTCCCAATTACTATATACTAGTCCTCAGTATTTGCACCAAAATACACTTTATGGGCCGGGAGGGGATCATTGCAAGAAATTAGAGGTTCCCAGATGAAACTTTTCTCATTGCAGCCTTCTGCTTGGAAATTTAAATTGCAGTTAAACTGCCATTTACTTTTTTTTTGGAGGGATCTTAGTCCTAATAATCAGTTTTGATTCATCTCGCAGCAAACCCTTGCTTTTTCTTTGGCTAGCTTTTTGAGCAGTAATAGTTCAAATATCTTTTGCAACTGACACAGCAGTCTGATGTCCAAAATATAACCTTGTCTGTTTCAATTTGCTCAGTGATGTTGCATTTCCATAAAAACCTAAAATATCATTAGTATATTAATCCAGCAGAGGACAGGACAGAATCTTCAGAGTGATCTGTGGAAAATAACATTTTGCAGATAAGCAGGATTCGAAACTCATGTTATGAGCCTGGCTGGCTGGTAAATGATGCTTGATTATGCTTATACCCAGCCTGTAATTAATCTGCGCAACCTCTTGCCATAGGATGTGGTTGGTGATGGCGTCTGGCCCAGATGCCTTTAAAAGGGGATTGGACAGATTGACGGAGGAAAAACCCATCTCAAGTTACAAGTCATAATGGGTATATGCAACCTCCTTGTTTTAGAAGTAGGGTATTTCTGATATTGGGATGTGGTGGCGCAGCAGGTTAAATTGCTGAGCTGTGAGCTTGCTGACCAGAAGGTTCCTGACTGGAAGGTTGGGAGTTCGAGACCACACGACAGAGTGAGCTCCCATTGCTTGTCCCAGCTCCTGCCCATCTAGCAGTTCAAAAGCACGTAAAAATGTGAGTAGATAGGTACCACTTCGGTGAGAAGGTAATGGCGTTCTGTGCTCCTTGGCTTATAGTCATGCTGGCTACATGATCATGGAAGCTTGACAAACGCCGTCTCTTCGGCTTAGAAACAAAGATGAGCACCGCCCGCTACAGTTGGTCATGACTAGACTAACCTTTATTTCTGATATGCCTGATGTAAGGGAGGTCGCAACAGGATGCAGGTGTCTTCTTGTTTTGTGTGCTCCCTGAGCCGTCTGGTGGGCCACTGTGAGATACAGGAAGCTGGTCTAGATGGGCCTTTGGCTTGACCCAAGGGGCCGTTCTTTTCTTATCCTTCCAGAGTGTGTCTAAACCCCTTCTGAGCCCATTAAAATAACCAGCCATAATTTTTGTCTTGTACCAATATGTTTCATTAGTTATGTTTTGCATGAGGAAGTACACTGCGTACCTCCTTATCTGCAGGCTTGGTATCCGCGGATTTGAATATCCGTGGATGCCAAGCCTGCTGCTAGAGAGCCTCGGAGAATGTCTCAGAGGCAATGGAAAGTGTTTTGAAGTATGGGCAGATCATGCGCAGTAAGCCATAATTGTAGTGCAGTGCAGCTCCCCCGCCCCAGATTTCTTTATCCGCAGAATTTGGTATCCACGGGTGGTCCTGAAACAGATCCCCACAGATACCAAGGACTCCACTATACTTCTTTTTGTTGATCCAGAATCTGTTGCCACTCAAGTTCATTGCATGATGATCCCAAGTTCTAGGATTGAGACATACAAAATTATGCATGGAATGGATAGGGGAAGGTTCTTTTCCTCTCCCACAATACCAGAACTGGGGGACATCCACTAAAATTGAGTTTTGGGAGAGTGAGAACAGATAAAAGGAAATACTTTTTTACCCAGCGGGTAATGAATCTATGGAACTCCTTGCCACAGGAGGTGGCATCTGGCCTAGGGACCTCTAAAAGGGGATTGGACAGATTTCTGGAGGAAAAGTCCATTGCAGGCTTCAGGCCATGATGTATTTTAGAGGTAGGCTACCTTGGAGTGCTGGATGTAGGGATTGGCAACAAGATGCAAGTATCAAGTTGTCTTGGGTGCTCCCTGAGGCACCTGGTGGGCCACTGTAAGATACAGGAAGCTGGAATGGAAGGGCCCTTGGCCTGATCCAGTGGGGCTCTTCTTTTGATTTTGAGAGAGTTAGAAAAACTTCTGCTTGCTTCCTCCACATTATGTATAATGTCATAAATTTCTATCACCCCCACTTCCTTTTACCAACTTCTTTTCTAAAAAACACCCCGTTCTTTCTTCACAGCAAAAAAATGATTGTGAGTGTCCTTCAGTATCTTTTTTTTAAGGTGGGGCTCAGGTTCAAACTTTGGAAGTTTAGAAAGGGCTCTTGGCTCATTTGGAAACCGTGATAGAAAACCAGCAAGGACTTCATGCCCCCAAGGCATTGGTTTGATCGCCAAAAAAACTCTGTTATATCCTTATCTTCGTGGAATGCCTGCAAGGCGAGAATTCCACTTCCATTCCCCGGGGATTAAGGCTTCCTAGCCTCACAAGAGCTGTCTAAAGGTTTCTGACACTTGAAATATTGAAGGCATTATTCTGGAACTTTCTTCAGTGCCCTGGGGCTCTTATTTTTCAGGACAAAAGAAAAGAGCCTTCCCTTAAATCAAAAGGTGCACCGATAAATATGTCTCCTGCGAACAGAAAAAGGAACTGTTCCTCTCCTTGCTGGGGCATGAGTTCCATCTATATTCTCTAGATTTACGGAACTTTGCCAGTTGTGACCTGCTCAAAAAAACGTTGGCTTGTTTGTCTTGGCAGATGATTTTCTAACCTTGTTATGAAGGTCACACTGCAAGTTGGCAGGAAGATCTTCTTGCGGTATTTAAGTTATGGCTTCAGTATGTATTATATTGCATGGATTTGATGCATGACAGTGTGATTGTCCAGTAAGCTACAAGGTGATTCATGAGACCAAATTTTATAGTACTTGTGCAGCTACCATAGGCAGCATTACGGTCTTGGCATTATGTGTTACGGCTCTACCTTGGAACACAATTCATTCTCCTCTGAAACATTGCCACTGCGTCTTCCTGGCCAAACTATGTAGGAAGGAGGCTTGGCTTTCTGCTGGGACAAAGGTTCACCTTTAGGACAGAAAGGGATATATGTTTAATTTTGGTTTAGTGCAGGGGGTCTCAGAACCCAGGTGTGCGGGCCACATCTGGCCCACAGGAGGGATTTTATCTGGCCCACGTGGTTCCCCGGCATCTTGGAGCTAAAAATAGCTCCAAAAATGCACTTTCAGGTTTTCCGTTTGGGTATATACCTCATTCAGCCACTAGGGTGCTGAATGTAATGCAGTGCAATGGCATGAAATGGAATGGAATATTCAGCACTTCTAGTGGCTGAGTGAGGTATATACCCAAGCTGGGATGTCTGCATGAAGCATACATCAATCAATCAATCAATCAACAGGTACTTATATACCGCTTTTCAACACGAAGTTCACAAAGCGGTTTACAGGCAAATAGTAATAATAAAGTTAAATGGCTCCCTGTCCCAAAAGGGCTCACAATCTAAAAAAAGGCAGACCGCCAGCAACAGCCACTAGAAAGACTGCGCAGGGGTGAAGAGGGACAGTTACTCTCCCCCTGCTAAATATAAGAGGAACACCACTGGAAAAAGTGACTCTTGTCCAGTTAGCATGGAGCATAAATTAACAAGGAAACCTTGTGATTTGTGTCGTAGGTTGCTTGATGCTTTTCAAAATCCATTCCCCCAAGTCCTGTGCAAGTCCATTTTTCCCTCTGCTCTTGCTCCTTTTTCTACCCCCACGCAGAGGCGGAGGAAGGGTGTAGCCCGGGGTGGCGCGAGCCATGGGCGCTGGCAGCGGCTGGGCACCATTGTGCGGAGTCCGCGGACTAACCCACGTGCTGTTTGGCCCACCTGCCCTCCCTGGTGTCCGTTCCGTTCCAAAATGGAGCTATTCCGGGTGCAGGGAGGAGTGGCTGGGCGACGCACGGGGGCGGGGCGACGTGCTGGGGGCACGGTTTCGTCGCCCTGCCATGGGCGCAGTCGGGGCTCCGTTCGTCCCTGCACCCATGTATTATATTCAGTCAAACTCTCAGCACATCGATTCGCCATGTATTTATTTTCTGGCCCTTGGAGCCGTGTCTGGTATTTGATGTGGCCCTTGTGCCGAAAGATTTGGAGATCCCTAATGTAGTGTAGCAGCTAAGCAATTGAATTGCAAATCAAGACTTCCCAGGTTGAGTCTCATCTCTTCCGTGGCCTCAATAGGTGGCATTAAGCAAGCAATTCCCTCTCAGTCTTTGTCTTTCCCGTCTGCAATGTGGGGATGATAATGTTTACCATACAACAGGGCTGCTGTAAAGGTTGCATCCTGATAATGTATGTGGAACGCCTTACCTTTGAAAATCAGATTGGCTCCCTTTCTGCCTATTTTTCTGCATTAGCTGAAAAACCAAATAGCTTTTTTAAAAACTTGGAGGAGTTAGAAGTCGCCTCTGTTGCCTGTTCTGCTTTATTTTACTCACAGCTGCCCTGATGACTCAATGACTGTTTTTATTGCTCACCACATTGAAATTGCTGTGGTTGTCTGTTTGGTTTCATTGTGTTAATTTATTTGGGCATTGTTTGTAAAGTTCCGTTGTGAGCCATTTTGGGTACCTCCTGATAGGGAGAGGATGGACTGGATACAAATATTTTAAGTAAGGAAACATGTTTACACTGAAAAGTGCTGCATTAATATATTATGCATGTGGTTCCCATACTCCAGGGTCATGGCGTCCCCAAATCCTCTTCTTCCTGCATGGCTGGGTGCCACCATCTTGGATTGTGCAACCCAAGATGGCCGTGCGATCCAATATGGTGTGATCCAAGATGGCAGTGACCAAGTCTTGCAAGGTCTAGATGGTGATAGCCAAATCTCGTGAGAGTTGGCTACCGCCATCTTGGATCACATGATATTTCACAAGGGGTGCCGTCATAGAGTTATTATACATAGAGAGGGCATGACGTCACATACTTGAAGCTTCCGGGTATAACCCCGCCCCTTTTTTCCCCTTTCCCATCCCTCCTCCCTCCTCCCAGCGTCCAATCAGCGAGCGCCTTGTGATTGGGCCACGCCCCCTTCCTTCCCTCAGTCCCCTACACAGCCGCTGGTATGTTCAGTAATATAATTCTGCGGAATTAAACCTTGGAATTGCATATTAACTCATAATTAGGTTACCACTGATGTTTCTCCATGATCACACGTTGTTATTTTGGTAAGTTTTTGCTTCAGGAGTAAACGATTCAGCCCTAAACATCATGCGAAAACCCATTGGAAATCATTGGAATCAGCATTGTTGTGGGTATATTTACATCACAGCTAACCCCGCCCCCTGGATTCACTCGCTGGCCTATCTAGGTAATGGGATGGCCACCCTTTGGGTGCCGTAGGAGGGGTCACCAAGGACATCCCATGGCACCCCTGTGAGTGTGCTCCAGGGCACTGCATTGTGCACTTTGGGAACCTCTACAATCAGTGGTGTCATCTACTCTCTCGCAAGCCGGAACGCTGGGCGGGACTTGAGTGATTGACAGCCCGTCGACTCACTTCCGGTTTCTTCGCGCGCCCCGCACGGCTTTCCCTCGCCTCGGAGGGAGCGCCTGCTCGCCAGGGGGGATGGGTGGGGGGCGCGCCAGGTGCCTGGGCGAGCAGGCGCCCCCTCCGAGGCGAGGGAAAGCCGCGCGGGGCGCGCGAAGAAAGCGGAAGTGAGTGGACGGGCTGTCAATCACTCAAGTCCCGCCCAGCGTTCTGGCTTGCGAGAGAGTAGATGACACCACTGTCTACAATACCTAGCTCTACTACTTAATGTATACTAAATATTTTTTAGCATTGCTGGCATATAGCCCTATTTATTATGACTGTGTAGCAGTTATGGAGGTTCAGTCTCCAGCCAACGATGGGGGTTTAACCCTTTATTTCTGCTGTAATTCCAATCTGGACTAGAATCCAGATTTAGAGCAGACTAGAGTGGAACATGTTGGTTTGAGCGTGCAGACTGTTGTTTGCGCCGGGTTTTTCAGTTCTTCAAGAAGGTCTGGGTTTCCATGCATTTGTCATCTTCTCTTGATGTTAAAAGCAGTTCCCGGCTACTGCTAAACTAGTTAAATTGAACACAGGGGTTTATTAAAAGCACTGCTCTCAGCTTCTAGATTTAGAATGTGGATTTAATTTGGAGATATCTGATTGTAGCAAGTTTTAATCTGTGAAAGCAGGTAGAAGGCAATGTTGAAGGAGAAGCTGGCATCCAGTTCTGTTTTCCTTTCTAGCACAAATACGTCTGGCTTCTATTTAGGCTCTAATCCTTGGCTTGCTGTTACTGGATCGGCTCCAGACCAGGAATTCCTCTGTAATCCCATACGGTTTACCGTCGCGTGCTGCCCTGTGTCAAAATGGCCTAATTAAACGGTACCGCTCATTGTCTCACGGTACAAATTGAGTTCCTCGTCTGGTCATAATTTATGTATTGTGCCGAAGAGCTGAAACTTAGCAGAGCAAAAAGGAAGGGGAAAAAGGACCGGAAGCAATTATTTTCGAGATTTATGATTTTAATTTATGTAACATTTTAAGAGCAGAAATAGATGAGGATAAAAAGAGAGGAAAAGTTACAACGAATAGACAGTGATTTTGAACTTTTTCATCTCGTGGTATAGTAGACTTAAAAGGTACTAAAATTGTTGAGGCCCAACACTTTTTTTTGACAATTGACAAGGCTCCCATCTCCCAGTGACAATCTCAGGGACCCACCAAAAATGATGTCTTGACCAAAAGTACCATCATTGTGACACCGGAGCTTGCTGCTTTCCTGAGAAGGCAGCAATCAGTTGGGCTATTTCTCAGTCATTTTCCAAAAGCCAAGTGAATCAGAAAGAAAAAAAAGGCTATTTGCAACCTTGACACAAGCAAAACAACCACATAGCCTTCCCCCTTGCCAGTATTCCATCTTCCCATATTTTCAATATGGCTGCTCTAAGTGCAATGTGACCCACCTGAAATTGGCTCGCAACCCACCAGAGCCTGCTGCTTCCCCAAGAATGTAGCCATAAGTTCAGTTGTTTCTCAGCCATTTTCCAATAGCAAAGGGAAAAGTGGGAAAAAGCCTACTCACAACTTTGACATAAATGAAATAACCGCACAGCCCTCTCCCTGTTTTGTGTCCCCTCTGCCTGAGGTGCTACACAACCCACCTGAAATTGGCTCCCCACCTAGTGGGTCCCGACTCACAGTTTGAGAAACACTGCTGTGTAGAGTTTAAAAATAGAACTGGGCTTACGGAGGGCACTTGAACTGCTAAGCATTCCTTTTTTAAATGCGGGTGGATGCATTTTGTACATAGTCCAGAATGTTCCTCTACCCCTTTACTTCCTGTGCAACGTATACCTCAGTGCAGAGGAATTCCATTGCGCATTTCTAAGCCAGTTCTTCTGTGGCAGTAATGAACCCTCAATGTGTTTACAATTCTAGAAAGCGTCTTGCGTGTGTGAATGGATTTTTAATTTTCTTTACCCCCCTTACCTGGGCAGAATTCAATGATGCCGAACTCGGCATAACAGCACTGCAGAAACTTCTGACAGATTTTTTCCCCCTCCTTGGAAACTTGATTTTGAAAAAATGCAATTGGGGGAGGGAATGGAGAGATGAAGGAAAGAGGCTTTAGATTCTCTACAGAAAACAAGCAAAGATCATCTGAATCGGACTATTCTTCACTGAAATATTCAATAACAGAAAAGGAGTGTTCTTCAACAGTTTTTGATCTTTTTCTCCCTACCCGAGTTGAATGGTTGTATATTTTCTGAAGCTCTTCTGAGCCCATGGCTGAAATAACTTGTGATGGTTATTCTGAAGGGTTTGAACTGCCTCCACTTGTGTTAATCAAGGACTGGCAAATTGTCGCCACAAGGCACAAGACCTCATTGTCAACACACCGAGCCAGTAATGAGAATCGACTCCCAGAACATGCCTGCCTTACAGACTTAATCTACTTTTAAAATCTATTTTAATTATAATGACTTGTAACCAGTGAAATCTGGGAACTTTGCTTCTATGGAGGACCTAGAGATTGCCAACAGCAAACTTTATAGCATCCTCTCACAAAACATCTAGTTTTTTGGGTAAAGCCAGGAAAGGATAAATCTTTTCCAAGCCAGCTGAAATTTGTAGTGTACCTATGCCTCGGTTCTGTGGCATGAGAAACAATACTTCTTCTTTTTCTGATCGTTGCCTGCGGTATGTACCTTCGTTCCTTTTGTTCTGCTTGTGATCAAATGGGGTTCTGCAGGCTTGTGAAACACTTACAGAATCTGCAGCAGCAGCAGCAAGAAAAAATGCTGTTGCAATACTGGGTGCATTAATAGAAGCAAAGACCCCAGATCTCAAGAAATAATAGTTCCGTTCGACTTGGTGCTGGTCAGACTTCTCTGGAAACATTGTGTGGGCCTGCACGGTTTCCAGAGCAAGTTGGAAGCATGCAAGGGCCCTTACCCCAGGGTAGGCACCAGCTGCTCCAATGGACCCCTCGGATCTGTGCCAGCTGTTTAACAGGAACAGCCTAGGATGCCACATGGCCCAAATTGGGGCCACTTGGCCTGGGAACGGGCGTTTGAGCCTATCCCAGCTCCACCCCCTCTCCCCGGACTCCCACGCCATCCAGGACCCACCCAGAAATGCCCTTCCACCCTCCCTTGTGCTGCCCGGAACGGCTTCTGCGCCGGCTGGTGCAGGAGTGGCACGACACCAGCTTCTGCTGGCACCAGGAGGCCAACGCTGCAGCCAGGGTCGGCCCTGTGGACGCAGCGCTGGCACGGGGGGGTCTAGGATGGCCCCCTCATGCCAGCGCTGCATTCTTGTGTCGGCCCTAGAGCACACGGTGGATTGCGCCCTGAGACACAAATACGCGTGCGATGGACAGAGTGAATAGAAAGGCATGTTCTCTTCCATGCCTTGCATGTTCGCACAGCACCAGGACTAGGGGACATCCACTAAAACTGAGTGAATAGACTGGGCAAGAGAAAATATTTCTTTTCCCAGCTTGTAATTGATCTGCGCAACTCCTTGTCACAGGACGTGGTGATCGCGTCTGGCCTTAGATGCTTTTAAATCGGACAGAGGATTGGACAGATTCATGGACGAAAGGTCCACCACAGTTTACAAGTCATAATGGCAGCGACGGGATCTACAAACGACCTGGGGGAATGCTGGGCGGGACGTAGGCGGGACATCCGGGTGATTGGCAGCCCGTCGGCAGTGATCCGCAGCTGCCCTGGCCTGGGGGGGGCTCCTGCTCGCTGTGGAGGACGGGTGAGGGTCGCGCCGGGTGCCTGGGTGAGCAGCGGTGGGGCGCACTAACCGGGGGGCAGCCCCCCCAGGCCAAGACAGCTGCAGAACGCTGCGGACGGGCAGCCAATCACGCGGAAGCCCCGTGTAAGTCCTGCCCAGCGTTCCCCCAGGTCATTTGTAGATCCCGTCGCTGCATAATGGGTATACACAACCTACTGGTTTTA
Organism: Lerista edwardsae; assembly: GCA_029204185.1. Classification (NCBI taxonomy): domain Eukaryota; kingdom Metazoa; phylum Chordata; class Lepidosauria; order Squamata; family Scincidae; genus Lerista; species Lerista edwardsae. Next base: position 2,263,880 of record JAJKFI010000093.1, read on the forward strand.
GAAGTAGGTTACCTCTGACGCGCCAGATACAAAGGAGTGGCAGCAGGATGTGGGTATATTGTTGTCTCGTGTGCTCCCTGAGGCGTCAGATGGGCCACTGTGAGATACAGGAAGCTGGACTAGATGAGCCCTTGGCATGGTCCAGCAGGGCTCTTCTTATATTATTTGAATAGTAAATTCTGTTTTATTTACCTCATCATGCCAGATGCAGGGGAGTGGCAACAGGATGCAGGCATCTTGTCTCGTGTCTTTTCTGAGGTATCTGGTGGGCCACTGTGAGATACAGGAAGCTGAACTGGGTGGGCCTTTGGCCTGATCCAACTGGGCTCTTCTTAAGGCCCAGATTGGGTTGCAAGTTATTATAGCTCCCTCCCCACAGACAGGATAGGAAATTCTGTTTTATTTCCCCCATTGTTATCTGAGAAATTTACCTCAGAATGCCAGATACAAGGGAGTGGCAACAGGATGCAGGCCTCTCGTTGTCTTGTGTGCTTCCTGAGGCATCTGGTGGGCCAGTGTGAGAGCCAGGAAGCTGGACGAGATGGGCCCTTGGCCTGGTCCAGCTGGGCTGTTCTGATGAGAGAACTGGAGTCCTATGATTGAGCCTGGAGGAGACATGGCAGGCGTATTAAATTAGCTGAAGGGCTTTCCCACAGGTGGCCTCTATCTACAGTGTGCTTGTCTCTCATGTGGCTCCCAACTTTTCCTATCCTTGGCACTCCAGGAAGCATCAGTGCTGGTGCAGCTCCTTTAAAGGTAAAGGTTTCCCCATGACCAGATAGTCTAGTCGTGAGCGACTGTAGGGGGCGGTGCTCATCTCCGTTTCTAAGCCTGTAGAGCCAGCGTTTGTCCGAGGACAAGCTTCCGTGGTCATGTGGCCGGCATGACTCTACGCCGTAGCGCACGGAATGCCTTTACCTTCCCACCAAAGAGGTCCCTATTTATCTACTTGCATTTAGGTGCTTTTGAACTGCTAGGTTGGCAGGAGCTGGGACAAGCAACGGGAGCTCACTCCGTCATGCAGTCTTGAACTCCCCACCTTCCGGTCGGAAAGCCCAGCAGCAGTGAATTAACCTGCTGTTCCACCACGTCCCTAGAGCTCCTTTACCACCATGCTAAAATGTGTTTCCAGCTCAACCAGGTAATTCCTTTTCAAGAATTCTGATAAGTCTATCTGTTTGCATTAGAATGGAGGTGCAAACCTAGTTTCTTGCAGAGTTCTGAATTAGGCAGAATTTGTCCTCTTGCACATTGAGCTATGCGCACATCACTTTTTTTATGCAAGTGTTGCACAACACCTATATATAACTACAAAAACATGTGCATCACATTAGGAACATTGATTGTCTCTTCTCTTCACGGTACCACGAATGGAAGACTTTCACGTTCCTTGTCATCTGAACTGAATATGATGTGCCACGTTAGCTGAATCCCCAGAATGCTTCAAACCCCCCCCCCCCCAATTTTCTTTTCTTTTGCACACCGTATCAGGGGAATTAGCTGCACTGTTGAGTTTTGCTTCTGTTACATGCCTGGAGCTCTGCTGACCTTAGTTGCTTCTACCTGAAAAAATTATCTTGAGCTGACGGAAGAGTTCAAGTTAGTTTTTATACAGCAGCAGGCTCCAGGAAGCAAAATGAGGATTTATAGGCTGTATGGTGCATTGAAGTAATTAAAAATAATATTTCGGTGGCAGAGGAAATGTGCCAGGGAACCCGAAAGATGGGTTTAGGTAGCTGATAACCTGGACCAATAACCGATTGACTAGATTTAGGGTGCAATCCTAAACTGGAGTTAGGCTGGCACAGCCGGCTCAAGGGCCACTGTAAAGCACGTTCAGACCACTCTCCGAGTCAGGGACGGTGGTGCACGTCTGTGTGGTGGCCTTTCTGACTCCGAGAGTGGTCCAAACATACTTTACGGTGGCCCTGGTGCCGAACAAGCTTTGCTGGCCCAACTGTGCAAGCCTAACTCCAGGTTAGGATTGCGCCCTCACAGTATGTATTGCCTGCTAACTGGGCTGCCCCTGCTAACTGGGCAAGAGGCACTTTTCCAAGTGGTGCTCCTCTTATATGTAGCAGGGGGAAAGTAATTGTCCTTCTTCACCCCTGCACAGTGTCTTCTCTAGTGGCTGTTGCTGGTGGTGGTCTGCATTTTTTAGATTGTGAGCCCTTTTGGGACAGGAAACCATTTTAATAATAATAATAATAATAATAATAATAATAATAATAATACCACCCTGTAAACCGCTTTGTGAACTTTGTGTTGAAAAGCGGCATGTAAATATTGTTGATCGATTCTTGCCATCTCAGACCAGGGTGAAACCCATTTGTGAGAACACGAAGACCACTGTTTAAAGACCATTGTACAAGTACATGAGAAGAACCTTGTCAGAACAGGCCAAGGGCCCATCTAGCCCAGTTTCCTGTATCTTACACTGGCCCACCGGGATGCCTTTGGGACACTCAAATCCTTTTGCTACTCCCTTGTGTTTGGCATAGAGACAGGTTATCTATCAAACTCAGAATGGAATCCTAACCTGGAGTTAGGACAGCACAGTGAGGCCAGCAAAGTTTGGCTGGCAAAAGGGACACCATAAGGCACATTTGGATCACTCTCGGAGTCAGGGAGGATGGCACACGTCTGTGTGCTGGCCTCTGCCTCCAAGAGTAGTCCAAACATACTTTACGGTGTCCCTTGTGCTGGCCAGACTTTGCTTTATTTACCTCATTTTTACCTCAGAAATTTACCTCAGAATGCTAGATACAAGGGAGTGGCGTTTGGACCACTCTCAGAGTCAGGGGGGATGGCGAACGTCTGTGTGCTGGCCTCTCTGCCTCCAAGAGTGGTCCAAACATACTTTATGGTGTCCCTTTTGCCGGCCAAACTTGGCTGGCCTAACTGTGCCTAACCTGGAGTTATTTAATTTAAATAATTAAATAACTCCAGGTTAGGGTTGCTGTCTCAGACATGCGTATAGACCACTGATGTAAGGGGCATGATAAGAAGAAACACATGTGGAGGGAGGAAGAAAATTAGCAAATCGAGGGACCGATTCTTTCATACTGTTACCGAATCAGGTTCTTGAACAACTAGGTGTAGGGGCAGCTGCTGAGTGATTTTGCACTCATTTGTGTGTGTCACATCAGGGTTTCTCAAACTGTGGGTCACGAGGTTGGGTCCTGGGTTGGTCCTGAGACTTGCCTCCTCCTGTCTGTCTGCTTTGCTGGGAGATGGTGGCCAGGAGACCGCTACTAGAGTGTAAGCTGGCTCCCTTCCCTTCCCCAGATATTAAAAGAGCTTTTTATAAATCACATTTGCATGAACTGCCGGTCTTCGCATAGTGCTGTGTAGCTATTAATAGTTTATGTGCCATGAATAGGTAGAGAACAAAATATTATTACTAGAACAAAAATGTTTAGTGTGTTTATCATTTTGCCTTGATAGCTGACAGCCAACATAAATCAGAATAATTAAATAACACTTGGAGAGAACAGTGCATATCGCTGCCATACTGACATTCCCTCCTTATTTGATTTGTGCCTTGTTGTGCCGAAGTGTGATAAGGGGTTAGAAACTGCCGCATAACAACCTTTCTAAAACTTATCTTCACTATATGATCCCCTGGAAAGTAAATTCAGAATCTCCACTAACCTCCTGAACAGAGGTGGACAATTTGATGGTGGGATCCAAAACTCAGGGCTGTTATCCATTAGGCTGAGAAGGCTGAAGCCTAGGGGCTCCGCAGGGGCTAGGGCCTGTCAAGATGGCATGTCTGGGCGTCAGCCTCATGCGTGGGTCTCCAGATCCATCCCCTGAGGACTCTCCATCTGGCCCACCAACCCTCCAGCCGGCAGGAGACTGCAGCAAGCCCGACCTTGCCAAGGCCTGGGAGCTTTCCTGCAAGCCTGGGTCCAACGGTGAGTTCTGTTTTTCCCCTCTTGGGAACAATGGAGAAGTGCCTGGCTTGCCTGTTTCTGGCCCCTCGGATTTCTGCCTCTGTTTCAGAGTGGGGGTGAGTGGGGAGCTCCAAGCAAGCCTCGGTCCACCTGTGAGTTCCGTTTTCCCCTCTTGGAACAACTGAGAAGGGCCTGGCTTGTCTGTCTCTGGCCCCTCGGATTTCTGCCTCTGTTTCAGAGTGGGGGTGAGTGGGGAGCTCCAAGCAAGCCTTGGTCCACCTGTGAGTTCCGTTTTCCCCTCTTGGAACAACGGAGAAGTGCCTGGCTTGTCTGTCTCTGGCCCCTCGGATTTCTGCCCATATTTCTGCTGTTTCAGAGTGGGGGTGAGGGGGGAGCTGCCATTCAAGCCTCTGTCCTTTTGGAGGAGAAGCCCACCTGCAGCTGGATTGAACTAAGGTTGAGGGTTGGCTGCAAAAATGAGTGTGTGTGTGTGTGTGTGTGTGTGTGTGTGTGTGTGTGTGTTGTAAAGGCAATAGATGGGGGAAATTGATTGACTGAGGCTGCAGAGACCTTATTTGCAAAGGGTAAGGAGGAGAACTGGAGGGGGCCCAACATACCTGAAAGCATAAGGGCCCAGCCGTGGGCTAATAGGGCCCCGCCAAAACTGTTCTGCTTCATGGGCTTGTAGGTATTTGCCACATGATAAGAGTTGGCTCCTTGTCTATTTTTGCTGGGATGCAGGGATGCAGAGATAGTTATCTACTTGGGCAAACAGCTTGCATTCCTGAAGCATAATCCTTTCCTGTTTAATTGACAGGGTCTTCCGCCTGACCTTTTTCAGGCACCGTTCTCATTTGGAATTGCAAGAGTTTATCACTTAAGCCAGTGTTATTCAAACTGTGGGTCGGGACCCACTTAGTAGGCTGCGACTTGATGACAGGTGGGTCGCGGAAAGCTGGGAGCAGCCATCTTGGAAGACCCACTTTTAAGAATGGAACTTGTGTCGGGACACACTGGAAGTAATATCATTAACCTGGAAGTGGTGTTGTGGCAGGAAGTGACATCATCAAGCAGGAAGTGCTATCATTGTCACATCATAAAATGACACTCCTGGAATGCAAATTGGCATGCTTGGACTGCATCAATTGTACAACCGTGAAACATCCCTGACAGAAAGCAAAATGAGGACAAAATACGATGTAAAAGCACTGAACTAAAAACAAAATTTTGAAAACCCTTACTTGAAAATTCAAACTTGAAAATTCAAAATTCAGACATTCACAAAAGGAATATGACAAGAGTCAGGTCTACAGTTTCCAAGATGGCTGCTCCCAGCTTTCCGCAACCCACCTGACATCAGATCGCGATCCACCAACCCACAGTGGCTCCCAACCCACAGTTTGAATAACACTGCTGTAGGAGAATTTCCTGCTGTAGGCATAGGGTTGGACTAGATGACCTTGTAGGTCACTCCCAACCCTGCGATTCTATGAAATCTCTTCCATCTCTTGGGGTGGAAGAACGCTACACCCCATGAATTTCTGTAGGTGGGAAAGATAACTTTTAATGAAGCATCAGTGATGGATTTTGAGAGAATAATTCCCGGAGTTGGAGAGGAGACGCATTTTTTAATGTGGGTGTCCTGTCCTAAAATCCCATTGATTTGGTGGAGGCGCTTGACTAGCACAAGTGTGTAATGGTTCCTCTGTCCTTGTGCCTGGTGACAGTGCGAAGTGTTGACCCAGGCAACACATGTTCATAACGTTGCTGCAGTTTCTTAACTCATTGCAAAAAAATGGCTGATTCAAGTGAAAATCAAGTGCTATAAATAGTGCCTACCTGATGTCAGCTTTGCAGTACGGAGTTCCTTTTGCTTCTCAGGTAAATGTAGTCTGACTTTTGTAAGGCAAAATTGGGGTGGGGGGTGGAGTTTCTGCAGACCCCTTGAGTGGTTTTCACCACTTTGCTGCTGGCTGTGTACATGAGGAGTCTTGTCTCATTAGAGGTGGGAGAAAACCGTGATCACAAGATAAAAACACATAACGCCGCTTTCTGTCCTTCTCATTTTTGTATCAAGAACAAAACAACCTCAAAATCTGCAAAAATTAAAACTCTTTTATTGGGTTATTTATTATTTAATGGAGTGCATGGGTAATGACTATGGCTTCATGTGCTGACTCTGTATCAGTGCTTCTCAGGCTGCGATCCTATGCACACTTTCCTGGGAGCATACTTTCCCATTGAACACAATGGGCATGACCGAATGGTCTAGTCGTGACCGACTATAGGGGGCAGTGCTCATCTCCATTTCAAAGCCTGTAGAGCTGGCGTTTTGTCTGAGGACAAGCTTCCGTGGTCATGTGGCCGGCATGACTCTACGCCGTAGCGCACAGAACACAGTTCCCTTCCCACCGAAGTGGTCCCTATTTATCTACTTGCATTTAGGTGCTTTTGAACTGCTAGGTTGGCAGGAGCTGGGACAAGCGACGGGAGCTCACTCCGTCACACAGTCTTGAACTCCCAACCTTGCGGTCGAAAGCCCAGCAACAGCGGATTAGCTCTCTGCGCTACCACGTCCCCTAGACATACATAGGATTGTGCTATCAAACGTTTTAGACCAGTGCCCACTTTTTAGAATGGCACTCACATAGTGACCCACCGGAAGTGATGTCATGAACTGATGCCATGGCCGGAAGTAACATAATCAAGCAGGAAGTGACATAATCAAATATGTCACAAATCATTGTGACATAAGCAAATGACACTCCTGGAACGCAGACTGGCATTCTTGGACTGCAGCAAATTTTTAAAAAATCCTCACTTGCAAATTCAAACTGGTTAACATTCACAAAAGGAACAGAACAGGAATAAGGTCTGCAGCTTCCAAGATGGCGGCTCTCAGCTTTCCATGACCGGCCTCACATGAGGTTGTGGCCCACCAAGTGGGTCCCTTCCCACAGTTTGAGATACACTGGCTGTCTGGGATCTGGTCTGGGGCTCTGCTCACCAGACGAGCCTGGGACAGCCAGGGTTCCGGCCAGCAGGCTTTCCCATGGGGACCACAGCTGCAGAAGCCCAGGGCCTCCCTGCCCCCTTGGCGTGTCAAGCCAGGAGAAGCACTAGGAACAGCTGCAGCGGATGGCAGACTGGACGGCCACCCACCTCTTCCCCCTCGATCGCAGTCAGGCTGGTCCTGTTGCGACCGAGGTAGAGGTCCGCCTGGCCTGCTGGCGCCGGGAGCAGGGGAGAGGAAGCCCCTGGCTGCAGTTGCCAGAGAAGACAGGGTGGTAAGTGCTGGCAGGATCAGGGACCTGGAGGGTTGTCCGCCTGGGCTTGTACAGCCTGGCTGGGAGGAAGGGGTGGAGCAACAGGGCGGGGCAACTCTGTATAACGTCAGGCAAGCCGGTGATGCGGGGAGTCTGGAGGAGGCTGGTCAGCCAGTGAACCAGAGCAAGGCTGCTGGGAAGGTAAGAGCAGTGATGGGATCAGCTAACAACTCGGGGGAATGGTGGGCGGGCAGCAGGAAGGCTGGGCAGGACTTCTGTGTGATGACAGCCTGTCCGTCCGGGTCCGCCGCCTGCCCGCCCGCCACACGGGCTGCCCTGGCCTTGGAGGGGGCGCCTGCTTGCCGGGGGGGACGGGGGGCCCCAGGTGCCAGGGTGCGCAGTGGTGGGGCGCGCCACCCGGGGGCAGCCCGTGTGGCGGGCAGGTGGGCGGGCGGCGGATCCGGACGGATGGGCTGTCAATCACCCAGAAGTCCCGCCCAGCCTTCTTACTGCCCGCCCAGCGTTCCCCCGAGTCGTTAGCTGATCCCATCACTGGGTAAGAGGACCAGTGGGTGAAGGAACCCCCTCCCCCTGACCTATCTCTGAGGCTGCTGGACCCCTCAACAGACTGGGAGGCTTGAGGGAGCCTAGAGGCACTTGGGGTCTCCTCCAGTTGCTACCTCTCGTGACGCCCTAATGTGAGGGCAGCCCCCTCTGGCCCGACAGCGCCAACACTGATCTAGTAGCTTTACCTAGTAAGTAAATTTGCCAGTCACCTAGTATACTTTTAGAGCAGTTACGATTATAACGCAAATTTTGAATAAAAACACACAGCACCACTTTTCTGCACTTCTACCTTTTGGAAGTCATTGAAATCTGCGACAAACGGTTTGCTCCAGCCTCTGTTTATTATTCATGCTTCCAGCTTCACGGCGCCCTCCGTTAATGCTGCAGGACCGTTTTGACAGACTGCTCTGCCAACTCAGCATCTTGGCTGTATTTGACCAGTCATTACTGAATAGATTAGCTCTGGGGAGGGTAGCCGGGCGGAATATTAAACAGGTAAAGTGACAATTAAAACCCGGGGGCCTGAAGCTGAGACGCAGTCAGGAGCTCATCCATAAAATCCTCTCTGCAAACCTGTTCAAACAAGAGGAGCCCTTGGAGCGCTGACATTAACAGCTCTGCCAGAGAGGCGCTTGCCAAGGATTTTGGAGCGCGTTTCAAATCAATAAGAAACCGAATCCCCTCCACACCTCCTTGACCGCTGCGGCCCCTGGTTCAGGTCTCTCCCTGCCAGCCTGGCCATCTTCTTGGTAGTCGTACGCAGGTTCGACTACATCTTCTTGGTAGTCGTACGCAGGTTCGCTTGGCCTTAGGTCTTGTGTAAGACATTTTGCTGGCTGCGTTGGCCATTCTCCCCTTGTTGGCCCGGTTACTTTTGGAAACGGCGTGTCTTGGAATAAGCACCTGCTGCAGAAGGCACCGCAAGAGGACAGTGTTCCCACCCTGCTTTGGAGCATCTGTTTGGCTGCTGTTGGTGTCTTGGTGGTGCAGGTTCAGAGAAGAGCAACGAGGGTGATCAGGGGGCTGGAAAATAATAGAATAGAATTTTATTGGCCATACATGGAATTTCACCATACATGGAATTTTACTTTGGCCCAAAAGCTCTCACATATACCTTAAAGTAAACTAATAAATAATACCATCACATTAACAAGCCCCCACTAACTCTAAACTTATCCAAATCAAAACCAAAACATCAACATAATCAGCTATTCAGTAGCCCAATAGTACGAGGAAAAAAACTGTTCTTGTGCCTGGTTGTTCTAATATACCATGTCCTATAACGACGTCCAGAGGGAAGAAGTTCAAACAGATTATGGGCAGGGTGAGAGCGATCTGCAACAATCCTCTCTGCTCTTTTCTTCATCCGAGCAATATATAAATCGTCCGTAGAGGGCAAGCTGACCCCTATTATTCTTTCTGCAGTTTTGACTGTCCTTTGGAGTCTATTCTTATCCTGTTTAGTCACTGAACCAAACCAGACCATTATGGAGTTAGAAAGAACAGATTCAATGATTCCTCTATAAAACTGAATCAACAGCTCTTGAGGCAGGTTAAACAAGTCCTAAGAGGAAAGGTTGAGGGAATTTGGTATGTTTAGCCCAGAGAAGAGAAGGCTGAGAGGGGTGGTGCTCATCAAATATCCAAAGGGCTGTCATAAGGAAGAAGGGACAAATTTGTCCTCACCTGCCTTTGACAGTGGAACTCGGTCCAATGGGAACAAACTGCAAGAGAGGAGATTCCGACTTGACATCAGGAAGAATTTCTTGATGATAAGGGCAGTTTGACAGTGGAACAGATTGCCGAGGGAGGTGGTAGATTCTCCCTCAATGGAGACTTTCAAGTAGAGGCTTGACAGGCACCTGTTGGAGATGTTCTAGGAGGATTTCCTGCTCCAGGCAGGGGGTTGCACTAGATGACCTTGTAGATCCCTTCCAACTCTATTACTGTATAGGTATTATTCATTATTTAATTTTAGCAGATGTCTACACCTCCTTGCTTCCTTTGGGGGGCTCAAGATGGCTCACAGGATCAACCATTTTCAGGACAGGCATCCCCTCACCCATATCCACGGGAGATGGGATCCAGCTGCCACTGCAGATACTATGCAGGCAAAGAGTTAACACGCATTCCTTACAACAAGAAAAACCTGCGTATTGCAGTGGAGGAAGACTGAGGTTGAGAAGGAGAGACAACAGTGGCCACCAAAACGGCAGAGATGAGATTAGAACTACAGACATCTATAGGATATTCAACAGCCCTGTTGATGAAAACAAACATCCATCTAGTTTATGAAACATCAATTATATATTTGTTTCCAGGTGCAATTCAGTCTGCTGGTTATTAACATGTAAAAGTCCCCTACGACTCAAGGCCAACATACTTGAAAGACCTATTAGGACCAAGAAGAGAGCCCATCTGGCATGTCTACTACTGCCTGAGTTACAGTTGGCAGTGTCATGTAAAAGAGCTTTGGTGGCAACCCCAAAATTGTGGAATCCTCCCTCTTTGCCAGTTTTTCACTGAAAGCTGGCTCTAACATAGGTAGGGTGTTTGAAATAACGAAATATGTAAAAAAAAAATAACCATTTTCAAATGGAGAAAGTGATGTTGTGTGTTCTGAGTTTTCATTTCAAATCCTCATTTTTTATTAATTTTAAATGTGTTAAAAGTGTTCTTAGGTAGGTGATAATAGAGCGCAACCTAAACTGGAGTTAGGCCGGCATAAGCTAAACCAGCAAGGCTTGGCCAGCACAAGGGCCACCATAAAAGCGTGTTTGGACTACTCTTGGAGTCAGGGAGGATGGCGCACGTCTGTGTTCTGGCCTCTCTGACTCCAAGAGTGGTCCAAGCGTACTTTACAGTGGCCCTGGTGCCGGCCAAGCTTTGCTTTATTTACTTCATATTTACCTCAGAATTTTACCTCAGAATGCCACATACAAGGGAGTGGCGTTTGGACCACACTTGGAGTCAGGGAGGATGGCGGAAGTCTGTGTGCTGGCCTCTCTGACTCCTAGAGTGGACCAAACATACTTTACGGTGGCCCTTGTGCCGGCCAAACTGTGCTGGCCTAACTCCAGGTTAAGATTGTGCTCTGAAATGGCTTTGTGGGCCTCCAAATCATACCCAGCAGTAGCAATTCAAAACGATGTATTGTTGACTCAAGAATGAAGCGGGAGGAGTGGGGAGAAACACCTGACAGTTTGTTTTATTAATATATTCTAATGCATCTTGTGCTTTGCTACTAAGACTCTATTAGCAATAAAAGCCAGAAGTCTTCAGTAGGCCCTATCCATTGTCTGAGTAATAAGAGGTGTAAGTGCAACCTAATAAAATGGAGTTAGTCTTGCAACCATTACCGAGGCATGAATCTATTCGTGTGTCTCAGCAGATAATTTGCCTCTAACTGGCTGTGAAATGCATTTGTAAAGATCGCAAAGCTATAGGGCTGGATTATCTGACAGGCCTGTTCGGCTGAAGGGCAGATTTGCCTCACAAACAAGTGTGGAAACATTTGCCTTTTAGTTAATGATGTAGCATTGACCTATTCAAGAAACGGTGTGTCAGAAATAAGGGGGAAATAAAAACCCTTTTTAAAAATGACCATGTATCGAGCTCTGCTGCTACATATGCTCGGCGCTGAAGCCTGTCTCAATATTTTTCCATCTGTTGGTACAATGTATAATGTCAAGCGTCTGTAAAAACACAGGAGCAGGAAGCCTGCCATTCTTGGACAGCAGCGCGGTAGATTTTATTTTTTTAACAGTGGACGACTGTGGTTGAAGACAGTGGCAAGAGTGGATTTGCACACGTGTGAAAAAGCATGCGGTAGAGGTATGCTAGTATAAGTGTGCAACAGATTAGCATTTCAGACTCCAGGAGCCGTTTACAAAACAAAACACCAGACTTCAAATGCGCTGTACAAAACAGCCAAAAACATTCCCCTACATAATATACTCCCTGCAAGTAAACGTAGGAAGACGTAATCTGGGTTAGAATCTTTTTTTTCTCAGTACAGGGCACAATCCTAACCTGGAGTTAAGATGGTTTAGTTAGGCCAGCAAAGTTTGGCCGGCACAAGGGCCACCATAAAGTGTGTTTGGACCACTCTAGGAGTCAGGGAGGAGGGCGCACGTCTGTGTGCTGGCTTCTCTGACTCGGAGAGTGTTCCAAACACACCTTACCGTGTCCCTGGTGCCGGACAAACTTTGCTGGCCTAACTGTGCCAGCCTAATTCCAGGTTAGGATTGTGCCCTTAATGTGTTCGTTCGTTCATTCATTCATTCCATTTCCAGAGAAGAATCTTTTTTTATTAAAAAAAAAATCCTTGTAAATGGAAAATGTTTAAGGAGTAGACTTGGTTAGTACTATTCTCCCTGATGGTTTGCCCCCCCTGCAGACTGAAGTGGTCCATTCAGCATCTCAGAATGCTCTCCTCCACCCCCATGCACACATCGTACTTTGAACATTGAAAAGAAGCTATACAAATTATTATTTGCAGGTTTCCAGGGAAAGCCTTTTACAGATGGACTTTAGCTAAGTAAATTTCTCTGAACCGCCTTGGGAATGTTTTTGTTGTAAAGCTGTATATAAATATTCTCGATAATAATATCCCCAGCAGTTCGGTGCCACTTGTGTTGCGTTGTGACCTGAATTCTGGTGGGTCCTACCAGAGCCTCCAGTGATAACACGTGTGATGAAAAGTTCAGATAACTAATTGCGTCAAGTCCTGAAGCTATTCAGAAATCAGATATCTGCTAACTGCACTGCAAAGAGCTGGGCTCCTGCGGTGTGCAAGAGACTGAACCATCGGCATTTGCAGGCTTGTGTAAATACAGGGAACTAAATGTTTGAGTGTCTGTTTTCTGGTGTGTGTGTGTGTGTGTGTGTGTGTGTGTGTGTGTGTGTGTGTGTGTGTGTGTGTGTGTGTGTGTGTGTGTGTGTGTGTGTGTGTGATGTCCCTCAGTGACAGGTAGTGGAGGCAGATGAAGGCTGGGTCACATAACTAAGCCCTTAAGCATTGAGGCTATTTGTTAAGGAGTGGCAACGAGATGCAAGCATCTAGCTGTCTTGTATGCTCCGTGAGGCACCTGGTGGGCTACTGTGAGATACAGGAAGCTGGACTAGATGGGCCTTTGGACTAGATGGGCCCTTCTTACATTCTTAGGATAGTAAATTCTGTTCTGTTTACCTCAGAAGTTTACCTCAGAATGCCAGATGCAAGGGAGTGGCAACAGGATGCAGGCATCTTGTTGCCTTGCATGCTTCCTGAGGCTTCTGGTGGGCTACTGTGAGACACAGGAAGCTGGACTAGATGGGCCTTTGGCCTGATCCAGTGGGGCTCTTCTGTTTTAAGACCCAGACTGAGTTGCAAATTATTACAGCTCCCTTCCCACATATAGGATAGCAAATTCTTCATATTTACCTCAGAATGCCTGGTTCAAGGGAGTTGCAGCAGGACGCAGGCACCTTGTTGCCTTGTGTGCTTCCTGAAGCATCTGGTGGGTCACTGTGTGATATAGGAAGCTGGATTAGAGGGGCCTTTGGCCTGATCCAGCAGGGCTCTTCTTACATTCTTGTGAGCCTTTCTTGTCAAGTGTAACAGGTTGGACCATCTGCCCTGAGAGCACTGAGATTTTATTGTCACAGCACATGAAAAGGATGTGGAATCAGTCCGACATAAAACAAAGGGCAAATAGCATCTTTTCCATTCGGCAAAACAGGGACTGTGTGTGTTTCACTCCTACTCTTGCTTTAAAAAGGGAGGGAACGGAGGAGATTTCCACTAATTGGAAAAAAGGACAGTTCAAAGGAAGGCCTGTTGGTCTCATTATACAGCACCCAATTTCTTTTCCTTCCCATTGATTTATAATTAGCCAGGGCCAGATTCTAGGCTACTTTAATCAGTATTGCAGGAATTCTAAATTAATCATTGCTTTGTCACAGTGGAAATCACTACTTCAGGTTCATTTTAACCAGTTGTTGAGAAAACTCACAGTCGGTGGGCAACCGGGAGACAATTCCCAAGTTGTATTCTGCCTTCTGCTGGTTTAGACCTCTGGCATGGTCGTTTTCCTTTATTATTTATATAGCCTTGTTGGAGTGCATGGCACTGTACAGTAGAAGAGAGGACAAGTCCCTGCCCTAAGACCAGGGATTCCCAAAGGGTGCGTTGCCTCACACTCATGGGGAACCACCAGTCACCCCCTTGCCTGTCCCCTGGGTGCCGCCATCTTGGATCTCATGAGATTTTGTGAGATCCAGGATGGCAGTGCCCAAATCTCACAAGATCTGGGTCCTGCCACCTTGGATCTTACAAGATCCAAGGAGGCAGCACCTGGCTGAGCCGAGAAGGCTGCAAGGGTGTAATGACCCAGGAAAGTTTGGGGCCCAGTGTCCAAGAGGCTCACAATTCAAGTAGACCAGGCACAAGAGGAACCAAAGGGAGGCAGGGAAAATGGGAAGAATAGGCTGTTTTCAAGTACGTATACTACGCATTATTGCAATAGGGAAAAGTGGGTAGCGATAAAGGAACAGGTACTTTTGCAGAGGCAGTGGAAGTGTGACTTGGACTGCTATCTGATGCTGCCTTGGGTCCACTGGAGATCTGCACAATTAAAACCACAAAAGTGAGCTGCTTACTGCATTCCTTGTGCAGTTTCTTCAGTTGCAGAAATGCAAGACTTTTGGTTTGATTTAAAGGGGACTGCACAGATGACAAAGCTCCTTTGTTTGTGCAGTCCTTGAAAATCAGCCAGAGCTTCCATGGTGCCTGCCGGGACCTTCAGAATGGCACCTGCGACCAGCGCGGACCACTTCAAAATGGATGGCAGAAACACTCACAGGCCATGTTTCAGGAGTCCGTGCTGATCGCAGGTGCCGTTCTGAAGATCCCTGCAGCCTCTGGAAGGGCTCTGCAGCGTTCGGAGATCTTTGGGCACTTCTTGCTGCACTCTGCTGGCTTCCTGAGGGTCTCTGCTGGATTCTTCTGATGGCAATTAAGGCACCCCTTTGCACCTAACTCCATTGATCTCATAGGATGAATGATTCATTATCTGCAAATTCATTATCCGCGAGGATCTCCAGGAACCTAAGCCTAGCGGATAAGGAGGATTGACTGTATAAGACTTGTTTCCCTTCCCCCGCTTATCTGCTCCCACCTCCAAAAGGAATAAATATTGAATGGCCAAGAGTATTGAATGACAAAACACAGCAAGTTAATAATTTGTGCCTTTTCTTCTGCCTTTGATGTTTATTTAGATATTGGAAACTTTATTGCAGTGGTATTCCAACTATGGGCCGGGACCCACTTGGTGGGTTGTGACCTGGTGTCAGGTGGGTCACAGAAAGCTGGGAGCAGCCATCTTGGACACTGCAGGCCTTACTCTTGCTATATTCCTTTTATGAGTGTTAACAGTTTGAATTTTCAAGTGAGGATTTTTTTCAGATGGTTTTTAGCTCAGTGCTTTTACATCACATTTTGTCTTCATCTTGCTTTCTGTCAGGGATGTTTCATGGTTGTGCAATTGCTGCAGTCCACGGATTCCAGTTTGCATTCCAGGAGTGTCATTTGATTACATCACAATGATGGCACTTCCTGCTTGATGATGTTACTTCCTGCCACACCATCACTTCCAGGGTAATGACATCACTTCCGGTGGGTCCCAACATGAGTGCCATTCTAAAAAGTGGGTCCCTGTTTAAAAAGTTTGAATACTACTAGTTAATTTCACAAGGTTGTTGTCATGACTGAAATAATATACAGGGTGTCCACAAAGTCTCTTTACAATTTCAGACTTGTATTACAAAAACAAATGAAGAGATACATGTATGGAAAGTATACAATATTAGGAGTATATATTGAAGTTTATTTTGCATCAATTAATAAACCTCTATATGTGCACCATTGGTTGCACGCAGCACATTAAGGCGATAATCGATTTCCTGCCATGTTCGCTGTAGCATATTCTCATCAATGGTGGCAACAGCCAGTAATGTCTTTGTTCTGTACACGATGTCATTAACGTTGCCCCACAGAAAGAAATCTAGGGGCGTGATATCATTAACACATCTCATCATTTGCATTTTTCGTGATTTTTTGCAATTGTAAAGAGACTTTGGACACCGTGTACAGCCATAGCTTGACTTTCATCGCTTTGCTCTTTCAGCCCTTTTCTGTTTAAGCCCCATATCAGTTTGTCAGCATGCTTTCTTTTTTCATCCAAGTTCATCCAAACTTCCATGATGTTCGTCCATGTTGTTATGTTTATTTTCCTTTAGGTTTTGTGTGGACTTGCAGGTATTATATAGTTACTTTTTTGCTGGCCAAAACAAATTTGAAAACTAGATAAGGCTCTGACAGTCACCGATTTTTGACTTTCATCCATGCTCTGGCCCATAACCTGATGAAAATGCAAGTTGTGGCTACGTACGTAATCTATACAATGGTGATGGTGGTTCTGTTGGACATCTTCTATTTTTGTTTGCTCTCTTGAGTTTCCCGAAATAGGCTGTTTTTATTTAAGCAATCAAGCAGTTGCCTTAGAAGTCTTCCTCTGCCTCTAGAAACTGCAGCCTCTTATCAAGATGAATTTCCTCCAGGCGTGGCTTTATGTGACACTTTCTCTTCCCTACCTGCTATGCCAATGTCAGCCCCCTGCTAGGTGTGGTGACCCCTTTGAGTCGATTTATTATTCCTCCCCACTCTGTTCTGTAATGCGGAGCAAATATGTGATCCAGAGATTTCCTAGGCATTAATCTTGAGAATATTCAAGGTCGGCTGCGGGCATTTGCGTTTGTTCCTGGGTTTTTGCTTGGCTTTCCGTCGCCTTTGCTTAGGACTGGTTTGTGCTCGTCGTCAATTACACGATGGCAACAACATTGCAGGGTTGATAAGAGACTGTGAACGATCTGTTACAGGTCAGGCATCACCAGTAGGACGACCGTTATCCTGGTTCTGTTGACATTCCATCCTGCGTGTACAATTGCCTGAGTGTTCCAGGACAACTGCAGGCTGGGCACATAGCTCAGGTTGGCTAATGCATGTCCCCCAAGGCTTGGGCCTCTTTAGGATCGCCCTACTGTCCCCCAGTCTTTGGGTGCCACCACAAGACAGGCCACCCAGTAGCCGTGCCTTGAGCTTAGAAAGTGCGACCCTTAGAGCTCAATGCTTAACTGCGCTGGACTGGTGAGGCTTGGCAGGCTTGTGCCATATCCAGCGCAGCTCTGGTGTGCTGGTTAACCACCCCGGGGCAAGGGCACCTATGGTTTCCTTGGCTCTGCAGCCTGGCACGCATACCATCTTCCATCTCCACACCCCTCCCCAGGCCGGCGGCATACGGGCCCGCCCTCCTCATGCCCAGAACCACTCTTGCGCCAGCTGAGCAGGAGGCTGGTGCAGGAGCGGTGCTGCAGCACCTCTGCCCAGCGCCGTTGGGTTGACCCTGCTGCTAGTGTCAGCCCAAAAGCTCTAGTGCCGACACGGGGGTGCGGGTCAGGGCTCCCATGTCAGCGCTAGTGACGTTGGGCTGGCGCAGGCATGCAGCATTGGCCCAACGACATTCATAGGATTGTGCCCGTCAATGCAGGGCTTCCCAAACTGTATTGCAACACCCTGGGGGGCGGGAGGGCACGCCCTGGGGAGCAGCCTGCAGGCAGGCAGCAGCGCACAGGACCCTGGAAATAGCCGCTAGGAGGGTCTGCTCAGTGGGCAGAGCCAGACGTGTCAGCCTACCGGTACGCTGGGCGTGTCTTCCGGGTGAGCGGCAGCGCGATTGCTGCGTGCCGTTACGCAACGGAACGCAGCGATCGCACTGCCGCTCACCCGGAAGACACACCCAGCGTACCGGTAGGCTGACACTACAGGGCAGAGCTCCTGAGTTCAGTTGCCATGCATCTAGAAAGGCCCTCCCTCCCTAAACCTCAGCTAGGTTGGGGGGCCTGAGGAGCACCTGCCCTAGGTATTATGCCAAGGGGACGCATACTTGCCCCTCAGGCTCCCCACTAGTTCCGGAGGAAGTGCTGGCAGCACCTCTTCCTAGTTACGGAAGCATTGAAGGAATGGGGGCACAGAGCTGCCCCCCCCCAGCGAGCTGCCCCTCATGCAGGGAGAACCTGGAAGTGGTGTCATGACGTAATGTGATGTTGTGATGTCATTGTGATGTCATGTCATTGTGCTGGGCCTCTGCTTAGTGGCCATTTCCAGTGTCCCACCCAGTCTCCAAATCTGGAAGCAGCCGGTGATGACACCATCGCCAGTCGCTTCCAGGAGCCGCGCGCCGTGTTTGCAGTGCCCAGGGGTGCCACGGGATGCCAGAGATTGGGGAGCACTGCTGAAAGGTCTTCTGGGGAGGGTTTTAATTGGTGGGCAGGTTCATACACGGGAAGACCTCCTTTCGGATGCACATCCATGTCAAGCGTGTCTCTGGAATGTGGCGGATCCGCATGACTTTGCGCTTGAGGCTCCCATCGCGGTTCCCACCCAGCGCATTTTCACCCAGCCGTTTGTCCCCCCGCCCCGACTTTCTCTCGTTAAAATGTGCAACGTTCTGGCATGGCTGCTGTAAAATTGAGAAACCAAATTAAACCTGAATGTCTGTGAAAATGGAAACCCCCTTGAGACCCAGCTCAAAGGAAAGAGCACTTTACGTTGTTCAGGTGAGGATATTGTATGAATTGGGGATTTCTCCCCCTCTGTGTGTAATGAGGGGGGTGGGAAAACACCACCTCTCCTGTTCTTTGGCCAAACAGGCTTTAGATGTTGAAAGGAAGGGGTGTGTGTGTGTGTGTGTGTGTGTGTGTGTGCGCGCAGAGGCGGATCTACAGGGAGGGCAAAGCTCTAAGTGTTGCAAGGAGCCTTACCCTGTCATGTAAATCCCTCTTCTCCCTTGCTGCTGTAGCCAGTCAGCAACGCCAAGATGTTGCTTTTCCCTGTGAGGATTGGCTAAAACGGTGCAGGAGAGGAGTGATTTCCACTGCAAGGTAAGGCTTCTTGCAAAACTTAGAGCTTTGCCATCCCTTAGATCTGCCTATCTCTCTCTCTCTCTCTCTCTCTCTCTCTCTCTCTCTCTCTCTCTCTCTCTGTGTGTGTGTGTGTGTGTGTGTGTGTGTGTGTGTGTGAGAGAGAGAGAGAGAGAGAGAGAGAGAGAGAGAGAGAGAGAGAGAGGCGTTGCAACTTCTGGCAAAGCTTGATTTTTTTTTGACATGCTATAATTATGAAACTCTGAGATAAATGGTTCAGGTTCAACAAAAACCAGCATTTGAGTGTAAAAAAAAACCTCATTTCCCATTTATTATATAGCAGCAATTTTCAACCCTTTTCATCTCACAGCAAACTGATAAGGCGCGAAAATTGTCAAGACATGCCAGCAGTTTTTTGACCATTGACAAGGCCCCTTGCGCTGCTGGTGGGGGACTCACATCCAGCGGCATCATGCAGCTGGAACGCTGGGCAGGAGGAATGGGTGAGCGGCAGCCCGCCTGTTGCGTACCGCTCCGTTTTGCCGTCTTCCCCGGGGCGGGGAAGACGGCGAAACGGAGTGGTACGCAATGGGCGGGCTGCCGCTCACCCGTTCCTCCCGCCCAGCATTCCGGCTGCATGACGCCGCTGCTCACATCCCCAGGTGGCCCTACTCATAAACAATCCTCTCCCAAACTCCTGCGGCACAGGGTTGAAAATCACTGGAATGTAGGGTAGCATTTGGCTAGCTTGAAATGTCTATCTTGCAAAGAATGAAATTTCCTAGTTTGTACTCTGCTTTATTTTTTTTAACTGAACATTTGTAACTAACACGGAATTTTGCATTGGTTTTTAGGCATGGTCTCTCATTTAAACCAGTAGGGAAAATCTGTTCTCCTGAGAAGTTAAGCTCGTTGCTATAGCTACGGAGATTGTGGTTCTGGCAGGCTCTTTCTCTCCCCACCCCACTTTCTAATGTAAATTGTTAAATACATCTTTTATTGCCTGTAATGGCCTGGCATTGAGGTTGCTTAGAGATGTCTCTCTTCCTGGCTAGTTTTGGATTACATGCTGTCCCCGTTGGTTTCAATATATACAGACATTTAAATGCAAATTGTAGAATTGTGGCAGGCACAAGCTCAGAGCAGGTATTTATTTTTAGAAGGCCATCTTGATAACTAGGCTTTGTTCGAGATACGGTTTATGTCGGGCTCTCGATCAAGTGAAGCATAGCTCGCATTTGGAGGTTTCAGGGCCTAGCACGAAAAACTTCAGTACGGTTGTGTCTAGGGGCAGAACTTGTGTAGACTCACACTCTGGTGTGAAGAGCCAAGGATGGTGTAAAGGTAAAGGTTTCCCCACGACCGAACGGTCTAGTCGTGACCGACTGTAGGGGGCGGTGCTCATCTCCGTTTCAAAGCCTGTAGAGCTGACATTTTGTCCAAGGACAAGCTTCCGTGGTCATGTGGCCGGCATGACTATACACGGTAGCGTATGGAACGCCGTTACCTTCCCACTGAAGTGGTCCCTATTTATCTACTCACATTTAGGTACTTTCAAACTGCTAGGTTGGCAGGAGTTGGGACAAGCAATAGGAGTTCACTCCGTCGCGCAGTCTTGAACTCCCAACCTTGCGGTTGGAAAGCCCAGCAACAGCGGATTAACTCGCTGCGCCACCACGTCCCCAAGGATGGTGTAGTGCAGTGGTATTCAAACGTTTTAGACCGGGACCCACTTTTTAGAATGAGATTTGTGCTGGGACCCACCAGATACTGATGTGATGTCATTCACCTGGAAGTGGTGATATGGCAGGAAGTGACATCATTAAGTAGGAAGTACTGTCATTGTAACATGATAAAATGATACCACTGAAATACAAATTGGTATTCTTGGACTGCAGCAATTGTACAACCATGAAACATCCCTGACAGAAAGCAAGATGAGGACAAAACATGCTATAATAGCACTGAACTAAACACACACACACACACACACACACACACACACACACACACACACACAAAACCCTCACTTGAAAATTCAATCTGTTAACACGCACAAAAGGAATATAACAAGAGTAAGGTCTGCAGCTTCCAAGATGGCTGCTCCCAGCTTTCCGTGACCCACCTGACATCAGGTCGCAACCCACCACGTGGGTCCCAACCCACAGTTTGAATAACACTGGTGTAGTGCTTCAGGAGTTGAACTCAGACCTGGAAAATCCAGGTGGAAATCCCCGCTCAGCCATGAACTTGCTTGGGCAGCCTTGGGCCCTACCGCAGAGGGTTGCTGTATGGACAACAGGAGGGGAGGAACCGTGTTTACCCCCTTGAGATCCTTGGAGAAAGGACGATATAAAAATGTGAAAAATAAGTCATGGGTAGAAGTGGTTAGAGAGTGTCACTGAAGTGATGAACATGAAATTGGGCGAACTCCGGAAACTAGTGGAGGACAGGGAGGCCTGGCGTGCTGTGGTCCATGGGGTCGCGAAGAGTCGGACACAACTTGGCAACTGAACAAGAAGAAGAAGAAGAAGAAGTGGAAGAAAAACTGTGATAACGGAACAAAAACACAACACCGCTCTGCCATTTTCATTTTTGATTTAAAAAAAACCCCAAGATCTGCAGAACAACAACAACAAAAGATTTGATTTGGTTTATTTTATTTAAGAGGGGTGTGCATGGTTAATGATTGTGGCTGCATCTGCTGACCCTATACCATCTATATCACCTGCCTAGTATACTTTTAAAGTAATTCTAATCTAAAATTCTAATGTAAATTTTGATTGAAAACGCGTAACACCGCTTTCTCTCTTCGGAAAACATTGAAATCTGCAAACAGCTAACCTCCCGAATTTGGGTGATGCGCATACAATTATCCGTGGTTTTTGGCATTCATTCAGGTTCTGGAAATGGATCTCTCGCGGGTGCAGAGGGAGCGCTGACTGTACATACAGGTTAATTCTGTCATTAGACATTTTTTCAGTTAGTCTTCTCTGTTAATAAAAATATAAACTCTTAAAACCGCAGTACAAAATCTGACTAATGGACTCACAATGGACATGCCTTTTTGGATCAAAAATATGCTCCTTACAAGTCATGAAAACCAAGTTGTCGATTCCCAGCATTGAAAGCATGTGCTGAGAGCATGTCAAGGCTCATCTGCACACTCTGGCATATGCGGAGGTCTGCAGTGATGGTCTGGTGGCAGTGGCGGGGTTAAAAAACTTCTCCAAAGTGCACCGGACTTTACGAATAGTCCATATGCGTGTACAGATGGCTGCTGAGGAAGAGAAAGTAAGCAGTCTGAATCTTTTGGCCTTCGTGTTCTTGACAAGGAACAACATTGGTTTTTAGATTCTGCCAGCCATTAATCTTATGGCCGAACATTCTTCTTGTATTCTGTCGTTGGAAACAATAATTCTGAATTATGAATATGATTGCAACGTTGTTCTGTTAAAAGATCATTACACAATGCTGCAGCGTGCACACACACGCACACAGATACACACACACACACGCACGCACTGAGTTCTAAGAAACCAATAAATTAGTCTATGTCAGAGTCTGCTGACAGCACCATTTTTTTCTCCCCTTCGGACTGTAAGTCAAATATCATTCATAGTCTTTCTTTGGAGCCTTTGATTGAAAACACATGCACACACACCCCCACCCACGCACAACATCACCACACCCCTCTCATCCTCCAAATTATAAAAAAAGATTTACCATCCAAGTCTAATTTTCTTTGACGTAGTCAGTGTGTTTCAGAGTGGGATGGGAGAATACTCCTTCAGAATCAATCAATCAATCAATCAATCAATCAATCAATCAATCAATCAATCAATCAATCAATCAATCAGTGGTATTTCTATACTGCTTTTCAACCAAACGTTCAGAGGCAAAAAATAATACAGTTAAGGGCACAGCCCTAACCTGGTGTTGTGCCGGTGTAGCTCTCTTGCACCAGACCAGCCTTGTTGCAAACGTGCTGTGGATTCAGTTGTGAGGCTGGTGCAAGCAGCAGTGCCACTCACGGACGCTGTCACGCCCGTCAGCTGCACTGGTTGAGCGCCGGCTTAGCTCTTCTGGCGTAGGGCCACTCCGAGGGCGTGAGCGCGAAGCGTAATGGGGTGGCGCCACGCGTGAAGATAGGACATGTCCACTGGGCCGTATCCAGCCCCCCCCCCGGTCCCCAGGCTCGGCAGGCCCAATTCAGGCCCCTCCTGACCATGTGGATTTGTGCCTGCCATTTTGCTGGTGCCAATCCGAGCAGCCCCATAGGGCTGGCTGGAGCTTACCCCAGGGCAAGGGGCAGCGATGGGATTAACAAACGACCTGGGGGAACGCTGGGCGGGATGTACGCGGAACTCCCGCGCGATTGGCTGCCTGTCAGTTTCGCCCTGCCTCCTTCTCTGCCGCCGTGCGGGCCGCCCAGGCCTCGGAGGGGGTGCCTGCTCGCCTGGGGCCCCCCCGGGTGCCTGGGCACGCAGCGGTGGGGCATGCCAACCGGGGGCAGCGGGCCTAGCCCGCGTGGTCAGCAGGGATAGCGGCGGGGCGGAACAGACGGGCTGCCAATTGTGCGGGCTGCCAATCACGGGCTTCCAATTACGAGTACATCCTGCCCAGCGTTCTCCCAGGTCGTTTGTTAATCCCATCGCTGGCAAGGGGACTTTAATCCCCTTGCCCTCTGCTGAGCCACTGCTGTTAGGAAGTGTTAGGAAGCAGCACAGGTGAGCCATATTCCAGTGCAGGTGAGGGGTGCACTCTAAATGGCTCCAGTCCGAAAAGGACTCGCAATCTGAAAAAGTGCAGGACACCCCCAGCAGCAGCCATTAGAACAGGCACTGAGCAGGTTGAGGGGGGGGGACGACAGCAACTCTCTCCCCTGCTAAATATAAGAGGAACCCCATTTGAAAAAAAAGTGCCTCTTTCCCAGGTAAACACACAGACGTGTGCTGGCCTCCCTGACTCCGTGAATGGTTCAAGCCTGCTTTATGATGCTGTTGCAACACTCCTGGTTGCAAAAGTTGCCAGCCTAGCTCCAGGTTAGGATTGTGCCCTAAGGCGGATTGACGCAGGCTTGAGCCAGAGATATGTCGGGTGCATTTCCCTGGTTGACCCATTGTGCCTGCTGGGGCTCGCTCTGGTTGAAGGGGACAAGTACCCCCTTACCCCAAAGAGATCTCCAGGAGCCAGAGTTACCTTGTGGGAGGCAGCAGAGCCTGCTATGGTGCAGGGAGATGGGCAGCCCAATTCTGGGCTTCCCAGCGCCCGTCTCTCCAGCTGTGCTGAAGGGGAACGCAAATACCGCAGGTGCTAACAAGCTCAGAATTGGGCTGTGCGTCTTCCGTGGTTAGACCAGCAGACTTGGTTGGCCGCGCGGCTGCGGCGGAGTCAAATTCTTTCTCCATTTTGGGCTTGTAACTCAATCTCCGTTTCTCTCTTGAAGCTGTCAGCAATTTACAAGCATCGATTTCAGGGCCCCACACTAATCCTCATTGATGTATGAATAGAAGCTGTCATTAATGTTCTGTCCTGGGGCCAGATACTCGCAGCGAGGTCCACCCACGGCAAATGAGTTCATTGGCTCGGCGTGAACCGGAGGGTGGGGGTTAGAAAGACCTTGGGTGCTGATTGTAAAGTATCCGTAACAAGGCAATGGTTTACTACTTCGGCTAATTGGTAGGAAACGTGCTCCAGAGGGAGGATGATATTTTTTTCCTGGACATGTCAGGGCTGAAATGACCCTTACGGGATAGCTTCATTTGGAGGGCTTGTTGCAGCAAGAGCTGATTTGTGGGTGTTTTTTTTGGGGGGGGGGCGGGAAATAACACAGGCCTTGCAGCAAAAACACAAGTTGTTTCTTTTACTTTGGAACAGTGTTCTATATTTTCAGGTGGTTAAAAATAGGATCCGTGTTCGATCATGCCCAAGACCAGTGATGTCATGCAGGGGGTACGTGGGGGTACGCGAGTACCGGTTTCTAGGATTGCAGCTGGCCCCGCCCATTCGCCCGCCCACTCATTGACTCCGAGGTGGTGATGGCATCTGGTCTAGATGCCTTTAAGAGGGGATTGGATGGATTTCTGGAGGAAAGGTCCATCGTGGTCTACAGGCTATGATGGATTGTGCAACCTCCTTACCTTGGTGGTGGGCTACTTCAGAGTACTGGGTGCAAGGGAGTGGCAACGGGATCCAAGCATCTTGTTGTCTCGTGCCTCCCTGGGGCACCTGGTGGGGCCACTGTGAGATACAGGAAGCTGGACTAGGTGGGCGTTTGGCCTGATCCAGCAGGGCTCTTCTTATGTTCTTACGTTCTTAAGTTTGGGAAGCAATGGTCTAGTCCAGTGTTATTCAAACTGTGGGTTGGGACCCACTTGGTGGGTCATGACCTGATATCAGGTGGATCGTGGAAAGCTTGGAGCAGCCATCTTGGAAACTGCAGACCTTACTCTTGTTATTTCTTTTTGTGAGGGTGCAGTCCTAACCTGGAGTTAGGCCAGCAAAGTTTGGCCGGCACAAGGGACACCGTAAAGTACGTTTGGACCACTCTCGGAGTCAGAGAGGCCAGCACACAGACATGCGCCATCCTCTTGACTCCGAGAGTGGTCCAAATGTGCTTTACAGTGGCCCTTGTGCCAGCCAAGCTTTGCTGGCCTAACTGTGCCGGTCAGGATTGCGCCGTGTGTGTGTGTGTGTGTGTGTGTGTGTGTGTGTGTGTGTGTGATCTGTCTGTATGTTTATATATACACATACAGATGTACTGTAATAAATGGAAGAATGCCCCCAGTGGTTTGGACCTTGCCTCAAGTTATGTGCGTGTGTGTGTGAGGCCCTAAGTTCATAGTCTTACTTAATTCATACGCCAAGTCTAGCAGCCTCTAAGTTTCCATATCATCCTCCTTAAATAGACTTTAATAAGAGCTTCAATTCCCACGATTACCTCTTTGGAGATGTCGCAGCATGTGTATCCCAGCTGTATGAGAAGTTCAGCGCAGCATTAATTATGCACTAAAAACATAATGAGCGCTCTTGACATTTTTCCCAGATCCATACTGCTTTGTCTTGTCTTTCCTTTGCATTGTCTGTATCGATTGGGGAGAGAAAATTAAAGGCAAAAAAAAAGGAAGAAGAGATTACTAGCATGACAAACTCAAATTTAGTCCCCGGATCCAGGGTAATTTTTGGTAAGACCCGAAACATTTTTTTCCCCATGTGCTGACCTCTATACTGTGATTGTTCACACTGAGATAAAACAAAGACCCAAACCCAGTGTGGCTAATTACGTATCTGGTAATTACTTTATTTTGCCTCCCTGTTGTCTCAAGCTTGCACATTAAGCACATTTTGTGCCATTTGCATTGGATTCATTAATTATTGATTGTGTCTGCGATAAGACCCATTCGGCACCTTCTGTTCCTTGGGTCATCTCCCCTCTTCCCCCTCCCCCCGCTGGCCCACAAGTGTAGACAAAGCACATTTTAAATATGCTGTGTATCTTAGGAATGGCCTCTAGCTGATTTTGCGCGTTTGAGGAGCATGCCTGCAATCTAGAGGATTTAAACTTTGATTTTAAGGCCCAACTATATGATACATTAAAGATAAAGGTTTCCCCATGACTGAATCGTCTAGTTGTGATCGACTGTAGGGGGCAGTGCTCATCTCCGGTTCTAAGCCGAAGAGCTGGGGTTTGTCCAAGGATAAGCTTCCGTGGTCATGTGGCCCACCGAAGTGGTCCCTATTTATCTACTTGCGTTTTTTAGGTGCTTTTGAGCTGCTAGGTTGGCAGAAGCTGGGACAAGTGACGGGAGCTCACTCTGTTGCATGGTCTTGAACTCCCAACCTACCGGTCAGAAAGCCCAGCAGCAGCGGTTTAACCCGCAGCACCATCATGTCCCTATATGGTACATTACACGATGTATATATAATGTACATTGTATATTGTATACATTGTGGACTTCTGTAAATCGTTTTGGGTATGGGAAAAGCGTGAAATATTTATCATCATCCTAACCACCACCACCACCACCACCACCACCACCACCACCACCACCACAATAATAATAATAATAATAATAATAATAATAATAATAATAATAATAATAATAATAATAATAATAAATCTACCTAGGTATCTGGTGAAGACCCAAATAAATACCAATCAATGATCTTTCTGTGATCTTTTTGCTTGTTAATTGACTGTGTTTGGTGTGTTTTGAATAAATAATATCTCATAAATGGGATAAGAACATCAGAAGATCCCTGCTGGATCAGGCTATAGGCCCATCTAATCCAGCTTCCTGGATCTCACAGTGGCCCACCAGATGCCTCAGGGAGCACACAAGACCACAAGATGATTGCATCCTGTTGCCAGAATGCATCTGGCATTCTGAGGTAAATTTCTGACGTAAAATTCTGAGGTAACTATAACAGAATTTTCTGTCCTGTCTGTGGGGAGGGAGCTATAACAACTTGCAACCCAATCCGGATCTTAAGAACATCAGAAGAGGCCTGCTGGATCAGGCCAAAGGTCCATCTTCCTGTATCTCACAGTGGCCCACCAGGGTGCCTCAGGGAGCACACAAGACAACCAGATGCCTGCATCCTGTTGCCACTCCCTTGCATCTGGCATTCTGAGGTAAAATTCTGAGGTATATATAACAGAATTTGCTATCGTGTCTGTGGGGAGGGAGCTTTAATAACTTGCAACCCAATCTGGACCTTAAGAATATATGAAGAGCCCCCTTTGATAGTGTGAACATACAGGTGGTGGAATCACAGGTGGGAACCCATCAATCAGTGTCCAGAGGCCAGTTTTTTTTCCTTACATTTCCAACAATTCCGCCCAGGGTCTTGAACTCCTAGGTCCTTACAAAACAGCATTTACCACGAGTGACGCTTTCCTTTTTCAAAAGCAGGCAGGCCTCTTTAAAGATGTAATAGTGGAATTAAGCCTTCCAATCCATTTGTCAAAAGTGGTTGCTATTCTTGAATCAAGATAGATGGAGCAATCATGGATAATGAGCCAAATGAAGCCAGTCTCCCATCAAGTGCATTTTAACAAATAATGAATAATAATCTTGGAGTTAAACGCGGACCTGAAGCCTTCTACTTTCCCACAGTAGTCAAAGGGGCTCAAAGATGCTCAGAACATGAGAGTTTATGTTCTAAATGCGTCAAATGATAAGGAAAGGAGGTCGAATACTCTAGTTCAGTGGTTTTCAAACTTTTTAGCATGGGGACCCACTTTTTAGAATGACTGTCTGCCTGGGACCCACTGGAAGTGGCCGGAAATGCCAGCCTTGTGACATCAGAGCCTGCTGCTTTCCTGAGAACACAGCAGTAAAATGGGTTATTTCTCAGCCGTTTTCCAACAGCAAAGTGAATCAGAAAGAAAAAGTCTATTTAGAACCACACAGCCTTTCCAGCATCCCATCTTCACATATTTTCAATATGGCTGCTCTAGGTGTTTCACGACCCACCTGCAGTTGACTCATGACCCACTAGTACGTCTCACCAGTTTGGAAACTGCAGGTCTGGTTCATTCTTTCTTGGATTTTGCATAGAAAAATACTATATACAGAAGAGCCCCGTATCTGCGATTTCAGTTTCCATGGTTTCAGTTATCCGCGGTTCAGTTATCTGCAGCCCTAAAACATTAAACGGAAAATTCCGGGAAATAATTGATTCAGACGTTTCCATTTGTGCGTCATCCTGAGTAACATGGCAAAACATTCCAGCTCTGTTGCGTTCTTGATTAATCTGTCTTTGTTTTCTGTACCCATGTGCTTTATCTGCGTCCAGTTAGCTTGTACGATTCTCGCCGTCCACATTTCTTGCTGTGTTATTGCATTGTTGTTGTGAAAATAGCTTTATTATAGGTATGTGTTGTTGTTCAGTCGCTAAGTCGTGTCCGACTCTTCGCGACCCCCTGGACCACAGCACGCCAGGCCTCCCTGTCCTCCACTAGCTTCCGGAGTTCGCCCAATTTCATGTTCATCGCTTCGGTGACACTATCTAACCATCTCATCCTCTGCCGCCCCCTTCTCCTTTTGCCTTCAATCTTTCCCAGCATGAGGGTCTTCTCTAAAGAGTCCTCTCTTCTCATGAGGTGGCCAAAGTATTGGAGCTTCAGCTTCAGGATTTGTCCTTCCAGGGAGCAATCAGGCTTGACTTCCTGGAGGATGGACTGATTGGACCTCTTCGCAGTCCAGGGGACTCTCAAGAGTCTTCTCCAGCACCATAATTCAAAAGCATCTATTCTTCGGCGCTCTGCCTTTCTTATGGTCCAGCTCTCACAGCCATACATAGCTACCGGGAAAACCATCGCTTTGACTAGGCGAACCTTTGTTGGCAGGGTGATGTCTCGGCTTTTTATTAAGTTGTCTAAGTTCGCCATAGCTTTCCTCCCAAGAAGTAAACGTCTTTTAATTTCATGGCTGCAGTCACCATCTGCGGTGATCTTGGAGCCCAGGAAGATAAAGTCTGTCACTGCTTCCATTTCTTCCCCTTCTATTTGCCAGGAAGTGATGGGAGTGGTGGCCATGATCTTAGTTTTTTTAATGTTGAGCTTCAAGCCAATTTTGGCACTTTCCTCTTTCACCCTCATCAGCAGGTTCTTTAAGTCTTCCTCACTTTCTGCCATTAGAGTGGTGTCGTCTGCATATCTGAGGTTGTTGATATTTCTCCCAGCAATCTTGATTCCAGCTTGTGAATCATCCAGCCCTGCCTTCCTCATGATGTACTCTGCATATAAGTTAAATAAGCAGGGTGACAGTATACAGCCTTGTCGTACTCCTTTCCCAATTTGAAACCAGTCGGTTGTTCCATGTCCAGTTCTAACTGTTGCTTCCTGGCCCACATACAGGTTTCTCAGAAGACAGATCAGGTGGTTTGGTACTCCCATCTCTTCAAGAACTTGCCATAGTTTGTTGTGATCCACACAATCAAAGGCTTTAGCATAGTCAATGAAGCAGAGGTAGATGTTTTTCTGGAACTCTCTGGCTTTCTCCATGATCCAGCGAATGTTGGCAATTTTATCTCTAGTTCCTCTGCCTCTTCGGAAACCAGCTTGTACATCTGGTAGTTCTCGATTCACATACTGCTGAAGCCTAGCTTGTAGGATTTTGAGCATCACCTTGCTAGCATGTGAAATGAGTGCAATGGTGCGGTAGTTTGAACAATCTTTGGCATTGCCCTTCTTTGGGATTGGAATGTAAACTGATCTTTTCCAGTCTTGTGGCCACTGCTGGGTTTTCCAAATTTGCTGGCATATGGAATGCAGCACTTTGACAGCATCATCTTTTAAGATTTTGAGTAATTCCGCTGGAATGCTGTCACCTCCACTAGCTTTGTTGTTAGTGAGGCTTTCTAAAGCCCACTTGACTTCACACTCCAGGATGTCAGGTTCAAGCTCAGTGACCGCACCATTGTGGTTATCAGGAACATTGAGATCGACCTTATAGAGTTCCTCTGTGTATTCTTGCCACCTCTTCTTAATCTCACCTGCTTTGATGAGGTCCTTGCCATTCTTGTCCTTTATTGTGCCTACCTTAGCATGAAATTGTCCTTTTACATCTCCAATTTTCTTGAAAAGATCTCTAGTCTTTCCCATTCTATTGTTTTCCTCTATTTCTTTGCATTGCTCATTGAGGAAGGCCTTCCTATCTCTCCTTGCTGTTCTCTGGAAATCTGCATTCAGTTGGGTATATCTTTCCCTTTCTCCCTTGCTTTTGGCTTCCCTTCTTTCCTCAGCTTTTTTTAAAGCCTCTTCAGATAGCCACTTTGCCTTCTTGCATTTCTTTCTCTTTGGGATGGTTTTAGTTGCTGCTTCCTGTACAATGTTACAGACCTCTGTCCAAAGTTCTTCAGGCACTCTGTCTACCAAATCTAAGCCTCTAGATCTATTTGTCACCTCCACTGTATATTCATTTGGGATCTGATTTAGGTCATACATGGAGGGCCTAGTAGTTTTCCCTACTTTTTTAAGTTTAAGCCTGAATTTTGCAATAAGAAGCTCATGATCTGAGCCACAGTCAGCTCCAGGTCTTGTTTTGACTGCCTGTATAGAGCTTCTCCACCTTTGGCTGCAAAGAATGTAATCAATCTGATTTCGATGTAGACCATCTGGTGAAGTCCATGTGTACAGTCGCCGTTTGTGTTGCTGGAAAAGTGTGTTTGCTATGACTAATGTGTTCTCCTGACAAAACTCTATCAGTCTTTGCCCTGCTTCATTCTGTACTCCAAGACCAAACTTGCCTGTTACTCCTATTACCTCTTGACTGCCTACTTTAGCATTCCAATCCCCTATGATGAGAAGGACATCGTTTTTGGGTGTTAATTCTAGAAGCTGTTCTAGGTCTTCATAGAAACGGTCAACTTCTTCCTCTTCAGCACCAGTGGTTGGGGCATAGACTTGGATTACTGTGATGTTGAAAGGTTTGCCTTGGATCCGAATGGAAATCATTCTATCACTTTTGAGGTTATACCCCAGTACTGCTGTTCTCACTCTCTTGTTCATTATGAAGGCTACTCCATTTCTTCTAAGGGATTCCTGCCCACAATAGATGTAATGGTCATCTGAATTAAATTCTCCCATTCCTGTCCATTTTAGTTCACTAACTCCCATGATGTCGATGTTCAGTCTTGACATCTCGTGTTTGACCACATCTAGCTTACCTAGATTCATAGATCTGACGTTCCATGTTCCTATGCAGTATTGTTCTTTGCAACATCGTATTTTCCTTTCACTTCCAGACACATCCACAGCTGAGCTTCCTTTCGGTTTTGGCCCAGCTACTTCATTCTCTCTGGAGCTACTTGTACTCGTGTTCTGCTCTTCCCCAGTAGCATAATGGACACCTTCCGACCTGAGGGGCTCATCTTCCAGCATCATATCGTTTAGCCTTTTTGTTCTGTAATCCATGGGGTTTTCTTGTCAAGAGTACTGGAATGGGTTGCCATTTCCTTCTCCAGCGGATCACGTTTAGTCAGAACTCTCTACTATGACCTGTCCATCTTGGGTAACCCTACATGGCATAGCTCACAGCTTCATTGAGCTACTCAAGCCCCTTCGCCACGACAAGGCAGTGATCCATGAAAGGGATTATAGGTATGTAGGTCAATGAAAAATGACGTCTATGTAGTGTTTGCTACCACCCATGTTTTTGGGTGTCTATGGTAGGTCTCAGAACGTATCACCTGTGGATATGGGGAACCATGGTGTTCCTGGGGGTGGGGTGGCAGGGGGCACTCCTTCAGTCTGCTGCCCCCACCCCTGCCTATTCTGGGCCTCCTCCTCTTTTCTTTCTCCCTTTAAAAAAAGGGGGAGAAGAGGAGGAGGCCCACAGCAGCGCCAAAAAGCTCCTTCTGAGCTTTGTCACGCCACTGCAAGCGGGGCCTGTCCCCTCCAATTATCAGTTATAGTGCCGCAAAGCATCTCCCTTGGAATAGCTTCGCACCACTATAAGCGTTGCCGGCCTCTCCCATACAACCTTGCTGTGGCGCAAAATTCCGAGTATCAGAGGACCCAAGTGCCGCTAAGCCGAGGGGCTTCATGGCGCTGCAAGTGGTGCTCGGCTCCTTCTATATTTGGAGGAATATCGCACTACTCCAGCCTTGCAGCCGCCTGAAATTCCTTCAGCTATCGGAGAGGGTGGGCACTGGTTGAAACAGAGCCCGCCTCCTCTGATGCATGCAGAATTGGGTGACCTGCAGTGGCGGTGGAAGGGAGATTATGGTGCTGCTCGTTACAGGGTGGTGTCCAAGGGAATGTGCCCCTTGACCCTCCATAAGGATGCCACTAGGGTGGGTTACTGTAAGTGAGAGCTGAGAGGATCCATTCCTGAGCTCGCTGTGGATATTGAGATTTGTGGGAGGGCCTCCCTGAACTCAATGTGGATACAGGGGTCGTCAAACTGGAAGTGGCTTTCTAAAGCCTTCCACATCTGCAGATACCGGATACCCTATATAACCTCCTCTGAATACTGCAAAATTTCAAGGTGTTGGAACTTCTGTAGGTTTGGGGAGAACTCCTACCGAATCCCTTTCGACTCTCAGAGGATTCAGTGCCTTTGCCTCACCCTGATTCCACATAACCATCATAAGAAGCACCTGGATATTTTGTTGCATTCTCTTAAATTTAGAAATCAATCTACAGCAGTGTTATCCAAACTGTGGGTTGTGACCTGATGTCAGGTGGGTCACGGAAAGCTGGGAGCAGCCATCATGGAAACTGCAGACCTTACTCTTGTTACATTCCTTTTGTGAGTGGTAACTATTTGAATTTCAAGTGTGGGTTTTTTTTAAAAAAATGTTTTTAGTTCAGTGCTCTACATCATGTTTTGTCCTCATCTTGCTTTCTGTTAGGGGTGTTTCATGGTCGTACAATTGCTACAGTCCAAGAATGCCAATTTACATTTCAGGAGTGTCATTTTATTATGTTACGATGACACCGCTTCCTGCTTGATGATGTCACTTCTTGCCACAACATCACTTCCAGGTTAATGACATCACTTCTGGTGGGTCATGTGTTCCATTCTAAGAAGTGGGTCCCGTCTAAAAAGTTTGACTATCACTGCTCTACAGGAAGAGAAATTTAAAAAAAGTATCTTCAAAACTTAAGAACATAAGGAGTCCCAGTGGATCAGGCCAAAGGCCCATCTAGTCCAGCTTCCTGTATTTCACAGTGGCCTACCAGCTGCCTCAGGGAGCACACAAGACAACAAGATGCCTGCATCCTGTTGCCACTCCCTTGCACCTGGCATTCTGAGGTAGCCTACTATTAACTTAAGGAGGTTGCCCAACCCATCATGGCCTATAGCCCAGGATGGATTTTTCCTCCGGAAATCCATCCAGTCCCCTTTTAAAGGCATCTAGGCCAGATGCCATCACCACCTCCTGTGGCAAGGAGTTCCATAGCTTAATTACCCGCTGGGTAAAAAAGTATTTCTTGTATGGAAGTTCCTTCTGTCTCACAGGCCTACCTTGATTTAAGTGTGGAAAATGAATGCCGTGAAAAGATGAGCTCCTTCGGAAAGAAGAAGCTTCCCTTCGTGCAAAAATAGCACTGACAGAAAATTTATCTCATGTTTACCTCCTACTGAGACTTGATTTTTCAACGAAACACGCCGAAGTAGGTAATCCACTTGGAAAACATTTAACATTTGGTGCCTCTGTGAACGTCGCTGGGAAGCCAGCAGTGTTCATGATGGTCTTGCCGGTTGTGTGTGCACGAGAGAACATCTTGCGCACGGATAGTGTGCGGGGAAGCCAGGGCTCCTGCGAGCACAATTCTTTTACCTGAACGTTCTGAACTTGCCCATCACGAATACAATTCTGGCACTCCGGGGAGCCGGGAGTTGAAAGCGATATGAAAACAGCGTGGGGCCTAGGAGACGGTGAGACCCTGTCGCTACACTCCAATTTGTGAAAAAGCCTCTCTTCGCTAGCACCGAGGCAGAGGCGCAGAGCACAGGGTGGGGATATGGAACGGCGAGAGCAGGATGCTGCTGGAATGGGGGAAAAAGTGGCTATTAAGAATGGGTTGGAAGGAAGGAGGTGAGGAACTATCACACAGGTGATCTGGGCGGCAGGTGCAAGGAGAGCCATACCCAGGACCTCAACCATCTGTCTTGGTGCCTGGAGTAGTGACATCATGAGTTGGCGCTTCCGGGTTTTCCCTGGAGGGTGGGGCACTTGTTACTGCTGCGCCCCATGCCCTTCTCCTTTTCCTTTGGACGCTGGGGGCCTTCAAAGGGCAAAGGATGGGGCAACAGAACAACGCCCCCCAGAGAGAACCCAAAAGTGACTCTCCAAAGGGCAAGGCACTACCTTGCAGGCAGTCAAACGGATAAAAGGAAATACTTTTTTTGCCCAGCAGGAAATTAATCTGTGGAACTCCTTGCCACAGGAGGTGGTGATGGCATCTGGCCTGGGTGCCTTTAAGAGGGGATTGGACGGATTTCTGGAGGAAAAGTCCATCGCGGGCTACAGGCCAGGATGGGTTGTGCAACCTCCTTACATTAGTTGTAGGCTACTTCAGAATGCCAGGTGCAAGGGGGTGGCAACAGGATTCAGGCATCTTGTGGTCTTGTGAGCTTCCTGAGGCATCTGGTGGGCCACTGTGAGACACAGGAAGCTGGACTAGATGGGCCTTTGGCCTGATCCAGCAGGGCTCTTCTTCTGTTCTTAAGGCCCAGACTGAGTTGAAAGTTATTATAGCTCCCTTCCTACAGACAGGATAGCAAACCTTTCATAGTTACCTCAGAATTTTACCTCAGAATGCCAGATGCAAGGGAGTGGCAACAAGATGCAGGCGTCTTGTGGTCTCGTGTGCTCCCTGAGGCACCTGGTGGGCCAGTGTGAGATACAGGAAGCTAGACTAGGTGGGCCTGTGGCCTGATCCAGCGGGGCTCTTCTTATGTTCTTACGTCCTTGTCTCTGGGTTCTCCCCAGAGACCAGGACAGCTCTGTGGTTTTGCATGCTGCAAGCACCCCAATATGATGAGAACCTGGGCCAGAGGCAGTTATGGGGGCAGTAACGTGCCCCCCAGCATGGTGCCCGGCTGGGCGCATGTCCCCTTCAGGCTCCACCCAATATGCACCTCTGGCTATACCTTGCATTTTTGTCTGGTTAGGGACCAGAGCACGGACGAAATTCCAAAAATGAATGGATGTCAAAGCAGTGCCTTATGGAGCTTACAAATTTGTTTTGGCTGGTGAAAAGCTGAAGCAACTAACCTAAAACCTAAATAAACAGAAACAAGAGGAAAATAAACATAGGACCATGATGTAAGCCGTGAAAGGTTGGGTGAAATCGAACGAAGGAGGAAAGCACGTTGTTGAGATTTGAAATGTGTTTATAAATGAAAATGGCTGAAAGAGCAAAGCGGTGAATAAAAATCTTTGCTGTATAATGGGTGACAAGAAAGAAAGGAAAGACTTGGTTGTTGCAGGTATCCAAGAGATCTGAGAGTGGGGAAGCATTCAAATCCCCTTCCTTGCTGATTTCCCATATAAAATTGTAATTTTTCAAGCCTTTGCTTTGCTGCTGTTCATCAAAGGTCTTAACGTAGGGAGGGTTCTGTTTCTGAGGGCTCCTCTGGAGGGGGGAATGTGAGAGGGATCTTGGAGTTGCAGTGGGTCACAAGATGAACATGAGTAGGGGTGGGGTTTTTTGGGTGATACTTTTTTTCCAAAATTTATTGATGAAAATAGCAAACGGCAGTGTTACATGTTTTTATCCAAATTTTTATTGCAGATTGTACAAACAGCGCATTAAATAAGGACGAACAGCCCTACAAAGGCAAGCAATCACTGGCACATGCACCCCAGTCCAAAATGACCTGCTCAAAAGTTCCCAAGCTGCGCACTGGTTGCTTCTTGGAGTGTCAAGAAAGTGCTACTTACTGCTTCCACATTCCATTAAAGTTGCCCCAGTGTGCCTTGTGAACTGTGAACATATGTGCTCATTTAAGTTTAAGCAAGCTTCCTCCTGTTTCTGCCACTCCACTTCCTGATCCTTTACTGAAAACTATGTGGATACCTCAAAACTGTGTCAAAAATAAACAAAAGTGTTATTTTTGTGAAATTGATCTAAATGTGTGTCAAACTGTCAAAAATAAGCAAAAGCAGTGTTTTTTTTTTTTGCATTTTGACCTAAATTTTGTTTTATGTAGCATTTTCAGTAGAAATTCTCATTATTTAGCGTTCTGTGTTGATCACAAAAAAGCCCACCCCTTTGCATGAGTCAGCAGTGTGATACAGCTGCAAAGAAGGCTAATACAATTTTAGCCTGCATTAATAGAGCCATAGCTTCCAAGTCGCAAGAAGTTGTGGTTCCGCTTTATATTACTTCGCATTGATGCGACCTCACCTGGAGTCCTGTGTTCAATTCTGGGCACCTCCGTTCAAGAAGGAGGCAGCCAAACTGGAGCAGGTTCAGAGAAGAGCAACAAAGACGATCAGGGGGCTGGAAAACAAGTCCTATGAGGAAAGGTTGAGGGAACTGGGTATGTTTAGCTTGGAGAAGAGAAGGCTGAGCGGGGAGATGATAGCACTCTTCAAATACCTGAAGGGCTGTCAGATGGAAGAAGGGACAAATCTGTTCTCATCTGACTGACAGTAGAACTGGGTCCAATGGGTACAAACTGCAAGAGAGGAGATTCTGGTTGGACATCAGGAAGAATTTCTTGACTATAAGGGCGGTTCGACAGTGGAATAGTCTGCCAAGGGAGGTGGTGGATTCTTCCTCACTGGAGACATTCAAGCAGAGGCTTGACAGGCATCTGCTGCTCTAGGATTGTTTCCTGCTCCAGGCAGGGAGTTGGACTAGATGACCTTGTAGGTCAGTGGTGTCATCTAAATGATTTAAGAAGAGGTACTTTTGATTGGCATGTGTTGGGACCCGCCCACCAGAAGTGACGTCATAAGCCGGAAGTGATGTCGTGGCAGGAAGTGACATGAAAAAAGCCCTTTTTGAGGCCTCAGACAATTTTAAACTGACCCAACAGTTGCAACAGTATTCCACAGCACCCCCAGAACATGTTAAGGAGGCCTGGCATCATGTTAAAGTGACCCAACAGTTCCAAAACCCCAGAGCAGCTCATTTTTCAGTGGCAAGGCAAGGCAAGGCTCCGCTCACTGCCTTCCTGCCTGCCTGGCTCTGAGAACATGCAGGCAACTCAAACATGCAGGAAATTCAAACGTTGCAGGGGCGGAGTCAACGAGTGGGTGGGCGAATGGGCGGGGCCAGCCATAATCCTAGAAACCGGTACTCGTGTACCCCCGCGTACCCCCTGCATGACATCACTGTTGTAGGTCCCTTCCAACTCTACAATTCTGTTATTCTCTGATGGTACTGGGACTGGCCTCATTGCTAGCCCTTCCTCCTTGGGTTTGGACTAGGAGTGGACAGTCACAACCATGGACTTCCAAACATTCACTTATATTCATTCTGTGGTGCATTCACTTTGTAATGGATAGACCCCAATATGAACAGGACCCGTTTGTGTCCATTCGGCCTATTCCCAAATCGAGTGCACAGGCCCAAGAATTAGTTGGTCTGCAGAGCCGTTGGGGAAGTATCAGCAAGTTCCTGATGTCTGCATCACCCACTTTTGTTTGTCAGTTCTAGAGGTTTCTGTGTGCGATGCAGGATCTTAAGAGACCTTGATCTCTGCAGAATGAGGGTGAAGAGAACGCCTTACATGTCAACTTGGTACGTTACTGGAGGAAAACAAGCCAGGCTGTGTGGGTGAAGTTAAAGGAGTTGTTGGTGTACTGTAATTCAAGCTATCACTGGAGATGTAGGTTATGTTCCTAGCGTCATTCTGCTGGGCTACCTGGAAGAGGCAGTTCCGTTAGAAGCATAAATATTTTATTTCTAGATTACTGGCATCGTAGGCCAGATATAGGAGATATTCCCGCTACATCAAAGATGAAAGAGCAGCTGCAGCGCAGACCTCTGTAGATATATTTATTTATTATTTATTTGAAGAATTTATACCCTGCCTTTCCCATGCCGAAGCAAATGCCCAAGGCAGCTTATATGGGCAGGCTAGTCCAAACCACCATTTTTTCAATGGGGTTTTTACAAATCTACAGTATTCTTGTGATCTGCCAATCCTCAGGCCCAGATGTTGCCTTCACAGTGTGGTTCTCTCCTCTGACTTCATACCATCAAACTTCAGCAGGCAATCGCAAGTCAAGCCTGGACAGGTCCTCAAAGTTGTATTCCTTTCTTATGCCGGCTGGCCTTCTCACGCAGTCCCCTGCAACTCTCACTTGCGGTGAGTAATCAACTCCACAGCGACTCCGTTCTGCCACCACAGGTACTGCAGCTTGTCACAACCTGGCATCAGTCTCCCATCCAAAAACAAGCCACAGATTCTCCTGCTTAGCTTCAGGCTGTACCAGCAGCTCACCCATCAGTCCACACCTCCTGCCCATATACTGATGGTGCACACCTATGGGGGGTTTGGGTGGGGGCAGGAGAATTCTGGATGTCTTGTGTCTTTCTTAATACAAGCATCTGTTTCGGAGATTCAGGCATGCCCTGGTATCCACTGATTTGGTATCTACGGTTTCAGTTACCCATGGATACTGGATACACCTATTAAAAAAACAGGGGGACATCACAAGTTTTGCTGCAACAAGGTAAAAAAAAAGAGATTTAATATTCCCTATCTTTAAAAAAGCATCCCCAGTTTCCACAGTTTAGGGCATCCACGAAAGGGGGGGAACTGTGACTGCTAAGCAGCATATGAAACAAAGTAAGTTTGCTTTTTGCTTCCCGACGTTGGTTTTCACCCAGTTGCAGGCTTGTGCAAATTTAATTAACTGTTCTTGGCGACTAAAATTAATATGATTAATCAACTAAGATTTAATATTTAATTGAACCACAGGTCTTGCAATAACATTATCCTTTATCAGCACTGAAATCTGAAGATCTTTAGATTCCAGTTAGAATCAGTTTGTGATGTACTAGGGTGAGGAAGGGCTTGGAGCACCAGATAATAGGTAATGTTCATTGATGGTTTTGAGAGAGGAGAACTGGTGTGTGTAGACCTTTATGTCCCTGTCTTCTGATCAAACTGGGCTTGCTCATGTTACATCTGGATTAGATTTGTAGATCTTTTCTCTCTCTCTCTCTCTCTCTCTCTCACGCGCACGCACGCGCACGCACACACACACACACACACACACACACACACACACACACCCAAGAGTCTTTACACCCAAAATTGGGTCTTTACTGTGATTTGGTTTAGCTTCAATGTGCATATCTGTGTGTCGTCTTGCACAGTGGGTATATTTTGCTCTGGAAATGAGGTCACCCTTGCTAAGGCATATTTCCTGCACATAAGCGTTCGCATGTCACATTGCCCTATCTTTTGACTGAGTGGGTTTTCCACCCACTTATGTACACTGGTAACGTACTGTGGCTACATAATAAGATTTTTATTGCTTTTAATTTTTTTTTTTTAAAAAACAACCAACAGCTAAATAAGGTTGTGATATTGTAAAACGTCAAAATAACCCACCCACTCCTCGTTTCTATCCAGCAGAGCTAAATGGAAAAAAGTAGAACAAGCAGCCAGATATATTAAACAGATAAAGACAATCAGCTGGATATAGAAAAAGGAAAATAGGTTATAGGAGAGAAGCAGAGGCAAACTGCAGCAGCAAATGAACCCAGAAAACATTGTTGTATGATGTCCCCCCAGTATACACTGATCTGGTATAAGCTGATTCAGTTGTGTGTAGATCTGGGGGTATGCATGCCCTTTAACATTGTTTAGGGTGGGTCTTTTAACTGTGGGTCTGGGACCCACCATTGGGTCAGGACATGGTTTTGGGTGGTTCGTGAAACTGACAGGGCAGATTAAGCCATGAGCATCCTGCTGCTACTAGGGTGGCGCGAAGCATTGCTGTCCAATCACCATGATAGCCATTTATATATTTATAAATTAGCATTTATAAATCCAGCAGCAGCCTCTGGGGCCTCTAAAAAGTTTGGCAACCACTGGTTTAGAGGCTTAGCGGTGAAATATTTCTTCCTTTTACAGGTCACTATGAGGCAGAGGTTCCCAACTTTTTTTACACTGGGGGACCTTTTTTAGGTACAACAATCTGTTGGGACTGCCCCCCCCCGACCTAAAGATTTAGTCAAGAGGGTTAATGCTTCCGTTTGCCTGAAGATAAGAGCTGAAGATCTGAAGGTCACCAGTTTGGGACAGCCGGAAGTCTCTGTGAGCGGCAGACCTTGTAAATTGCGACTGTTATTATTTGCCTGTAAACCGCTTTGTGAACTTTGTGTTGAAAAGCGGTATATAAATACTAGTGATTGATTGATTGATTAACAGCTGAGCTGTCTCCGGCTGCCTTGTGTGAGGGGGAGTTGTGCCGAAGTTCAGCTGCTTCTCTGGTGGGAGCAGGGAAGCTGCTTATCAGCCAGCAAGAAGACAAACGGGCGGCCAGAAAGAAGGACTAAATCCAGAAAGATCCATCTGTATGTGTGTAGTTCTTGAAAGATAGAACATTTCTGTAAAAATTGTAAAAACCTTCGGGTTTCTGAATAAAGTCTGCCTATGTAAACCGCCTTGAGTTATAATTAGAGAAATCTGGTGACCTAAGAAAGGCGGTATATAAATCCTACTACTACTACTACTACTACTACTACTACTACTACTACTACTACTACTACTATTATTATTATTATTATTATTATTATTATTATTATTATTATTATTATTATTATTAAAGCCGTAGATGATGTCCTTAAGTAGGAAATAAAGTCATTGTTTTTAATCACGCTTTTTTTGAAAGCACGGAGGAGGCTTTGAAGAATTTCCCCAGGCATTGAGGAAGTGGCAGTTTAATGGGGAAGCCTCTTCCCTAGCCAAGTTTCCAAGATGGTGTTGCCCAGCATTTTAAGACGGCTGTTCCAAGGTCTTCGTGACCCCCTGAAAATTGTTTCGTGACCCCCTTGGGCGTCCCAGCCCCCAGGCTGGGAACCACTGCTATAAGCACTCAAGCTTATAGCCTGTGTAGGATGGCTGAAGGCAGCCTGAATTGTTGAAGAGAGTAATGACAGCCCTCCACTCGAGCTGTGAAATCTTGTGGATGCTGAAAGCCGTTTCTATGCAAACGTCTCAGTAGAAGTGGGAGGAAATTACAATAATGAAATAAAAACAGATAATCCTGCTTTTTGCACGTCTTAACTTTGGAAAAACCGAAAACAAAAAGTAGTTTTCTCCCGCCTCATCAGCTACAAGTTTCTTCTCAGACCTGGCTTTTCACGTTGGCAAGTGTGGGTTCTCTCAGGTCAGTGTTATTCAAACTGTGGGTCGGGACCCACTTGGTGGGTCGCAACATGATGTCAGGTGGGTTGTGGAAAGCTGGGAGCAGCCATCTTGGGAATTGCAGACCTTACTCTTGCGTTATTCCTTTTGAGAGAGTTAACAGTTTGAATTTTCAAGTGAGGTTTTTTTTGAAAAAAATTGTTTTTAGTTCAGTGCTTTGACGTCATATTTTGTCCTAATCCTGCTTTCTGTCAGGGATGTTTCATGGTTGTGCAATTGCTGCAGTCCAAGAATGCCAGTTTGATTGTGTCACACTGATGTCACTTCCTCCTTGATGATGTCGCTTCTGGCGAAGACATCACTTCTAGTGGGTCCCAACATGAGTGACATTCTAAAAAGTGGGTTCCGATCTGAACCACTGTGCTAGGCCATCGGGCTGCAGGTGGGAATGAAGCCTGCAGAAATGAGCGGGCCCCGAGTCTCATCTCACTGAAAGCATTTAGCCTGGAGATACCCAAATGCTAACATGGTGAAGGTGGTGGATTGCTGTCTTCTCTCCCACACTCGGCCATGCCTCCTCTTCACTCCCATAAGTTCTTGACAAATGTAATATGAGGCTATGACTCTTTCTCTGCCTGTTGTATCAACACGAGTGG
Source organism: Lerista edwardsae (assembly GCA_029204185.1). NCBI lineage: Eukaryota > Metazoa > Chordata > Lepidosauria > Squamata > Scincidae > Lerista > Lerista edwardsae. Next base: position 2,306,032 of record JAJKFI010000093.1, read on the forward strand.
AATGAAAAGAGACAGCCAGAATTGTAAATATTCAAATAGGGGAACTGTTTATTCGATTTGCCTCCAGTTTATGAAATGACTGTACTGGCGTTTTTCTTGATCTAATCCTCCGCTGTGGTCTAAGTACTTTTCTTCCATCTATTCCGGGGGTGCCCCTGCAGAGAATTTCAGCTGGGGTTTTGGATGGGAAAGGTGTGTTTGCTGCCTTAAGGTATCCCTTGCCTGATTGCATTGCTGAACACCTCCTCGATTTTCTCCAAGCAGGAGATGAGTGACTCCTGGCAGCAGGACTTCTTTGTCGTCAGTGCAGATTTCTTTCTTTCCCTCCCCCCCCCCAACACTAAGTAATTATTTTCTCTCCTTTGCTTTGAAATCCCACTGGGTGCCAGCTCAGCACTGCTGTAGCTCTTGAATACAGAAACCATCAGGTGTGGTAGGAACTGAATACTTTAAACCAAGCAGAAAAAGGAGTGAGCAAGCAAGAGGCAATGGCTGTGTTTCACGCACCTGTTACCTGATGCACAGGGTTGTGTATTCTGTACAAAGCCAAGCCCTAAATCTTGTGCAAGGCGAAGGCAGCACCCAGTGTGCCCCCAAAGGATCTGAATTGCGCAGCTAGCTCAGCTGCAGAAGGAGGGGCCGAAACCCAGCTCTGCTATTCTTGGTGCGGCTACCGAAAACTGGCAACGGCAATAGAAGGAGAAGCTAAGAAAAGTGATCCTTCGCTTGCCGTTACTGCTGAGGCTGCCGGTGAAAAAGGCCACAAGAGAGGGCCGCATCCGTCTGTCCCACTTTCCACCAACAACCCTCTCCCATAGGATTATGGGAGGGCATGAGGAGGGACATGATAGAAAGGTACAACATTATGCACGGGATGGATAGAGTGGATACAGGGATGTTCGTTTCCCTTGCTCACACTACCAGAACCAGGGGACACCCACTAAATTTGAGTTTTGGAAAATGAGAACAAAGGAAATACTTCTTTTACTCAGTGGGTAATTGATCTGTGGAACTCCTTGCCACAGGATGTGGAGATGGCGTCTGGCCTGAGTGCCTTTAAAGGGGAACTGGAAGATTTCTGGAGGAAATGTCCACGGCTACAGGCCGTGATGGGTAGTTCATCCTCCATACTTTAGAAGTAAGCTACCTCAGAATGCCAGATGCAGGCGAGTGACAACCAGGTGCAGATATCTAGTTGTCTTGTGTGCCACCTGAAGCAGCTGGTGGGCCACTGTGAAGTACAGGAAACTGGACTAGATGCGCCTTTGGCCTGATCCAGTGGGACTGTTCTTATGATTAGCCTTACGTGGGTTGTGATTTCTTTATGAAATTGTTGTGACTGTTTTGTGCAAGTTTTGTTCGCTGCTGTGAGTTTGCATGTGGAAAAGTGGAAGATGGTGCAAGTGAATCAAATTTGCATGCCTCTCGTCTACTTCTTTTTTAAATGACTTATAATGTATGCCTTTGAAATGGAAAGACTCCACTAGAGGGTGATTTTGACCAAAACTGGACTCTCCCTTCTGCAACAGCAGGTGTCTGCCAACTCAAGTGTGATGCCTGGTTCCCCATCCATTGGAAGGGTTACCTGGTAGAACCAACACCTGGTCGTGGTGGTGGTAGCTCCCAATGGGTTGGAGGCACCATTGCAGTTTCAGTGCAAGACTTTGGCTGAGGGTCCCTAGCAACCTGGTACCAATACCTGAATATTGAAATCAATTCAATAGGAGTGGCAACAGGATACAAGCATCTTGTTGTCTCGTGTGCTCCCTGAGGCACCTGGTGGGCCACTGTGAGATCCAGGAAGCTGGACTTGATGGGCCTTGGCCTGATCCAGCAGGACTCTTCCTTTGTTCTTAGGATAGTAACCTCTGCTTTATTTACCTCATATTTACTTCAGAATGCCAGGTGCAAGGGCATGGCAACAGGATGCAGGCATCTTGTGGTCTTGGGTGCTCCCTGAGGCATCTGGTGGGCCGCTGTGAGACACAGGAAGCTGGACTAGATGGGCCTTTGGCCTGATCCAGTGGGGCTCTTCTTATGTTCTATTGTATCACTAGAAAAATGTGCTTGGCAAGAAATTTTGGTGATTAATCTAAACCAGTAATTTTCAACTCTTTTCATCTCATGGCGTGTTGACAAGGCACCAAAATTGTCAAGGCACACAACTAGTTTTTGTTTTTTTTTTGACAATAAACAAGGCACATGGTACTCCTGGCCAGGGGCTCATATCCCCCCAATGGGATAAACGGTTCTCCCTCAAATTCCCGCAACTCACCTGCAGACTATTCATGGCACACTGGTTGAAAATTCCTGATCTATTTTTCTGCTTACTTTTCTTGCCATGCCTTCTTTCTGAACACAATTCCTATTTTTTTCCTTCCACCTATGAATACAGATGGACCCGCATTAACTGTGGGTTCAATATCTGTGGAAAATCTGCTATGCTCTGGTGGGCTTTTCTGAGGCCGACTGAGGGTTCCCACGGCCTCTGCAGATCTCAGAAGGCCTGTCAGGGCCGAAAAACGTCACTTGTGACATTTTTATGCCCTTGTAAGGCATTCTGAGGCCCAGGCAAGGCTTGGGGATGGCCCAAATCTGCGGGTCTGAATACCCACAGATTTTGGTATGTGCAGGCGTTTTGGGAATGGAATTCCTGTGGATATTGAGGGCCTGCTGTGCTAACCTTCTGATGTTTAACTTTCTAAACATTTTTAGATCTTTTTTTCAGTCGACGCGATGATGTTTCTTTTAAAGCTATAATAATGAGACTGTCCCCCTCCCACATTGGGAAATGATCGCTTCCCTTAAACTTGTGTGCTTTCCCCAGAAATACCGTCCTTGGATTCACTGTGATTGCATTTTTTGGAAGGTGCAAAGCTCTGAACACACACAACGCAAAGTGCACTCGGTCCGCCCAAAACGACGGTCTTGTTTTCATGTTTCACTTTGCATACCAAATCTGCTCTTGTCCTTGAGATAACATTGCAGCCATTGTGGTTGGTTCCGTGTGTGTGTGTGTGTGTGTGTGTGTGTGTGTGTGTGTGTGTGTGAGGAATCAATATGTTTTTATTTGGTACCTGCTTCCATTGGCTTTCCCTTTCGACACAGGCTTGTGTGACTTTTCGTTTTAATGAACTCAATTGTTCTGCGGAAAGCTGAGCTCATCAGTTAGGCTCTTTTCTTTTTTGGTTATTATTTCAAATCCAGGAGCCCAGGAACAGGCGGTGGGAGAAAGCAGCGGCGACTGGGAGAACTAATCAGTTAGATGAGGAATTCAGACAGCCGAATAGCTTGGCTTTCATGCCTGATTGATGATAACAGTAACCAAATGACTTATTGGCCTTACTGGTAACATCCTCCACACTATTAGAGCGCCGAGATTTCCTGCCTCGCACAATAGATTTGCCTTGGCGGGCACAGCGTAGTGTATCAAAAACAAACGAGAAATGAGGTCAAATTGGACGGTTCCCTGCATTTATTCACAGAGGCGCTGCCCGAGGGGTGTGGATGAAGGCTCGTTTGTGGTCTTGTTTCTCTGTGCTTATCGCCGAGTGTAGAAGTTAATCTCCTAATGGCCTTGGCCACAGAGTTCTGCTTTGATAAATCAGCGGGAACAGGAGCAAAGTTAATAAATAGGATGGTGGCATCTCTCCGATTTGTTCCCGGAATCAACAACATACTTGATCATGGCGCTGCTGGATGGAATAGAGCAGAGCCGTTGAGGCGGTGGTTCCCAAACTATTAGCTGCGGTCAAGGGAGCCGCATAATTTTCCCTTGAAACCCTGCCCTTCTCAAAGCCAGCATTCTCACATGGAGAGCCGGAGGTAGCTGGAGGCCATGGCATTCTGTCTCCTACTCAAGAACATAAGTAGTGCTTCACCAAATAAGGCCAAAGATCCACCTAGTCCAGCTTCCTGTATCTCACAGTGGCCCACCAGATGCCTCAGGAAGCACATGAGACAACAAGATGCCTGCATCCTGTTGCCGCTCCCCTGCACCTGGCATTCTGAAGTAGCCTACTACTAACATAAGGAGGTTGCCCAACCCATCATGGCCACAATTGACTTTTCCTCCAGGAATCTGTCCAATCCCTTTTTAAAGGCACCTGAGCCAGATGCCATCACCACCTCCTGTGGCAAAGAGTTCCACAGTTTAATTACCTGCTGGTAAAAAAAAATATTTCCTTTTATCTGTTCTCACTCTCCCAACACTCAATTTTAGTGGATGTCCCCTGGTTCTGGTGTTGTGAGAGAGGGAAAAGAACCTCTCTCTATCCACTTTATCCATCCCACTGTAACCACCTGCTAGCAAAAAACAGCTAGTTTCCTTCCTACCAATTATTTTCAGGGATAAAACTGGGAGTACAGTACTACCAAGGATGGACTTACCCCCACCGGAAAAAAAGATAACATAATGGAGAGGCTCAGCCAATTGGCAGTAGGTCAAGGGAACCGCAAGTCTCAAAAGTTTGGAAACGACTGCATTAAGGTCTTTTTTTTTAAATGAGAAAAATCCAGGGAGTTCCTTTTCAGCCCAGTTTCCACTGGTTTTTGTTTGTGATGGAGGAATGCAAAAGAAAGCCCAAACAGTTCTTGTTTGCAGTTTTTGCTGCTCTTCAGAAATGCGACAGTGCCTTTCTGGTTGCAGCCCCCAGACTGTGGAACTCCCAGCCTCTTGAAACCCATCTCTAGAAAGGTTGCTTTTTTTATTCCTGGGTAAGACATTTTTGTTTTGCCAGGCATTTGAGTGGGTTTAATTTACCCATCTGATGAGCTTCCTGTTCCTTACTTTCCTTCTTGGTGTTCGTTTTAATCGCTCTTGTAAAGTGTGTGTTCTTTTTGAATACTTCAGATTTTATTGTTACCTTGATGATTTGATTTTTCCGAAGCTGCCTTGGGGAACTACTGAGAGTGAAATAGTGGCTAGAAATGCCTTTTGATCAGTCTATGCAGAGCGCAATCCTATCCCTGCATTGTGCCGGCGCTGTGCTCCTGCACCGATCCAGTGTTGTTGCAAACGTGCCGTCACGCATGTCGGTGTTAACAAGTTGGGTGCTGGACTGGCGCAAGAAGCAGCTCTGGTGCTTTGGGTGCTGCTGCGCTGACTGTGCACCGGTCGAGCGCTGGTGGCGCTTGGTTGGCGCAGGACCTCGCTGAGGGCGTTCCAGAGGCGTGCCGGGGGCATAAATGGGTGGCAACCGACGACGGACATAGCGCCAAATCCTAAGCTCCGTCCCTGGCCGAGGTGGCCCTAATTCAGGCCGCTGCTGTGCACATTCACCTGCAAATCAGCAGGCGCAGATCCGAGCAGCCCCGTAGGGCTGCCTGGGGCTTACGCGGGTGTAAGGGGAAAACAGTGCTGCGCTGCTTCTGTTCCTACTGGGCATAGGATACAGCCCTGCTGTGCCAGCATTGCTGTGCCAGTGGGGCTTAGGATTGACCTGTCCAAGTGGTTAGTAGGTTTTTGTTTTTGTAAGGGCACAGAAGACAAAATGGGAAACTGCAACACTTCCTTCCGCTGTGGGTGGTTTCTTCTGGTCAGAGGGCTGGTGATCGGCTGGTGTGAAGTTTCAACAATCTCCCGCCCGCCCTCCGCCAAATCCTCAGGTTTCACACGTGGGTACCCGGGAAAGCAAGCCTCTTCCCAACAGTCAAAGGGGTGGAGAACTGAAACCTGTCCTTGCAGTCGTGCAAACTCTCAGGGGGGCTTGAGGTGTAATATCACAGGCAAGGTGGGCAGTGATTGGCAGCCCGTCCGTTCCGTTCCGCGGCTGCCCTGGCCTCGGGGGGGGGGCTGCCCCTGGTTGGCGCGCCCCCCCGCTGCTCGCCCAGGCATCCGGCGCACCCCCCACCCGCCCCCCCCCCATCAAGCAGGCGCCCCACCGAGGCCAGGGCAGCCGTGGAACGGAACGGACGGGCAGCCAATCATGCGTAAGTCCCGCCCAGCGTTCCTGATCTTCATTACCAGATGACATCACTGGTGGTGACGAGAAATTATCAGAGATTGCCATAGTGGGTGTTTTCCTGTGCTTCTTCCTAATGCTTCAAACATATGCAACTTTTTAGTTCTTTCATTTAACCGTCAGTGGCCTCTAAACTGTTTCCCTTTGCTTCTCCAGTTCTGTTATTCCTTTTTCTTTTTTAAAAAAAAGAGCATTTCTAAGAGCACAAGCCTATGCATGTCTACTCAGAAGTAAGTCCTAGTGTTCAGTAGGGCTTACTCCCATGAAAGTGAGAATAGGATTGCAGCTTAACTCGCTTACCATAAAGGAAACGGTGTCCTCTCCAAACCAACCTCTCATTTTCTTTCCCCTTGTGAGATGCAAAGATTCATTAGTGATGTCGTCACAAGTTCCTGAAGTGTAATATGGTCACTGAATAATGGGGGATTTTAATTGTGAGGCTCTTTTGTATTGTGTATTGTATTTTAATTGTGAGGCTCTTTTTGTGAGGCTCTATGACGCAATTGTGTGTGCGCGCGCACATGTGCGTGTGTGTTTTAAGTAAGTAAAGCTGTAAGCAGAAACCTCTAATGTGAGTACCATAGGGGTGTTCAGGTGCTAATCACCTTCCCCAATCAGCATGGTTTGTGCGCTGAAGTCCTTAGCAGCATTTGCCTTGCTTAAATGGCACAGAAGGACCACAGATTGCATTCCAGATGTGCTGCGGCATCTCATGGAGCATCTGATGTGGACAAAATGCAGATTTAAATTCCTGTTGCCTAATTTGAACAAGTACTTGGAACCCATTCAGTCCTCTGTGCAGGAAAATCAGATGCGCTGTCTGTGTGTTTATGTGTGCACGCCAAAGTTTCTGAGTTCTCTTTTTCTGCTAAATCTCCTCTTTTAGCAGATTCCTGCTTTCTTGGGGCCCATGCAGCCAGAAATATGCTCATTTAGGAGAGTGATCTTAAGGCAGTGGTTCCCAACTGTTTTTGCACGGGGACCCCCTTTTAAGGTACGACAATCTGTTGGGACCCCCCACACACACACACAAGACGTAGGGCCGAAAGTGATGTCATTAAGCAGGAAGTGAAATAATTGTTTTTAATAAATCACATTTATTGAAAGTCGAAATTTCTTAGCACCAGGACCCACTTTTTAGCATGACAGTCTGTTCGGGACCCACCAGAAGTGATGTCATGGCTGGAAGTGCTGTCATTGTGACGCCAGAGCCTGCTGCTTTCTTGAGAATGCAGCAATAAAATGGGTTATTTTGCAGCCATTTTCCAATTGCAAAATGAATCAGAAAGAAAAAAAAGCCTATTTACAACCTTGACCCAAGCAAAACAACCCCATGGCCCTCCCCCCTTTCTAGCACCCCATATTTTCAATATGGCTGCTCCCACCTGAAATTTGGCTTGAGACTCCACAGTTTGTGAACCTATGTGATCTTTTCTACCGTCTCAGTACTTCCTTATGGTTGCTGCATGTCTAGACCGCACCTGTTGGGTCATCATTTTGGGCCCAACTTTGCCTCTTGACCCTGGTTCTTGTTGGTGGTCCACAGGTCTAGAGTAAGTAGTACATTCTGCAAGACCAAAGTCTGTCCACCTGCTCTCACAAACCTTGATGAGCGTGAGATTCTTGTAAAATGCACCTCCCCGTAAGACTTAAAAATAAATAAATCAGCTTGGTATTTTCTTTCATTGGATTCTTTTCTTTGGCACATTTTTCTACTATACTTTGAAATGGATTTTTTTTGAAGAGGTTGCTCCTTTCATCCCAAACTCTTGGAGTGCGTTTGCAATAATTTTTGAACACATGTATAAAAATGGAAAGGTGTGGTTTATAAGAAAAATGCCAGAGAATATTAAAGGTAATATTGGACCTTTTAATATTATTACACTCTGTGAGAGTGTAGCCCTGCGCATGTTTACTCAGAATTAAGTTACATGTGCGGCTGTCATCTTTGTCTCCGCAGGGGCCTCCAATAAAATGAAGTAAGTGATCCCAACCTTGGCGGGGGGGGAGGGGTATGGTATGTATTTAACTTCTCACCACCTTCTATTTTTTCACCCCTCTTTGACTAAGCATTTGCATGCTCACCATCCATCTGTATCTAGGCGTAGGACAGAGGAGAACTTCTTCTGGTTGTTGTTGTTGTTCAGTTGCTAAGTCGTGTCCGACTCTTTGCGACCCCCTGGACCACAGCACGCCAGGCCTCCCTGTCCTCCACTAGCTTCCAGAGTTCGCCCAGTTTCATGTTCATTGCTTCGGTGACACTATCTAACCATCTCATCCTCTGCTGCCCCCTTCTCCTTTTGCCTTCCATCTTTCCCAGCATGAGGGTCTTTTCTCAAGAGTCCTCTCTTCTCATGAGGCGGCCAAGGTATTTGAGCTTCAGGCTTGATTTCCTGTAGGATTGCCCGATTGGATCTCCTTGCAGTCCAGGAGACTCAAGATTCTTCTCCAGCACCCTAATTCAAAAGCATCTATTCTTCGGCGCTCTGCCTTTCTTATGGTCTAGCTCTCGCAGCCATACATGATTATTGGGAAAATCATCGCTTTTACTATGTGAATCTTTGTTGGCAGGGTGATGTCTCAGCTTTTTATTAAGTTGTCTAGGTTCACCATAGCTTTCCTCCGAAGAAGTAAACATCTTTTATTTTCATGGCTGCAATCACCATCTGTGGTGATCTTGGAGCCCAGGAAAATAACTGCTTCCATTTCTTCCCCTTCTATTTGCCAGGAAGTGATGGGAGTGGTTGCCATGATCTTAGTTTTCTTAATTTTGAGCTTCAGCCCAATTTTTGCACTTTCCTCTTTCAACCTCATCAGAAGGTTCTTTAGGTCTTCCTCACTTTCTGCCATTAGAGTGGTATCGTCTGCATATCTGAGGTTGTTGATATTTCTCCCAGCAATCTTGATTCCAGCTTGTGAGTCATCCAGCCCAGCCTTTCTCATGATGCACTTTGCATGTAAGCTAAATAAGCAGGGTGACAGTATACAGCCTTGTCTTAGGCACATTTCTCAGTGTGCCTTCTGCTGAGCCTGACTCTTCAAGGGCAGCACTTGATTTGCTCCTGCTGATGACATCAACTGTTCCACGTGTGCGTGAAGTCCTGCCTTCCACCCACTCCACTAAATCCCACCCAGTGTCTGATGGTGAGATGTCCAGAGACTGTTTTAGCAGAGGCGTGGTTTGCATGCATATCGAGTATTTCGTCATTTTGCCCGATGTACGGAATTGGCTTTGCCTCCTGCTAGCAAATTACAGAACTGCAGCTTCAGCATTTCTCAGAAGCAGCTCAGACTGGTAAATTGGCTTGACCGGTTGCCTCAGTGATTGAGTTGGCCTCCTGGGGCTAATAGATCAAAACAATTGATACCTGGCCTGTTTAAAGTTCAGACCGATCTTTGGTCTTGGCCTGTTGGCTGCTGAATTCTGCTGAAGAGTGGCAAACAGCAGATTTGTAGCCGGGTTGCCAAGATGGGCTAATCCCACCAGTTTGGCAAAGCAGTTAGAACTTTAAGCCTGGGGGGAAAGTCGAAGACAATGTTAAGAATGATGAATGCAGTAAAAGAAGAGGCTTCTCCACAAGTGCTTAGGTGGATGGGCAGGAGAAGGATGGCAGGGATAAAACATTGATAGGGCAAAAAGGCTTTGCCACTGGTAATGGTTCAGTCCTGAGTCAGTGATTTGTGTTAAAACAGTGGTTCCCAAACAGTGGGATGGGACCAGTGATGTCATGCAGGGGGTACGCAGGGGTACGCGAGTACCGGTTTCTAGGATTACAGCTGGCCCCGCCCATTCGCCCGCCCACTCGTCGACTCCACCCTCTGCAACGTTTGAATTTCCTGCATGTTTGAGTTGCCTGCATGTTCTCAGAGCCAGGCAGGCAGGCAGGCAGCAAGTGGAGCCTTTCCTTTCCTTGCCACTGAAAAATGAGTTGCTCTGGGGTTTTCACATGATGCCAGGCCTCCTTCACATGTTCTGGGGGTGCTGTGGAATACTGTTGCAACTGTTGGGTCAGTTTAAAATCATCTGAGGCCTCAAAAAGGGCTTTTTTCATGTTACTTCCTGCCACAACATCACTTCCGGCTTATGACGTCACTTCTGGTGGGCGGGTCCCGACACGTGCCAATCAAAAGTGAGTTCCTGTTCCTAAATCATTTGAATGACACCACTGGACGGGACCCACCAGTAGGTTGCGAGCCAATTTCAGGTGAGTTGCAAAGCACCTAGGGCAGCCGTATTGAAAATATAGGAAGATGGGATGTTGGAGGGCTGTGTGATGGTTTTGCTGGTGTCAAGAGTGTAAATAGGCTTTTCTTTCTGATTCATTTTGCAATTGGAAAATGACTGAGAAATAACCCAGTTTATTGCTGCATTCTCAGGAAAGCAGCAGGCTCTGGCATCACGATGACGGCACTTCCAGCCATGACATCACTTCCGGTAGGTCCTGTCATGCTAAAAAGTGGGTCCCGGTGCATAAAAGCTTGAGAACCACTGTGTTAGAGTCCCAGTGGTGATGTTGAGCACTATACAGTTGGTAGGAGGAGTCCAGGATATGTTGGACTCTACGTTGGATTACCCTATCAGTAATCCCGAAATCCAAAATATTCCAAAAACCGTAATTTTTTTTTTAGTGCGGACATGGACCGCTGTAAAGGCTTTGTGACAGTAAAGGCTGTAAAGGGCTGTCCACTCAAGTGGAACATTAATTCTGGTAGTGTAAGGCCCCAATAGGATTAAGCCCTGAGTCTTCATGTTGGACCGTGGTCCTTTGATGCTAGAAGGTTGTGAGAAGACAATCCAGGGCGTGCAATCCTAATCTGTAGTTAGGCTGGCACAGTTAGGCCAGCAAAGTTTGGCTAGCACAAGGGCAACTGTAAAGTGTGTTTGGACCACTCTTGGAGTCAGGGAGGATGATGCACGTCTGTGTGCTGGCCTCTCTGACTCTGAGAGTGGTCCAAACATATATTATGGGATTCCTGGTGCTGGCAAAACTTCATTGGCCTAACTGTGCTAGCCTAACTCCAGGTTAGGATTGTGCCCTTAGTCACAGCTAATTGTGCCATCTACCATCTGCTGCGAGGCAAACTCTACTGCTAAATGTCCATATCTGGGTCAATTGAGAGCAGCTTCTGCATTGAAATCTTTATTTGCTGCAGTTTTTAGACAGGTTTATTTAACAAATGAAGGTACTGTACATGATGCAGGCTTAACTTGTTGAGGCTAAGCTGGCCTTGGTTAGGACAACGGCTGGATGGCTGACCGTCTGAGAACTTCAAGTGCTCTACTTGGGGCTTGGAAGAAAGCTGTGATGTCTTAGTTTAAAATATATTAATATAACAAAGCCAGAAACAGAAATATAACAAACAGAAAAAGTGAATTGCATAAAGAATAAAACAAGGGTGGAGCAGCCATACGTATTGAAAAGTCAAAAGAAAAAAACCCGAAACTAACATAATATATCTCAGGGCGCAATCCTAAACTGAGTTAGGCCAGCATAAGCTAAGCCAGCAAAGTTTGGCCAGCACACCGTAAAGTATGTTCGGATCACTCTTGAGTCATAGAGGCCAGACACAGATGTGCACCATCCTCCCTGACTCCGAGAGTGGTCCAAACGCCACTCCCTTGTATCTGGCATTCTGAGGTAAATTTCTGAGGTAAAATTATGAGGTAAGTATGAGGTAAATAAAGCAAAATCTGGCCAGCACAAGTAAAGGGCCAATGTAAAGCGTGTTTGGACCACTCTTTGGGTCACGGAAGGTGGCCCACTTCTGTGTGCCGGCCTCTCTGACAAGAGTGATCCAAACATACTTTACGGTGTGCTGGCCAAATTGTGCTGGCTTCGTTTATGCTGGCCTAGCTCCAGTTTAGGATTGTGCTCTCTGTCAGTTCTTTCTTAACCAATTCTTCCTTAATGATTTTTTAATCAGCTTATCAATTATTTCTCTTCATCCTTACAAGTGTGTGTGATGGGGTGTGCTGTCAATTCAAGAAGCAGATAGATGTATTCCCTGCCTCTCCCGAATAGTCCAAGGTGACCGACTTGCCTCGGATCAAATATCTAATCAAATCAAATGGCTAATAAATTAGGTTATAGCAGCAGATCAGGCACCAGGTTGAAACCAGCTAAAAATTGCACTGTAACCAATAAAATGAGAATGCAATAAAGCATATTAAAATGGCAGCTTGAAAGAGATGTCAGAGTCTCACTGAACTCAGTCTGCAGCCAAGAGTTGGCACAACGCCTGTGTGGTGGGGAACTGCCTTCTAGAGCAGTGTTTTTCAAACTGTGGGCTGGGACCTACTTGGTGGGTTACGGAAAGCTGGGGGCAGCCATCTTGAAAGCTACAGATCTTACTCTTGCTTTATTTTCTTCCCTGAGAGTTAACAGTTTGAATTTTAAAGTGAGGTTTAAAAAAGAAAATTTAGTTCAGTGCTTTTATTTTGTTCTGATCTTGTTTTCTGTCAGGGATGTTTCATGGTTGTGCAGTTGCTGCAGTCCCAGAATGCCAGTTTGCATTCCAGGAGTGTTATTTTATTATGTCACGATGATGATGATGATGATGATGGATGATGTCTCTTCTAGCCATGTCATCACTTCCAGGTTAATGACATCACTTCCAGTGGGTACGGACATGAGTGTCATTCTAAAAATTGTGTCCTGGTCTAAAATGTTTGTGAACCTGGAGCATTTGTTGAATTCCTCAGATCAGATTCTGATGGCTTTGCGTTCCCCTTTGCCTCGTCTTCAATAAGAGTCGAGGCATGATCACTTACTCACGTGTAAAAACACATGTGTGGCTTAGTTTCCCCTACCACAGAGCTCCTTGTAAGCTTGGAGGAGGGACTTCTCAAGAGGTTTTTTTTTTGGGGGGGGGGGCTACGTTCATTGGATCAGACCATTCTGGTGGTCTTGTATTCCCATTTGGCCTGCAAGTGTATCTGTGCATGTTCATTTACTCGTGAGTAAACAGGCACCTGCTGCTCCTTTTGATTTCCTTAGGGTTCAGTATATTTTCCTTGTTAGCTATCAGCTTGACAAGTTTCGCGACCCACCCAAAGTTGCATCGTGACCCACGTCTGGGTCCTGACCCACAGTTTAGGAACCACTGTCCTAGACTAAATAGAAACACATCCCAGAAAAGAGTCTGGCTCAGTGAAAGTTGATCAGTTTTTATCCCCTTTAATAAAACCAGTATTTCTCACTGCTGCCGAAAACAGACACATTTTTTTTTTTTGACGCCGCTTCAGTGCCTGGAATATTTTTAGGTTTCAATCCTCGCCAGGCTGCCTTTTTGGCACAGAGAGGAAGGCACGATGCCCCCAGGAGCGATGTTGCTCAGACAGGCCCCTCCCCCCCGCAATTGGAAAGCATTCAAGGATAGCATTGAACGGTTTGAAAAGACAAACTGTTCTCAAAATAAAATTAACGTTCCTAAACAGTCCTTGCCAGACTGTAACGCTCCCTTGACATATCGAGAAGAGATGCTTGAATATAAGAGGAGCCCTGCTGGGTTAAGCCCAAGGCCTAGCTGTAGTCCAGTATCCTGTTTCCCATAGTGGCCCACCAGAAACCTTCAGGAAAAAACCCCACAAGCTGCAGAGAGAGGTGTACAGTGAGCTCTCCTTGGAACATCTGCCGATTTGAGCAGCCACAGATTCTGAGCCCTGGATTGAGGGCTTCTTGGACATGACCGGACTACCGGAGGACACAGAGAATGGACCGCCAGTAGACGGCACTGAAACGGTTGTGGCTATGGGCGTTTCCGTCCTCTCTAGCAGTGCATGGGAGAGTGCTCATGCAGGATACACTGGGGGCTCAATCCTAACCTGGAGGTTGGCCACCACTGTTAGGGCAGCACAAGGGCCACTGGAAAGCACGTTTGGACCACTCTCGGAGTCAGAGAGGACATGCACCATCCTCCCTGACTCTGAGAGTGGTCCAAATGCCACTCCCTTGTATCTGGCATTCTGAGGTAAATTTCTGAGGTAAAATTCTGAGGTAAATATGAGGTAAATAAAGTCTGGCCAGCACAAGGGACCCTTTAAAATATGTGTGGACCACTCTCGGAGTTAGAGAGGCCAGCACACAGACGTGTGCCATCCTTCCTGACTCCAAAGGTGGTCCAAATGCGCTTTCCAATGGCCCTTGTGTGGGCCTAACTGTGCCGGCCTAACTCCAGGTTAGGATTGCGCCCTGAAAGTGATTAAAGGTCATCTTTTTCCTGAGACCTTGTGGACCGCTTCTCAGGGTCTTGTGGACCACAGGTTGGGCACCAGTGCATCCATGAATGGAAAGAAGGAAGCAGGAGGAAGAAGGGCCGGGGGTGTCAGTCAAATAGGCACGAAATCCAGTCCATGGTTTGCCAATCATTCACTGTTGCCTTACAAGTGTCGTGAACAGCAGGGAAACAGGCCGGCTCGCCTCCATTTTGAGGCCCTGCCCTGTCCTTCTCCATCCCCCTCTGGGTTCCTGATGGTGATAAAGTTTTCTCCTGGAGGCTGTTGTGTCTTGCTCAATGGCCAGAGTGAGATAGAGGGGCCTCTAGTGGGGAAACGAAACTTCCCAAAGACATCTTCACTGTACCAGGAGCTGTTTTGCTTCTGGCAGACAAGGGGGGCTGGAAAAGGCACGCGGGGGGGGGGGAGTAAGAAAAAGGCAGAGACCTTTTTGCCCTCATCATACCTGGTTCTGTCCATTGCTGAGTGAGTGATAGCTGGAATGTAATTAACTAGGAGATAGATGCTTTCTTATTTTGCATTAAGCATCATGTAGTTATGCCATGCTTTGGCCTGCTTTGAAAGGCCTTATTAAGCCTCTGTGCTGTAACCTGTAGTTTTAAATAAATCATTACATTTTACTCCATGGTGTGCCTCGTGTGCTGGGAGCGGGGGCTAGCTGGATCCAGTCTAGACGCTGTGCTGCACTACTGATTGGGCTAAAGGAATGCCTCCTGGGCCACTGGAGGTTGCTGGTGGCCAGGAGTGGACGTCATCCCACAATTCCTGGGGGCAGTCTGGACGGGCCAGGCCCTGGGTATTGGGATAACAAGGGAGACTTCAGTTGCCAGTGTGTTGCTCAGGAGAAGGGCTAAATCTTATTCTTTGTTTACTGATGCATTGGAGACAAGTGAAGCTATTAGTGAGTGACAGAGTACTGTATATTTTTTTTTAGATGCATCAAGGGGCCTCTTTCAAATTACAATGTAGGTGTTCAGGGTTCTTTCCCCCTTTATCAACACCTGTGTTTCCTTTGCCTCATTACCTTCCAAGGTATACCTGGAGAGTTGCAAGGCCCCAGTTTGCATCCTGTGCTGGCCAGCATCCAAAACACATCAATTTAATTTGGTTGCAGGCAAGACAGGCGTCGTCAAGAAAAGTCTCCTGAGTGTAAAATTGGAAATCCAACTGTTCTCACCCAGTTTCCGCTTTGTACTGCAAACTGTGTGGCCTGCAGGCTCGAGTGGGTTTATTTTTGGAGGGCATGGTGAGGGCATGGTGGGGTGGATGCTGTTGGAAGTGGAGCTGCATGATCCGCCTGCAAATTCTCATCAAGAAGCTTCAGTCCTTAAGAACATAAGAAGAGCCCCGCTGGATCAGGCCAGAGGCCCATCTCATCCAGCTTCCTGTATCTCACAGAGGCCCACCAGGTGCCCCAGGGAGTGCACGAGACAACCAGATGCCTGCATCCTGTTGCCACTCCCTTACACCTGGTACTCTGAAGTAAAAGGTAAAGGTTTCTTCATGACCGTATGGTCTAGTCGTGACCGACTGTAGGGGGTGGTGCTCATCTCCATTTCAAAGCCTGTAGAGCCGGTGTTTTGTCTGAGGACAAGCTTCCATGGTCATGTGTGCTACATGTGTGCTACGAATGGCCGGTGTGCTACGGGGTTTGGAGTGCAGCCGTTGAAAATCGCCAAATAACTCTTCTGTGTTCTGTAGCGGTGTTTCTCTACAAGAGTTAGTTTTCAACCATTTTCTTCTCCAGGCACACTAACAAGGTACTAACATTTTCAGGGCACACCCTCAGTTTTGTGACAGTTGGTGAGGTATCGTTGTTATTCAGTCACCAAATCGTGTCCAACTCTTCGCGACCCCCTGGACCACAGCACGCCAGGCCTCCCTGTCCTCCACTAGCTTCCGGAGTTCGCCCAACTTCATGTTCATTACTTCGGTAACACTGTCTCACCATCTCATCCTCTGCCGCCCCCTTCTCCTTTTGCCTTCAATTTTTCCCAGCATGAGGGTCTTTTCTAAAGAGTCCTCTCTTCTCATGAGCTTCAATATTTGTCCTTCCAGGGAGCAATCAGGCTTGACTTCCTGTAGGATTGCCCAATTGGATCTCCTTGCCGTCCAGGGGACTCAAGAGTCATCTCCAACACCATAATTCGAAAGCATCTATTCTTCAGTGCTCTGCCTTCCTTATGGCTCACTTATAGCTTATGGCTCACTTCCTCTGTGTGCTGGCCTCTCTGACTCCAAGAGTGGTCCAAACATACTTTACGGTGTCCCTTGTGCTGGCCAAAATTTGCTGGCTTAGCCCTAACTCAGTTTAGGATTGCGTCCTAAGTCTTCCCATCTGCAAAACAGGGACAATGCTATCTACCTCCCTAATGTTTTCAACATAATACATGTGAAATTCTTCGAATGCTTTAGAAGTGCTGTGTAATTGTTGTATTTTTTTTATTCTTTGATGACATTGTTCTCTTCGGGGTACTTCTTGTCCTTTTGCCTTGGGGGGGCACTAATAATTTTTTTTTACCCAGCTTGTAATTAATCTGCGGAACTCCTTGCTACAGGATCTGATGATGGCCCCTGAAGGTCTGGATGCCTTTAAAAGGGGATTGGACAGTTTCATGGAGGAGGTGTCCACAGTTTACAAGCCATGATGGATAAATGCAACTTCCTGGTTTTAGAAGTAGGCTGTCTCTGAATTCCAGGTGCAAGGGAGTGGCAACAGAATGCAGGCATCTTGTTGTCTTGTGTGCTCCCAGAGGCATCTGGTGGGTCACTGTGAGGTGCAAGAAGCTAGACTAGGTGTCCTTTTGGCCTGATCCAGCGGGGCTCTTCTTATGTTCTGCAAGTTTGTCCCTCCCACTACGTGTGAGGCTTGTTAATTCGAATACCTAAACATGGAAGCATTAGAAGGGCATCTAATGTAGTGATGTTCCTGTTGCTTTTTCTCTTGAGAAAAATGCTGGAGGAAAAGTTGACATTGCCATTGCCTTGCACTTCGTTTCTCACCTTTGCCGGATGAAAATGTGTTTGAGTGTTTGTGTAGGTATTAAAACCGTGTTCTGCTACTCCAGTTAACCAGCTCTTTGTGTCTTCTGTGCCCTCTGGCTCTCTGGATTCCATATGGAAGGCATCTGCAGGCTGATTTATTTTGTTTACACACAGGGAGGAAAATCTAATTTCAGAGGAGAATCAGATTATGTGATTTTATTCATTTCTATGGCCCGAGAATCGTACAAGTGCACATATAATTTAGGAAAAGATAATTTTATATGTGCGAGATGAAATGGCTGAGTTGCAAGAAAATTGGACAGTTCCCTTCTCACGTAGCCTTAAAAATGCTAATGAATTTTAGCAGTGTGCCACTGCAAATTGAAAACACGGTGCACGCGTGTGTCTTTATCTGACGAGATAATCCAAAATTATGCGCCGTGTAACTATTTTATTCCGATATAATCGTGAAGTGCAGGGAGTTTGTGTCTTTTTGGAGCCTGGGAATTTGGGATTATGCATCGAGAGATTAACCACCCTGACTGCCTTGGCCAGCATTTCAAAGAGGCCTTTATCTCCTAAAACCGCGCATGGGCTTGTTGGGGGAGTGCAGGAGAGTCTCATGGCTCATGCCACTTGGTGTCCATGTGGCACCCGTGATCTTTCTATGAAAGGGTGAGCTGTAACATGTCCTCTGCCAGAATCATCTCAGTTCTTGTTTCGGCATTTTCTTTGCATTTAAAACTTAGCTTTCTGTGCTGATTGTCAGCAGATACGAGAGCTCTCAACAGGCAAGCAAGCTTTTGCAGATAGATGATCCGTTGTCTGGACATCCGAAATTTGGACTATTCCAAAATCCAGACATTTTTGTCCAAAACTGTTTTTGGTAGTGTGAACACTAGAAGGTCTTGTGCTCATTCTCAGGGTGCAATCCTAATTTGTAGTTAGGCTGGCATATTTAGGCCACCAAAGTTTGTCCGGCACAAGAGCCAATGTAAAGCCCATTTAAAGTCAGGGAGGATGGCACACACCTGTATGCTGGCCTCTGTGACTCCAAGAGTGGTCCAAACATACTTTTGGCCAGCACAAGGGATACTGTAAAGAGAGGCCAGCACACAGATATGCGCCATCCTCCCTGACTCTGGGAGTGGTCCAAGTGCGCTTTACAGTGGCTCTTGAGCCCGCCAAATTTTGCTGGCCTAACTATGCCTAACTGTGCCGGCCTAACTCCAGATTAAAGGTAAAGGTAAAGGTTTCCCAAAGACCGAATGGTCTAGTTGTGACCGACTGTAGGGGGCGGTGCTCATCTCCGTTTCAAAGCCTGTAGAGCCGGCATTTTAGCGCACGGAACACTGTTCCCTTCCCACCGAAGTGGTCCCTATTTATCTACTTGCATTTAGGTGCTTTCGAACTGCTAGGTTGGCAGGAGCTGGGACAAGCAATGAAAGCTCACTCCGTTGCATGGTCTTGCACTCCCAACCTTCTGGTCGGAAAGCCCAGCAGCAGCGGTTTAACCCGCAGCGCCACCACGTCCCTTAAGATTGCGCAATCCCTTAGGATTGTGCTATAAGACTAATATTTATTCATGAAAAAGGGCACTTACAACCTTGTGATGGTTTCCTTTTGTTGTCCCTTTCCAACCCAGCATTCACAAATTTCCCTCCATCACACAAACAACACCTTGTCTGATTGCCGCCCTCTTGTCACTATCTCTGTGCTGCCTGCAAATGCTAACTGGAAGCAGGAAGAGCTCACAGGAAGAGGGTTAGAGGGCTGAAAACTACATGCTGCTAAGCATTGCTTAATTTCCAGCCCTCTAAAACCACGCCCTGTGATCTCTTCTTGCTAGCATTTGTAGGCAGCACAGGCAGACAGTCAGACAGACAGAGGACACAGCAACAAAAGGGATGCAATCAAAGATATGTTGTTTGTGCTACGGGGGAAATTTGTGAACTGCGAATAAGAGTACAGTCCCAGCCTGCAGTTAGGCTGGCTTAGTTAGGGTGGCAAAGTTTGGCCAGCCCAAGGGACACGGTAAAGTGTGTTTAGACCACTCTCAGAGTCAGGATGGCGCATGTTTGTGTGCTGGCCTCTCTGACTCCGAGAGTGGTCCAAACATACTTTACGGTGGCAGTGTTGTGGGTGCAGAGAGGTGGACAAGGCTTGGGGAGTGTTTGGAAGAGTGGACGGAAGGAGTTTGAAAAGTGTGACTGAGAGTGTACTAACTGATACGGATGGATAGACGTACGGATTGTGTGGCTGACTAACAGATTGGATGGAGCGAACTTGGAGATTGGTGTTGGAACTAAGGTGGCTATTGGAGGCTGTGGGGAACTGTTGTGTGGCTGCCACATCCCTGGAGCCACCGACTGGAGGAGGAAGGAGGACCTGAGTGGCTGAGCAGGCAAGCTGACTGCATTTTGCCTTCTCATGGGTGGTGGGGTTTAGTGGTGCCTAAGACTATGGTGGTTTTTGGTGATAGAAGGGAAGCTAATTAGCCTACTGTGGGCATAAGGTTGCGGAGGGGTCTTTCTGCCATTGCATTGCACTTGAGTACAAAGAGGGGTGTGTGTGTGTGTGTGTAAGAGAATAAACTTTGGAGCAGGGAGCTTTTAAATGAATATTTCTGGCTTGGGTGAGAGGAGCGTAGCCTCTTCCAGTTTGTCATTTGTGCCACGCTGGGAGAACCCACTTGGCAAGCGCTTGTTTTGCCACCTCCTGGAATCGGTGTCTGTTTATTTTGCAATCTGGCTGGAGAGGAATTGTTCAGCAGATTGTGCTGGGGAGGCGTCTTAAAATAACTGCGGCAACGCAACACTTCTTTGCAGTCGCCGGAGCACCAAGCCCAGTGCCACGACGGCTCCCCAAGGAGCGAGGCAGGGCCAGTGGCCAGCATCTGCGCAAGACGCACTTTGGCCTGCCTGTCTGTGCAGCTTGTCTGGGAAAATGTACTCTCACACACACCCCTCTCGCCTGCTTCCCGGCTGACACGATGGAGGCGGTGCCGTGCTTCAGGCCGTTTGTATTGATTGTCATTTTTTTGTTCCGTACACATTAAACCAGGGGTATCAAAGTAAGGCTTGTTGCTTGAAGTGCTGTTTCTAGTAGTGTAACCAGTGATGTCATGCAGGGGGTACGCGGGGGTACGCGAGTACCGGTTTCTAGGATTACGGCTGGCCCCGCCCATTCGCCCGCCCACTCATCGACTCCGCCCTCTGCAACGTTTGAATTTCCTGCATGTTTGAGTTGCCTGCATGTTCTCAGAGCCAGGCAGGCAGGCAGGCAGCGAGCGGAGCCTTTCCTTTCCTTGCCACTGAAAAATGAGTTGCTCTGGGGTTTTAACATGATGCCAGGCCTCCTTAACATGTTCTGAGGGTGCTGTGGGATACTGTTGCAACTGTTGGGTCAGTTTAAAATCATCTGAGGCCTCAAAAAGGGCTTTTTTTCATGTCACTTCCTGCCACGACATCACTTCCGGCTTATGACGTCACTTCCGGTGGGCGGGTCCCACCACGTGCCAATCAAAAGTGAGTACCTGTTCTTAAATCATTTAGATGACACCACTGAGTGTAACTGTCCGTCGTAAGAGATTGTCCTCTTCCTCTGCCGGCTGTATTGGCAGAGGAAGAAGCTTAGACAGTTCATTATTACAGACAGTTGCCCTAGAAACAGAGGCGGAGAACCCAGACGTGTTTCCCAGAAGCCGGAAGTGACATCACGCTTCCAGAAGCCGGACGTGACATCACACAATGGGTCCCCATCACACATCATGGAGAAGTTCATTGCACTGTGAGAAGAAAAAAAACATTGACCATTTCTGCGCTAGAGGATTAAAGAGGGTCAAGTGGCAGTGATGGGATGAAAAAGGAAAAATAGGTCTCTGCCAAACAACGACTGAGAGCGCAATCCTAAACTGGAGTTAGGTCAGCATAAGATAAACCAGCAAAGTTTGGCCAGCACAAGGGCCACCATAAAGTGCATTTGGACCACTCTTGGAGTCAGGGAGGATGGCGCACGTCTGTGTGCTGGCCTCTCTGACTCGGAGAGTGGTCCAAACATACTTTATGGTGTCCCTTGTGCTGGCCAGACTTTGCTTTATTTATCTCATATTTACCTCAGAATTTTACCTCAGAATGCCCAATACAAGGAGTGGCGTTTGGACCACTCTTGGAGTTCGGGAGGATGGCTCACATCTGTGTGCTGGCCTCTCTGACTCAAGGAGTGGCCCAAACATACTTTGCCAGTATCCCTTGTGCTGGCCAAACTTTGCTGGCTTAGTTTATGCCGGCTTAACTTGGTTGTCCAGTGAACAACAATTTTGCAATTTTGTCTACCTGCACAGTCTTCAGCCTCCTCTGTGCCCCGCTGCCATCATGGGCGGGTGGGGCACTATCTTCTCCGTATTGACACAGGCTGTGGAACTCCTTGCCTCAGGGCTGCAGTTTTCAACTATGGTGCCACAGCACATTGCTGTGCTTTGAATGGTCCGCAGGTGAGCCATGGAGGTTTGGTGGAAGGTCATATATTAGTAGGGCCATTGGAGGATGGAAACCCCTTTCAACAAGGTGGTGTGCCTTGTCAATTGTAAAAAAAAACAAAAAAAGGATGGGTGTGTTGATAATTTTATTGCCGCCTTCTCAGTGTGCTGTGGGCTGAGAAACATTGAACATCACTGCCTTAGGAGATCTGACTCTGTGCCTCTGTGCAATTAAAAGCAGTACTGTTCTGTTCCTCCCCCCCCCCCCAGCAGATTGTTCTTGGATAATTTGTTGCCTGTGTTTTTTGATATTATCACCACTGCTGGCTGTTTTATTTTTATTTTATAGTTTTTGTTTCATGTTTATTGTTAGCTGCCCTTGGGCTCCTTTGTGGTCCCCCAAAGGCAAGGTGTAAATATTTAAATCAATAAATCTCCTGGAGCATGTATTTTAAAAGAAAATACGCTGACAGCCCAGTCCTAGGCAGGTCAACTCAGAAGTCAGTACTGTTCAGCAGGGCCTACTCTCAGGAAACGGTGTACAGCAGTGTTATTCAAACTGTGGGTCGGGACCAGTGATGTCATGCAGGGGGAACGCGGGGGAACTCAGCTCCACTAGTTAAAATTAGGGCTGACTCCGCCCACTTCACTCTCCCTCCTCCCAATTCCTCTGCAAAGAGCTTTTCTACTTGGTTGGCCGGCACTCAGAGGGTTAAAGGGAGCGACTCCGGATTCCTAGGGGGGTGAAGGCAGTGATGTCATTCAGGGGGAATGGACCAGAACGGACGTTCCGGATCCTAACGGGCTCCGTGGCTGGTTCCAGGTTCCCAACAAGTGCCAATCAAAAGTGAGTTCCTGTTCCTAAATCATTTGAATGACACCACTGGTCGGGACCCACTTGGTGGGTCGCAACCTGATGTCAGGTGGGTCGTGGAAAGCTGGGAGCAGCCATCTTGGAAGCTGCAGACTCGCACCCCTCTCGCAGAAACCCTGTGTGGGTGGAGGGTGGAGGAACATCTAGATCAGGATCAGGCTGGGTGTGGCCCCTGGAAGCTCTTTCTCTGGCTCTTAGCACCACTATCAGCTGTGGAGCTGTCGCTGCTAAAAGAGCAGCTTGCGTGATATTTGGGCTCTCCCCTATATTGAACATTTGATCAAGACTTGTGTATTTTCTCTTCTGCCGATGGATTCCTAAGTGAGGGTAAAGTGCTTATTTCTGGTTATGACATGCTTAATGACATCACTTCCTGCTTTATGACATCACTTCCTGCCCTCAGCAGGCATCCTGAATGCTATTCGGCCTACTGTATGAAATGGGTTTGACACCCCTGCTGTAGAAATTTTCTGCTTTGAGGCAAGATTGACAGGAACACTGAACGGACTGCCCTGCGTGACCCACAACGGCAGCATCATGGAGCTTGGCTTTCATTACCGTGCTATTAAGAAGCATCTTTTTCCCTTTCTGTGTACGTTTTCTTGCAATTTACACAGAACGTTTGTTGCCGTGATTTGGAAGAAAGCATTATTTATGCTCCGAACAAATGCTTTCCTGTTGCGTTAGCTGTCTCCGTTTTTTGGCTGGGTCAACGTTCCTCTCCGCATTCTTGTTTTGTGGAAAATCCAATTACATTTTAGAAGATGAATGAAAAGTAACCTTTTGGGTCCTAATTCAAGAGCATTGTCGTGAGAACTGAATGAAGGCTGCGGGTGTTTCAGGCTTGCCCAGCAAAGTTCATGCTGTTTGTTCCATTTTAGGGTGCAGTTGGTCCTTTTGAATGCAAAAGAAAAATGACAGCTGAAGATTGTGATGGAAATAAGGCACAATCTGTATCCTGCCTTTTAATGAAGAGCAATTGTTTTTTTCCCCCCTTGTTTTCAAAATTTTATCTAACGAGGGCTCTTCTAATTTAAATCCATTAAAAATCTTGGCCGAAGGCGACTGCAACAGGGCTGGGACTGTGATTCTCATCTGGTTTAAATTATGCTTGGAATAAATTGCACCAGTTTTTATATTTATGTTAAGAGACACACACCAATCCTTGTGGCGCTGTGGAACTCCTTGCCACAGGAGGTGGTGATGGCATCTGGCCTAGGTGCCTTTAAAAGGGAATTGGACAGATTTCTGGAGGAAAAGTCCATTGTGAGCTAGAGGCCATGATGGGTGGTGCAACCTCCTTACATTAACAGTAGGCTACCTCAGAATGCCAGGTGCAAGGGAGTGGCAACAGGATGCAGGCATCTTGTGGTCTTGTGTGCTCCCTGAGGCATCTGGTGGGCCCCTGTGAGATCCAGGAAGCTGGAATAGGTGGGCTTTTAGCCTGATTCAGCAGGGCTGTTCTTATGTTCCTCTGTTCTTTTGGAGCATGCAGGTATGCTGCTGAAGTTCTGGGTGCTTGGAATGACAAGAGCTTCCATGGCAGGCAAATTGGAGTGGAATTTATTGATTGAAAATGGGGCTCTTCCTTGATTGTCAGGCAAGTGGATAAGACCTCAAGACAAGGGAGCAATGATTTGAAGTGAAAGATAGTTTTGCTGGCATTCTAGCACAATTTCACAAAGCTTCGGAGGTTTGCACAGCAAAAAGACTGAGAAGGTGGTTCCCTGTCTCAATGCCAAAAGCAATCCTGGTGGGGCAGCCCAAACCTGTGATGTCTCAGCACCAAGATGTGCCGAAATGGCCACCGCTGTCTCCTGTGGGCACCAAGGCAGCTGCCGGAATCTCCATGGAGAATGGGCGTTTGTGCTCCCTTACCCTGGGTAAAATGCAACCAGCAGCAATGGGTCTCCTTCGGTCTGTACCTACGGCTGCTGCTGTTGTTGTTCAGTTGCCAAGTCGTGTCCGACTCTTCGCGACCCCCTGGACCACAGCACGCCAGGCCTCCCTGTCCTCCACTAGCTTCCGGAGCTTGCCCAACTTCATGTCCATTGCTTCGGTGACACTCTCTAACCATCTCCTCCTCTGCCGCCCCCTTCTCCTTTGGCCTTCCATCCTTCCCAGCATGAGGGTCTTTTCTACAGAGTCCTCTCTTCTCATGAGGTGGCCAAAGTCTTTGAGCTTCAGCTTCAGTATTTGCGAGCGGGTACAACATTGAGGAGGCCCATTGTCAGGCTTCCTGGCCAGGAAGGGAGCACGGAATATGGCAGCAGAGGCTGCTGCTGTCTGCCAGCCCCGATCTTCCTCCCCCCCTGCCCAGTTCTGCCTTCCCCCCAGCCTTGACAAGCTGCTCCGCTGGCCGGCAGTAGTACGTACCGCTGGCCGACCTCTGCGCATGTCCTTGTGATGCTGAGGTCCAGTGTTGGTGCTCCCTCCTCCCCAGTGCCACAAACGTGCTTTACCCCAGCAGTACACACACGCTGTACCAGTGCTCCGGCCCATAGGATTGGGCCCTTGGTCTCTTCTAGCAAAAACTGTAAAGGATCTTTTATGCACTTTTCAAGCCTAGCACCACTACCGAAGCATCATAGAGTAGGCAGGGAGATGAGAGTTTGTCATCTACGTGGTCATCTAGACTCTGCTTAAAGAACTCCAGGGAGGGGAAGCTACTTCTGCCGGAGGGGAGGTTTCAAACTCTTGCAGTTTGGAAATTCTTCCCGGTGTCTCACCTCAAATCCTCCTGCCGTGTCATGTCAAATATGGGCTTCTGCTTTCAGGCGCCATGGAGAGTAAAAACTCCCCTTCTTCTGTGTGACAGCCCTTCACATCCTTGACAACAGCTCTCCCCTTTTAGTCTTCCCCTCCCCAGTCTCTGTCTCTGCTCGTATCCAGTAGCTTTTTGTCCTTCCATACACATTGCCCAAACCTTCTTAGGCCTCCCTCAGTCCCTGCTCGGCTGTTTGCAGAGGAAGCAGATTGATGGCCAGAGAGACGTTGAGAGCAAATGGTTTTAGTCTGATAGCATCGTGGGGGCCGGTCTGAAGATGCCCCTGCCCTGCCCTGTCTGCCCACTCACTTTGGGGAGTGATTAACGGGTTTTTTTTTTGACAGGCGAGTTAAAATGTAATTTGCCATGATGACGGATGGTAATAGCAAAGCAAAAGAGCCGGTGAGTAGATTTAGTGCCTGGGGGTGCAAAAGTTGCACAGTAACTTCTTTTTTTTTTTTTTGGCAAGGAGTTTATTAGCTTCATTATGCATTGTGTTCAAAGTAGTGAAGCCCCATTTTACTCCGTGTGGGTTTTAGGTTGGTAAAAATGGAAGTTGAGGTTTAGTTACATGACTTGCTTGCAAATTATTGAGTTTTTTTTCTCCCTTCCTGTGTTTTTGGTTTTCGTTTTATCAGGAACTGTCGCAAGATTTTTAGAAGGGCTTTTTCTTTTAGCTGCAGTGTTTAGTTGAGTGATCAATTAAACATCTTCCAATTGATTAAGAATACTCCTGAATAATTGGGCTGCGGATTCTTTTTTCAGTGCCGATAAAAGAAACTTATTATCCATGGGTGGCAAGTGTTTCTTTTTTTTAGAAGAGGCATCTTCTCAACCTTTCTCAGGGCTCAATCCTAACCTGGAGTTAGGCCGACACTGTTAGGCCAGCAGAGTTTGGCCAGCACAAGGGACATCGTAAAGTATGTTTGGACCACTCTTGGAGTCAGAGAGGCCAGCACACAGATGTCCGCCATCCTCCCTGACTCCGAGAGTGGTCCAAACGCCACTCCCTTGTATCTGGCATTCTGAGGTAAATTTCTGAGGTAAAATTCTGAGGTAAATATGAGGTAAATAAAGCAAAGTTTGGCCAGCACAAGGGACACCGTTAAGTATGTTTGGACCACTCTTGGAGTCAGAGAGGCCAGTACATGGATGTGCGCCATCCTCTGAGGGTGGCCAAACATACTTTACGGTGTCCCTTGTGCCGGCCTAACTGTGCCAGCCTAACTCTAGGTTAGGATTGTGCCCTCTCGTGGGGCAGAATGCCTCTTCTGAAATGGTGTGGGTTAAAACAATGGGAATACTTGATTCTTCAGAAAATTGTGCAAATGGAATCAGTCAGCTCTTGTATAATCTGAAAAGATTGTATAGTATTAGCTAATTTATTTATAAAAGAAGCAAGGAGACTTGGTTCTTGGGGACACACTGGGTCATGTCATGTCCACTTTGAGCACAATCCTATGCATATCTACTCAGAAGTAAATTCCATTATAGTAAATAATGCTTACTCCCAGGTAAGTGTGGATAAAATTGCAGCCTCAGTCATGTTGTAGCAGTCCTAATTTTAGTTATGCCTCTTTTTGCAGTTGCTGGAAATAAAACACTGTAAACTGTTATAAAATTCACTCTGAAATGAATTGTGCATATCTTTCTAGCCAATTGCAGGTATGTGTCCCCCGCCCCCGTATTTGCCAGGGATCCATTCCAGCTCCCTCCTTCCACAGATATGGAAACTACAGATACGAGGGAACCCTATAATGCTCCCCTCATAATCATTACTTTCTGGGGTTTTTTTCATTAACAAGCAGGCATGTTTCTTAATTTTACAGACGCTATCAGAGAAATGTGACTTGCGGATACTGCAGCCTGAAAGCTAGAGGGAGGAGACAAAGCAAAAGTTAGCCGGAAGCTTCCTGTTAAAATTCTTACGGTGTCCCTGCAGTGTACAGTTTCCTGCCTTCTTGTCATGTTTCTCTTGTAGGGTCTGTAAAAGCAAGAAACATGCCTCCTTCTTCATAAAGAAAATAGAAGGCAATGGGCACAGGGGAGGGCGGATAACTGAAACAGCGGATACTGGATCTGTGGGTTCAGGTAGATTAATACTACTACTACTACTACTACTACTACTACTACTACTACTTGGATTTATATACCGCCTTTCTTAGGTCACCAGATTTCTCTGATGACTATAACTCAAGGCGGTTTACATAGGCAGACTTTATTCAGAAACCCGAAGGTTTTTACAATTTATACAGAAATGTTCTATCTTTCAAGAACTACACACATACAGATGGATCTTTCTGGATTTAGTCCTTCTTTCTGGCCACCCGTTTGTCTTCTTGCTGGCTGATAAACTGCTTCCCTGCTCCCACCAGAGAAGTGGCTGAACTTAGATTAGATTGAACACATTAGGGACGCTTAGATTGAACACCTTTTCTAATTTTGATCCAACGGATATGTCAGTTAAACATTGCGACATGTTCAAAACGATTCCCTATGGCCACCTTAAGTGAACTGTCACTTCTGGCCCAATAGACGTTGTTGCTGAAGGGCTGTTGGACTCAAGGCTTATGTAGGCTCGAGAAAGAATTCTTCCGCAAGCGAGACGGCTTAGGGACGCTTAGAGGCGATCACTGCTCGTAGCTTTGTTCCTGAGGCCCGCTAAGCCCTGTCAGCCGAACTTGTCTGGTTTTTTTATGACTTCGTTCTGCTTGGGCAGCCACCTTGTGCCATCTTCCTCTTCACTGAAGGATACTTGCACCAACGTAGTTTGAGAATTACCTAGCTGGCCTCCCCTCTCCCAAATTTTGTCAGGAGAGTGCAGTGCAGAAGGAGTGGGTTAAAGAGATGTCCCTAGAAACACACCACACTGTATGGTCATCAACTCCCACCGTCAAGATTGAGATTGTGGAATAGCTTCCTTAGGACTGCGGCCCCCCCCCCATAACCAGTCACCACAGACTGCTTTGGAACTATGGAAAGTGAGCAAGGAGCTGCCGAGTGAATGGGCACAAATCTATGTGTGCCCGCCGCCAGGTCAAGAACAACCGTGGCCTTATGGAAATCCTTAAATCGACTTGCGTGCTGGGGTAGGGAGATCTAAGGACAACCTGAGGAAATGGGGTTTCCCCATAAAAGACATGCTGTGTGAACGTGGAGAGGAACAAACCATCTCAGATATGCTACAGTGCACACAGCGCTCCTCTACATGCACAATGGAAGATCTTATGTTGGCCACGGAGAACGCTGTTGAAGTGGCCCAGTATTGGGCGAATGATATCTAGTTTTAACCTTGCATTTTATTCTAAAAACATATTTTGATGTGTGTATTAAATTATGTTAATGTAGGCGCTTCTGACACAAAGAAAGAAAGTTTGAGAATCCCTGGTTTCCTGCCTCCGTGGCATCCCAGCCTGTGGCCAGAGGACTTCCTTGGAAGGTCTGCCAGCCCAGCATGGCCCTGCTCTTTATTATCCTCTTCCCAGACTGGTCCTTGTGACAGCCACTTGTGGCAGAGAGACACTTGGAGGGATAAAGGCAGCCGTGTGATGATTGAGGCCTTTTATTGACACCGTGTCTGTTTTCAGTTCCACGCCGGCTGGCACTGCCTTGCCTTGCCAAATCGGACTTGGCGCGGCTGCTTGTGTTGACAGAGTGAAAATGTGGGTCCCTTTGGTGGGCTTCCTTGCCAGCCTTTTGCCGTGGCCTTCCTGCTTGTGTGATGAATTTGGAGTCTGTGTGCCGTGGAGGCAAGAGGCCTTCCTGTAAGTGACATGATCTTTCTGAGGGCCAATATCTCTAGTTTGTGTGGGCTTGTGGCAGGGCCATGTTAACCCATGGCTGGGCCCCTCGGCTGTCAGGTATTTTGGGCCCCTCCTGTCACATGGAATGGAAGCCCCTGATGGACGGGCAGGTGGGCACGGTTCTCCTCCACACACTTGGCAAAAAAGGCCTCTGCGGCTCGGTCAAAGCATCGCTTTCCCCCAGTGGTGTCATCTAAATGATTTAAGAACAGGCACTCACTTTTGATTGGCACGTGTCGGGACCCGCCCACCGGAAGTGACGTCATAAGCCAGAAGTGACGTTGTGGCAGGAAGTGACATGAAAAAAAGCCCTTTTTGAGGCCTCAGATGATTTTAAACTGACCCAACAGTTGCAACAGTATTCCACAGCACCCCCAGAACATGTTAAGGAGGCCTGGCATCATGTTAAAACCCCAGAGCAGCTCATTTTTCAGTGGCAAGGAAAGGAAAGGCTCTGCTCGCTGCCTGCCTGCCTGCCTGGCTCTGAGAACATGCAGGCAACTCAAACATGCAGGAAATTCAAACGTTGCAGAGGGCGGAGTCGACGAGTGGGCGGGCGAATGGGCGGAGCCAGCTGTAATCCTAGAAACCGGTACTCACGTACCCCCGCGCACCCCCTGAATGACATCACTGCTTTCCCCCCTCTGTTGCCTTCTTACAAAACACACACACATGCTCTGATTTTTGCAGCCAACTCCCAACCTTATGCAATCCAGCCGCAGGAGAGCTGCTCCTCACAGACAGACCCAAGCTTGCGTGTTGTTCCCAAGAGGGGAAAACAGAACTCACAGTGGGACCCAGGCTTGCATGGAAGCTCCCCACTCACCCCCACTCTGAAGCAGAGGCAGAAATCCGAGGGGCCAGAAACAGACAAGCCAGGCACTTCTCAGTTGTTCTCAGTTCTTCTCAGGGGAAAACGGAACTCACAGTGGGAGCCAGGCTTGCAGGGAAGCTCCCAGGCCTTGGCAAGGTCGGGCTTGCTGCAGTCTCCTGCCGGCTGGGGGGTTGGTGGGCCAGATGGGGAGGCCTCAGGGGGCAAGTTGGAGACCCATGGCGATGCCCAGACATGCCAACCTTATGGGCCCTAGGCCCTATGGGGTCCCTAGGCTTCAGCCTACTCAGTCTCATGGGTAATACAGCCCAGGCTTGTGGGAAAGAGGCAACCCACAACGTTGAGCAACCCAGAACCCCCTAGCTTGGACAAAGTTGTGGGAAATGAATGAAGATAAAACTAAGGGTGGTGAAGCGGGCCTGGAGGTAGACCTGGGAGATCGGTGTTTGTATCCTGGCTCAGCCATGAAGCTTCTTGATCTTGGGCCAGCCACTCTCCCTCAGCCTCACCTACCTCACAGGGCTGTTGTGAGGACACAAGGAGGGGAGGAACTACGTGCGCCAACCTGAGCTGCATCTAAGGAGGGCGGTGTAGAAACGTTACGAACCAGTTAGCTTGCGCATGGAGAGGCTGTGACTGAGGCTCTTCCCTAGCATCTCTCTAGGGAAGAGCCAAATTACCTTTTAGCGGTGCTTGGTGATGCCTTCCAGCAGGTGATGCCTTCCAGGAAAGAGGCCTCCCATTCCCTCCTTAGGACTTCAGAGGCTGTGAAGCTTCCCTCGACTTACAGCGCAATCAGCGGGCGGGAAAGCGGCGGAACGCGGCGTGACGCAACGGGCGGACTGCCACTCAAAGGTAAGTTCCGCCCAGCATACCAGGTGAATGACGCCGCTGAGCGCAATCCTAAGCGGCGCTGGAACGCCGAGCCTGGCGAGCCAGCACCATCTCCAGCCCTGCCTTGGGGAGGCTGCAGCATCCCGGCACATAGGGAAGATGTCAACCTCCCTATGAAGTCCATGGGGGCGTCGCTGGTAGAGTGGGACATTTGGGGGCGACGGGCGGCATGGATGCGCTGGCGCTCTACCCTTTCGCTGCGCAGCAGCAGGCAGGACACTGACTCGGAGGCTGTTTTTAAGGCTTTTAATCTGGTGAACGATTTAACACTAGTTCGTCCGGTGTCGCTCTGGGGGCCCTCGTTACCTCACGGGTCCCACCAGATTACAATAGCCCCTAAGAGTTCCCTCAAAAGGAATGATGATGTGACAGCGGTCTCTGCTGGCCTGGCAGGGCGTCTTCGTGCTGAGGGGGTGGTCCTTGTCCTTGAGGTTCGGCATCCGGGGTTGCCGCGGGGGCCTCGCCCACATCCGGGGTGGCTCCTTGGGAGTCAAGGGGGTCCTTGGTGGCTCTGAACCCGGGCCGGGTCTCTAGTGGCCTGGGACCGAGGTCCAGGTAAGGAGGGGGGGTCTGTGCCACCCCCGACCGATGGGGGATAACCCCGACCGGCCTGCCCTAACTGCCACTAGGAGGGGGTCCCCGCCGAGGGAGGTCTGCCACCCTGCCCCTCGGTGCTCAGGGGCACCCCCTAAGGAGGTAGACGGGGGAGGAGGATGGCCAGTCCCCGCAGCCTCCTTGCCAGCCAGACCTCCGCCTGGCAGCCAGGAGCGACCGCTCGCCTCCCCGGTCGGGCTCCTTATGAGCCCTGGCCGAGGGAGGTGAGGCTCCTCCTCCCAGGGCGAGATCTCGCGGACGAATCCTCGCGAGACTTGGCCCTTGCAATCTTGTGTTGTTTTGGAGCGCGCAGGAGCCAGGGAGCGCATCCAGAAATGCCCTTCCCCCGCCCACTCCCTCCCTCGGCCCCGCTTGTCGTGCCTCTGCACCAGTTGGGCTTGGCTAGGGCAGAGCGAGCGGAGCGCGGGGTCTCCGAGGCTGGCACCGCCTGCATTGCCAGTCTCGGAGTGAGAGCGCCCTGCATTGGTGCTCTCTCCGTAGCGTCAATGCTACCATGTAGCGTCAACGCTACAGGGTGCCTAGGATGGTGCCCATAATCAGCTTACGTCCACTCAACTTGAATCAACTTGAATTCCTTCCGTTAACCAAAACCAGAGTCCTGTGTCCAGTTCTGGGCACCTCAATTAAAGATGCAGCCAAACTGGAGCAGGTTCAGAGAAGAGCAATGAAGATGATCAGGGGGCTGGAAAGTAAGTCCTGTGAGGAAAGGTTGAGGGAACTGGGTATGTTTACCTTGGAGAAGAGAAGGCTGAGCGGGGAGATGGTAGCCCTCTTCAAATACCTGAAGGGCTGTCATAAGGAAGAAGGGACAAACTTGTTCTTACCTGCCTTTGACAGTAGAACTAGGTCCAATGGGTACAAACTGCAAGAGAGGAGATTCTGGTTGGACATCAGGAAAAATTTCTTGACGATAAGGGTGGTTTGACAGTGGAACAGATTGCCACTGGAGGGAGGTGGTGGATTCTCCCTCACTGGAGACCTTCAAGCAGAAGCTTGACAGGCACCTCAAGTTCAAGTTCAAGTACCTTTAATGGCATAAAAAATATATACAAATAGCATAAAAGCTACAATTAGAAACACTATAAAAACAGAACATCACGTCTAACTTAGTGTGTAGTGTCAGAATTAGCAACAACAATATAGGCACCTGCTGGGGCTGCCCTAGGAGGATTTCCTGCTACAGGCAGGGGGTTGGACCAGATGATCTTGCAGGTCCCTTGCAACTCTATGATTCTATGAAAACAGTGATGGCAGGCTGTAGCTGGGTTGTAACGATATCTGTGGAACTTTCCGTGAAAATCTTATCTGTGTGTCATGCTGTGGGGTAGGGAACCTAGCAAATGCTATTGCTTCACAAATTCCTCCCACCCGCAGGCATCCCGGTTCCAACTTCTTCCCCACATATGGTCGCAAGCATCTCATGGCTTTGATCTGCCTATTAGTGATTAGGATTCTGTTTTTGTTGGTGGTGGTTAAGAGACGCAAGCAGCCTGGCAGATGGATTGATTTCTGCAACTAATGACCTCCCCGACCTGAAAATCTGCTTGGAAAAACCACAGAGCCTCTCTGCATATTATTTTCCTCCTGCCTGTAATATTGTTGTTCAATCAACAGCAGATGATATCGACTGATCTCAGGTGTAGTTGTTTTGCTGAATACGGACATGCCGCGTGTGCCAGTAATTAGCAGGACTGTGTTGCTCTGTGGAGGGTGTTCATGCAAACCTCCCCTCTTCTCCAGGCTGTACTGCCAACAGGAAGCTGCAGCCAAGGTGCCCCCTCTCATGCTTATACATAAGTGCAAGGTGGGGCATGGTGCACCTTGAAATACCCCCCTCCCTGGTGAGGTCTGTCTTCTGGTGCATGCAGTGCTCGGATCGAAGCCGGTTGATCCATGAGGCCAACTAATGTAGCTGCCTAAGGTTACTGATTAGTAGAAGGCACCTACCAGGGCCCTCAACTAACCAAGGAAAGCTGGTGCTGCTAAGGACATCCCATGGTGCCCCTGAGAGTTCATCACCGCACCCTTGGGTGCTCCGTCTCACAGTTTGGGAACCACTGCCGTGTGGGATACCAGTAAAAAACTTGTGTTTGATGGGGGAGGGATGCAAATCCACATCTCTAACCCTGAATCTCACTGCCTGGGCCTGAGCATCAAAGGCTACATCACAGGTTATTGCGAGGACTGAAAAAAGAAAATGTAGACTGCATCTGGCTCCTTGGGGGAAGGCTGAATGTCAATAATTGGCCAAATAAATAACTCCCTTAAATAGACGTTACATCATCTTAATGCAGATGTGATATTTAATGATGATAACTACTTCTGTCAATGGAATAACACAGGCGAATGATTTATGATTTGGAAAATGGGCACCTTAAATACCTTCCTTGAATAAAAATTTCAGGTGCCGTCTAATTCCAAATGAAGACAGCAGCAGATCATAGATTTTTTTTTTTCAAATTGCCGTATTGCATTGATGGTTTACAGCAGCCGATAACTTTTCATAGGAGGCAGCCTCCAGTTAATCCTCATTATAAATCTATATGGAATGAATGAATTGGTAATTTGCGTTGTTGCAAGTAACTGATGAATTGAAGAGGAATTGAGCCAGATATCCTTTAATCTGTTTGGAAAGTGTGCATGTGTGCAGGCCCATCTTCAGGTGAAATGGAAAGGGGATGAAGCCCATCTTGTTCCAAGGGAAATGCTTACCCCTGTTAGGGCGCAATCTTAACCTGGAGTTAGGCTGGCATAGCTAGGCCAGCAAAGTGTGACTGGCACAAGGGACACCGTACAATGTGTTTGGACCACTCTTGGAGTCAGAGAGGCCAGCACACAGACGGGCGCCATCCTCCCTGACTCCGAGAGTGGTCCAAACGCCACTCCCTTGTATCTGGCATTCTGAGGTAAA
>JAJKFI010000093.1:2340788-2358171 GCA_029204185.1 Lerista edwardsae
CTGAGGTAAATATGAGGTAAATAAAGCAAAGTCTGGCCAGCACAAGGTGACACTGTAAAGTATGTTTGGACCACTCTCAGAATCAGAGAGGCCAGCAGACAGACGTGCGCCATCCTCCCTGACTCCGAGAGTGGTCCAAACGCGCTTTAGGGTGGCCCTTGTGCTGGCCAAACTTTGCAGGCCTAACTGTGCCGACCTAACTCCAGGTTAGGATTGCGACCTGAGAGTGTGTGTGTAGCCCTCGCACCCAGGAACCCCCCCGGCTAAGTGACAATTTGAACCTGGATATTTCAACTCCCCAATCATTACACCATCCTAGTTTTGACCTGTTGCAATATTCTCATCTCCTATAGATCTTTGCATTACAGTTAACATTCTGTTTTTCTTTTCTTCCTGTAAGCCCATAAGCTTTGTCAGGAAAGATTCCTAAATGTGAACCCAAAGCATAATTCTGTCTCTAGCTAGTCAGCTTTCTCTCTTTTGTTCCTGGAGTTATGGCCTAGGCCGTATAGTAGGTGCTTCTCTCTCTCTTTCTCTCCCCTCCCCACCCCTCCAAGTCAGAATTCCACAACGCTTTAAAACTTTAATTTTCACCTTTTCTCTATGGGAGCATTTGTATTAAGTGATCTTAATCTATGCTAATGCCATGCTCTTCTGCAGATGCCTGTGAGGGCATTACTTTGTGTTTGAACATCACCTTTTGCAGATCAATAGTGATAAACGTTGCTTTCTAGAATTGAGATTTTTGGGGGAGAGAATGAGCTGGCCACAGAGAATTTCCTTGCCCCAAGGAATTCAGAGGGGAGTTTGAGTATCAAGTTGAAGATGCCACGTATAATCTCCGTCCCCTTAGAGGACATCTCTTTCACAGCCCTGCTTGGAATTCTCTCTGTGTGTTGGCAGGAGCAGGGGAAAGACAGCGCTCTCTATTAGTGAAATGAGTGATCTCATAAAATGAATGCAAGGGGTGATAGTTACAGAAATGGATTTCTAAAGGGCATGAGCTCTTTTCATTCATGTCCCAGGTGCCAAGACTAGTTTCCACATCCAAGATTCTTTTCAATGTGGCATTTCCAGGGCTAGCCCAAAACTTTCTAAAGCCTGAGATGATCTTCATTTGTTGTTGTTGTTCAGTCGCTAAGTCGTGTCCAACTCTTCGCGACCCCATGGACCACAGCACGCCAAGCCTCCCTGTCCTCCACTAGCTTCCGGAGTTCGCCCAATTTCATGTTCATCGCTTCGGTGACACTATCTAACCATCTCATCCTCTGCCGCCCCCTTCTCCTTCTGCCTTCCATCTTTCCCAGCATGAGGGTCTTTTCTCAAGAGTCCTCTCTTCTCATGAGGTGGCCAAAGTCTTTGAGCTTCAGCTTCAGGATTTGTCCTTCTAGGGAGCAATCAGGCTTGACTTCCTGGAGGATTGCCCGATTGGATCTCCTTGCAGTCCAGGGGACTCTCAAGAGTCTTCTCCAGCACCTTAATTCAAAAGCATCTCTTCTTCGGCGCTCCGCCTTCCTTATGGTCCAGCTCTCATAGCCATACCTGACTACTGGGAAAACCATCGCTTTGACTATGCAAACCTTTGTTGGCAGGGTGATGTCTCAGCTTTTTATTAAGTTGTCTAGGTTCACCATAGCTTTCCTCCCAAGAAGTAAACGCCTTTTAATTTTGTGCATTTTTAGGGTGGTGCACATGGTTTGTTCCCTCCTTTTGTCCTCATGACAGTCCTGGGAGGTAAGTGAGGCTGAGAGCTAGTGACTGACTCAAGGTCACCCAAGGTCACCTTCATGGCTGAGCCTGGGACCAGGTCAAACCACTACACTGTACTGGCTGAACTTGGGATCACCTACAGGGGCTTGACCATTCCGGTACAGACACTCCCTGTATTTCTCTGTAGGGAAGTGATTTGCATGGACAACTGTTCAGCAACCTTCTTGCTGCCTAAAGTGGTACAATCCCTGCTCAGGTTTGTCATCTCAGTAACCAAACCTTGTTCCTTACAACGTTTCAAGGAGGTAGTCCTTAAGTGAGCTCGTAGTTTATGGGATGGAGGCATGGAACTCCCAGGTGCGATCAAAGAAAGATGGTTTTAAGCCTAAGGAAGTTGTGCTTTACCCTATCCCCGTAAAGTTGTTTTATTGAACCCATATTGTTTGCCTTCGTGAATCTGGCTTTGTTTGCCGTATTCTCAGATGTGATAAATTCTAATCAAAGCCACTGGGGGAAAATGTTAGGCACAGAAAAAAGGATGTTCTAAAACAGGGATTCTTAACTGAGGGTGTCTAGATCCTCTGAGGGGGGAGTATGGGCACGAAATAATGGGGTTACGGGGCTCAACCTCTCAGCAATTAAAAACATGATTTTAGATTCACTTATTAACAACCAGCTCTCCTTACACGCAAATTCACTATGCGTGAATTTGCTTACCTGCAAGGAAGAGAATTGTCACCTGCCTCTTGTTGTGCACAACTCTTGTTTTGTTTCCGCAAATACTGTGTGCATGCGCTCCTGGTCAGGGGAAGGGCTCAGCACATGATCAGGCAGTCAGGGACATTGGCCATCAGCACTGGCACTGTGCAGGGGGAAAGGGAAAGATAGTATATGGCGGATGGGGAAGTGGGGTGGCTATAATTGCATCCAGCCAATTATATTCATTTTTTATTTTTTATTTTATTTTGAAGAATTTATACCCCACCCTTCCCAGGCCAAAGCAAATGCCCAAGGTGGCTTACATGGGCAGGCAAATCTAAACCACCCTTTTTCAACGGGTTTTTTTACAAATATACAGTATTCTGCAATTCACTGAATCCTCAGTCCCAGACGTCGCCTTCACAGTGTGGTTCTGGCCGTGCGACCTCAAACTGCAGCAGGTGATCATAAGTCCAGCCAGGACAGGTCCTCAAGGTTAGACTCTGTTTTTTTGCCGGCTGACCTTCACACAACATTCCCGCACTGGCTCATCAGCTCCACAGTGGCTCCATCCTGCCACAACAGGTACTGCAGCTTGTCCCAGCCTGGCATTCTGTCTCCCATCCAAAAATAAGACCACAGATTCTCCTGCTTAGCTTCAGGCAGTACTAGCAGCTCAACCATCAGTCCACACCTCCTGCCTATGAAAAACATTCCTTTTTTAAACAAAAATGTTTTCTGGATTGGGTTAACTTTTGGCATCAAACAGACAGTAGTATTAGCTCTTGAAGAATCGCTGGACACATTTGTGCCTGCTTAGAGACTTACTCCACAATTTGGACACCATCTTAGGGACTGCATATAAACCTTCTTGGCCCTGGTGATTATGAGAGGCTGATCAAAGAAAGGTCTCTGGAAGGCTACCTGGGGGCTGTTCTGTGGCAGGGGGAAGTCCAGTGAAGGACCCAAGACATAGACGGAGGAAGAGGATGGGTAAAGCAAATACCGCCCCACTGCTAAACTCTCATTGTTGTGCTAGCAACCTTCAATGGGTCAAGAGATATCCAGCATGGAGGAGGAATCATCAAATGTTGGAGATATTGATGAGCCCAGCCCCATAGACTAAGAATATAATAATAATAATAATAATAATAATAATAATAATAATAATAATAATAATAATAATACTTAGTATTTATATACCGCCTTTCTAGGTCATTAGATCACCAAGAAACAGGTGATCACCAAGAAACAGCTGGTACGACACAACTCCTCCCTCACAGGCAGTCAGACACAGCTCAAATCGTATCAGCCGCATTCTTCGAGGTCTGCCGTTCACAGAAACTTCTGGTGGTTTAGAACAGGCGACCTTCAGATCTTATCTTCGGGCAGGACTGCAGCTTTTACCCTCTCGGCTAAATGTCCTGCCCTAAGAAGATTCAGGTTCATATAGTTCATAGAGTATATGGTGAGCAGAACCTAATCCCCTTTTCCTTGGAACCTAATTCCCTTTTCCCCATAAGCTCAATTATTCAGTATCCACTAATTTGGTATCCAGTGGTTTTCCAGGAGCCTAACCCTAGCGGATTATGAGAACTGACTGATCTATATGGATCACCATGATCTATATGGATTCAGGCGTTCTATTTCTAGTCATTCATGTGTAAATGAAGAACAAGCTACTGACATCTTTTGATACTGGTACCTAATACCCTAGGAATGGTGAAGATTTTGACAGTCTGTTGAAGTAGGTATGGCAGTGGTTCCCAAACTTACTGCAATCACAGTGCCTTGTGGCAATGCCACCAGTGCCCAGCTCTTCCAGGTGCCGCCATCTTGGATTGTGTGAGCTCCTGTGCGATTCAAGATGGCCGTGCCTGGGAGAGCTGGTAAGACGAGACCATTGGAGACATCTTGCGACACCTGTACGAGTTTGGTTTGGGGACCACTGGAGCATGGAGACATATTGGGCAATCTGTTGGGGGGTCTGGAACTGTAAAAACAGGACCGTTTTTGGTCTGGTCTGGGCCGCGAGGAACAACGTGTTTTCCTTATCGTGGGCTGTTTCTTGGGCGCAAGCTAATAAGTGCTTGCGAAGAACCTTCCACTTTGTGACAGTGGATGTCTTTGATGGGGGAGCGCCAGGAAGTTATTTCCCAGCAAATGTGGTTAGGCAGCTGGAGAGCTCTGAAGTTCCTATTCTTGCTCATGTAAAGAGCTTGTTTAGTGAGCGTGTTTCTGGATTGGGTCCAGAGCATGGTATTGTTTGCAGACAGGTCTTCCAGAAAGGCCTTTTCTTATCCAGATACAGTCGAGATCTTCAGGGGCTGAATGGGAATACAGGCCAGCCTGGGTGCCACACAGCATCATGTTGTGTGATTTGGAGAACATGCTTCAGGGTTCAAGCTTTGCCGAACTCTTGGGGGAAGCCTCTCCTTGAATTCTGTGCGTCAATCCAGACAGATCTTTTGAAGAAATGCTTTTAATTACCAGCTTGTTCTGTGTTTTCTCAGCCTCCTTTGGGGCTCTCTGCTTCCTTTCACCCATGAAAAAAGGGCCTTTTCAGTGTACATATGTTAGGGAAGAAGCGATGCATTCAGCTCAATAACTAGTAGCTTAAATTTTTCTTTTTTTGTTTGGTTTTTGTCCTTGGAGTTGAATCCTCGCCAGCTTAATTGCTCAGACGATGGATGCCAGCCACTGGCAGCTCACCATTGTACTGCGTAATTAAAATTCGGGCAGAATGACTACAAAGTGCAGAGCTGTTTGACAGTGTCGGCGGCTGTTACTGGAATTCTAACCAAATTGTTACTGTATTGTTTTGTGCGTTTCAGAGTGGCTAACCTGCATTTGTAGGAGTACAATTGAGGATGATTAAGGAACAGGGAGTTTCTTCGTCAGTGTAGAGTTGACATTGATTTGCTTCTTGGACTCCTCCTTTGGAGTGTTCTTGGAAGACTCCATAAGGATGTGGTGCAGGGGAAAGAGTTGAATCCCTTGAGGGTTTCTTCTTTACAAGTGTTGAAGAAAACTAAACTCCTTTCAGTTCTGTGGGGATTGTCCCTGTCTAATTTCATGAGTAGGGGTGGGGGTTTTTTGGTGTTATTTTCTTCCAAAATTTCTTGATTAAGATAGCAGATTGCGGTGTTGTTGGTGTTTTTATCCAAATTTTTATTGAAAATTGTACAAACAGCGCAGCAACTAAGGCTGAATGGCCCTACAAAGGCAAGCAATCACTGGCACACACACCCCAGTCCAAAATGACCTGCTCAAAAATTCCCAAGCTGCACTCTGGTTGCTGTTTGGAGAGTCAAGAAACTGCTCCTTACCACTTCCACATTCCATTAAAGTCACCCCAGCATGCACTGTGAACTATGAACATGTGTGCTCATAAGCAAGCTTCCTCCTGTTTCTGACACTCCTCCTTCTGATCCCTTACTGAAACCTATTTGTGGAGCCAGTGGTTCCCAAACTGTGCGCGGTGGGATATCCCTGGTCGCCCCTTGTTCTGGCTTTGCCAGGCGCCATCTTGGA
The DNA here is from genome assembly GCA_029204185.1 of Lerista edwardsae. Classification (NCBI taxonomy): domain Eukaryota; kingdom Metazoa; phylum Chordata; class Lepidosauria; order Squamata; family Scincidae; genus Lerista; species Lerista edwardsae. Next base: position 2,346,732 of record JAJKFI010000093.1, read on the forward strand.
TCTCATGAATTCATAATGTTGGAAGGGACCTACGAGGTTAAGGGGGTCAGAAATGAAGGGAATGAATCAGAAGGAGGAAGGAAACATTGGGAGTACTGGAAAAGTACTAGATCCCTTTAGGGTGAGAAAAATGGGGTTGAAATTGGATGGATGGATGGATGGATGGATGGATAAAAGTATTGAAAGATGAGGAAGATGCCGTCTTTGAAAGCCAAACTGGAAGAATCTGGGACAAGGCTGACCAAAAGTCTTTAAACATGGAAGATTCTAGGACTAAACATTGTCCAGGCCCTTTTCTCAAGCCCTTCCCAATCCACTTCCTATCTCAACTTTTGCCTGGCTGAGGAATTGGGCAGAGGAAGTTTCTGGTAAATTCCTTCCCACTAGGCAATTTTGTTTTACATCCAGAATTGGGTTCGTGTCCTGTTTCTCCTGTCACAAGAGGGAACCTATAGAATTCTCACATTCCGTTTGTATTAATATAATTCTTAACACCAAAATAATATTTAACCTCCAAACATAACGCTGATCAGATGACCTCCAGCTGTTCTAAATAGCAAGGTTGCAGAAAAAATATAACCTGCTGTAAAGGAGAAAAATAAAATAAATTAAGCATTTATATTCCACTCTCACCTGTGATGAATTAATTCTATTGATTGACTAACTTTCCACAACCAAAGTTTATTGAATGTGATATTCTTTTGAGAATATTGTTGGTGTGAAGAATTGATTTTTCACTGCAGGTTTGCTGTTGTGCAACCGTCATTTATCTTCCATCCTGGAGAGCTGCTGTTTGAAACACAACGGTGTGGCTTGTCCCTAGTGCTGCAAACTATGGCAGAGCTTCCCGAAGTGCATGTTGCGATGTCCTGGGGTGTCATAACTAAGAGACCAATCCGAAGCTGTTTTGCAGGTACAGGTGCGCAGGAGTGGCCCGAATCAGGGCCAGAGTTTAGGATTTGACACTAGAACATAAGAACATAAGAAAAAGCCTCGCTGGATCAGGCCAAAGGACCAGCTTCCTGTATCTCAGTCCAGCTTCCTGTATCTCACAGTGGCCCACCAGATGCCTCAAGGAGCACACAAGACAACCAGATACTTGTGTCCTGCCGCCACTCCCCTGCATCTGGCATTTTAAAGTAGACTATTACCCTTGCACTATGGTTGTCCTGCGTCCCAACCCCTATCTCTGCCCACTGCGCCACCCAGTTATGCCCCCAGAACGCCTCTGGAATGCCCTTGGTGAGGCCCAGTGCCAACTGTGCGCCGCCAAAGCTTGACTGGCACATGGCCGGTGCTGCTGCTGGTTGTGGCGGAGCCTGAGCGTTGGCGCTGCTGCCTGCGCCGGTCCAGCGCCATGCCACCGGTGCTGATGCGCTTGACAGCACATTTGCGACAGCGTTCGGCAGGATGTCGCAGGATGCCTGCTGCCCAGTAGGAAAATGGTGCCATGACCCTGCAAACAGTGGTAGGAGACTCGGCAGGGCAGGCAGAGCTGCTGTGTTTGTTTTTTGCATGCTTGAAAAGGCCCTCCCACCTGCCACGGGCCGCTTACCACTGTTCATTAGAGTCACGCCTGGCCTCGGAGCCTGGAAGAGGCAACAGTGTCATTGTGTCATTCCATTGCGCATCTCTGCCACTTCCTTCCGGGTTCCGGGGCATCGTGATGAAGGTAAGTTGGGAAGCATATGTGGACAGTCTTACAGTGGGCAATGAGAATGGACTGTAGTAATATAAGCAGATCTGTGGCCCAACAGGGAAGCTGACACTTGGGGTGGGCTGCTAGAATGGGAGATCTTGAAATTGGCCTAGTGGAGGCCAGTTCTACCCTTTGCTTTGAGATGTCTGCTGACCTGACCTCCACAGAGGATCTCGACACAAAGGCCAGGTCTACCGTTGCTTTGAGCAGCTGCCCAAAGTGGCCCATTTGACAGCCTGGGCAGACTGACCGACTCTTGCTATGCTACTGAAAGTGCAATCCTAACCTGGAGTTAGGACAACACAGTTAGGCCAGCAAAGTTTGGCCAGCACAAGGGACACCGTAAAGTATGTTTGGACCACTCTCGGAGTCAGAGAAGCCAGCACAGAGACATGCTCCATCCTCCCTGACTCCGAGAGTAGTCCAAACACCACTCCCTTGTATCTGGCATTCTGAGGTAAATTTCTGAGGTAAAATTCTGAGATAAATATGAGGTAAATAAAGCAAAGTCTGGCCAGCAGAAGGGGCACTGTAAAGTATGTTTGGACCACTCTGGGAGTCAGAGAGGCCAGCACACAGACATGCGCCCTCCTCCCTGACTCCAAGAGTGGTCTAAACGCCACTCCCTTGTATCTGGCATTCTGAGGTAAAATTCTGAGATAAATATGAGGTAAATAAAGCAAAGTCTGGCCAGCAGAAGGGGCACCATAAAGTATGCTTGGACCATTCTCGCAGTTAGAAAGGCAAGCACACACATGCTCCATCCTCCCTGACTCTGAGAGTGCTCCAAAGATGCTTTACGGTGGTCCTTGTGCCAGCCAAACTTTGCTAGCATAACTGTGTCAGCTTCACTCCAGGTTAGGATTGTGTCCTGAAGCAGATCTCTGGGTAGGTGAGATCATGCCTCTAGTAAAGGAAATGGATTTGGCCCACACCTCCTGTCTAAAAAAAGAAAGAATTGTAATCTTGGCTTGGTCTCGCTTTAATGGACTGGCCGGCACGATTGGGTAATTCATCATCTAAAGAATATGAAACACAATATTAATGCATAATGTAATAAACCTCCTTTTAAAAATTTGCATAAAAGGTGATTGAGTGTTGCATTTTAATTTAATTGGGTCTGATGAACCCTCATGCATATCAGGTTGTAAAAAATTTAAATTATGGGGTGCAATGGTAGTTTTGTTGGTAAATAAATTCCAAAGGGAAGTGCAGTATGGTTGTTTGCGCGTAAGAATTTGGGTTTTGAATGTAATTAATTTCTACCTATTTATTAACACATTGTTATGTTTCATAGGCATAATGTAGGAAACACTTGATTGTTTTCTCAATGTCTTTTATTTGAAATCAGTCGGCTTAGAAAAGGTCATGATCTCAGGCTACTGTTTCTAAATCTTCACAGAAGGGAGATGGCACATTAGCTTTATGCAGTTCATGTAATGTGTAATTCATGTGTGCTTTAGTGGGTTTTGCAATTCTCATAAGAAGAGCCCCACTGGATCAGGCCAAAGGCCCATCTAGTCCAGCTTCCTGTATCGGACTTTTCCTCCAGAAATCCATCCAGTCCCCTTTTAAAGGCATCTAGGCCAGATACCATCACCACCTCCTGTGGCAAGGAGTTCCATAGCTTAATTACCCACTGGGTAAAAAAGTATTTCCTTTTATCTGTTTTAACTCTCCCAACACTCAATTTCAGTGGCTGTCCCCTGGTTCTGGTATTGTGTGGGAAGGAAGAGAACATCCCTCTATCGACTCTATCCCTCCCGTGCATGATTTTTATGTCTCAATCATGTCCCCCCTCAGGCGCATTTTTTCCAGACTGAAGAGCCCCAAATGCTGCAGTCTTTCTTCATAAGGGAGGTGCCCCAGCCCCGTAATCATTTTTGTCATTCTCTTCTGCACCTTTTCCAGCTCCACTATGTCCTTTTTGAGATGTGTGATCTGCAGTTGTGTACAGCTGTTAATCTGTAAGGTTAGCGGGAAGACAAATTTTGGACGTGCTACCACTTTACATGGATTTTGAAAAATTATCCACTGTTATGCTGCTTCTTTTTCTTCACTTCGGGGGAAAAAAAGAACCGCTTTTCAGACTGGGCGAGGCCTGCCTTTTTCTAATTAAATAATGAGCAAGAGCTACTGACAGCCTCTTCAGCCTCATGAATTAATTGAAATATTATTTTCCCCCAAAGTTACGCTCTAAGTATGTGCCTGAAGTCTGCTGTGTCATTGCTTAATGTCACTTCTTAAAAGCTAGTTTTTAAAGTTAGGTTTTAACGTAACTTTCAAGTTTTATTTTAAAAGTTAGGAAAGAGGGCTATGTGAGACTTTGTATCAAGAAGTTGGAAAACTTCTTGTGTTCCCTTTCAGCTACTTCCCTGGGCTAAATCTCAGCAGCCACTGTGGCAGTGTTATTCAAACAGTGGGTCACAACCTGATGTCAGGTGGGTTGTGGAGAGCTGGGAGCAGCCATCTTGGAAGCTGCAGACCTTGCTATATTCCTTTCGTGAGTGCGAACAGTTTGAATTTTCAAGTGAGGTTTTTGAAAAAAAATGTTCTTAGTTCAGTGCTTTTTACACCCCATTTTGTCCTAATCTTGCCTTCTGTCAGGGATGTGTCATGGGTGTACAATTGCTGCCGTCAAAGAACGCCAGTTTGCATTTCAGGAGAGTCATTTTATGATGTGACAATGACAGCACTTCCTGCTTGATGATGTCACTTCCTGCCACAGCATCACTTCCAGGGTAATGACATCACTTCCCGACATGAGTGCCATTCTAAAAAGTGGGTCCCGGTCTAAAATGTTTGCATACCACTGCACTAGAATGGAGTTACTTGGGCTTGCACCAGCAAAATAGCTGGGGGAGGTTGGAATACCTTCGTATTGGAAAATCAGGAAAGGTGAGGGTTAGGGCATAGCAAGAGCTGGCCCTGCCAATCCTGCCCCCGTCCTTGGCCTGATCTGCCCCCTTCCCCACCTAGCATTGTTTTGAGAATGGCCACCAAAGATGTGGGCAAAACGTTAGTTTATATGAGACTGCAGCCATTAAGCCAGCATAACTGTAATTGTACTAAAACTGCCACTGTCTCAGGGCCTGGTTGGGTGGGTCCTCTTATATGCTTGGCCCCTAAGCCAGGGCCTGACCTGACCAATCCCTGAAAACCTACACATGAAAATTGGTCTGGCTCCTGGTCATGATGGCTACATCTGTACCAGTTGGTCCAGAGGCAGTTTCTGGGGAGCAACCTCAGGAAGAGGCCACCAAGCTTTGATTTTGGCCTTCTAGGAGCCATCTTGTTAGCTGGTCTAGGAAACTGGATGCTAGACGTATCCAGTGTTGTCATCTACTCTCTTGTAGACGGAACGCTGGGCGGGACTTAGAGTGATCGACAGCCCGTCGACTCACTTCCACTTTCTTCACGCTCCCCACGCGGCTTTCCCTCACCTCGGAGGGAGCGCCTGCTCGCCAGGGGGGATGGGTGGGGGGCGCGCCGGGTGCCTGGGCGAGCAGGCGCCCCCTCCGAGGCGAGGGAAAGCCGCGCGGGGAGCACGAAGAAAGCGGAAGTGAGTTGACGGGCTGTTGATCACTCTAAGTCCCGCCCAGCGTTCCGTCTACAAGAGAGTAGATGACACCAGTGGACGTATCCCAGCCTTGCTCGAAGCCAGCAGGGCTCATCTTAATACTTACGGTACTCTAAATCAGGCGCCCAGCCTTTTGGAGCCCGTGGACCACTGAGGCACGACTTGGAATCCACGTGGACCACATGCGACCACTCCACCTATGGTTTTGTTTCACACAAAAAAGTACAATTAAGTCATAATAATTAGAGAAGACTTTTTAGAGATTTATTAGATTATTAATAGAGAACATTTGTGGTTTGCTGCTTGGTTGTAGCTGCAGGCAGTCTGTTCTTCTACCTCTCTGTGGATCCATGTTGGGGAGCGCACTGGAAGTGGAAGGCAGTCTTTTTCCCCCTGAGATCTCGTGGACCACTTCTCAGGGTCTTGTGGAAAACCCACGAACCACAGCTTAGGAAGCAGTGCTCCAAATCCATCCCTTTTTGCCTCTGCAAGTTTTGTGGCACCGTCCAATCCTCTGTTTCAGAAGCCCGGTTGAAGTGCGCCAGCATTGTCCAAAACCACCGATTCGGTTGAACAGGACTTGCACGGGGTAAAGTTCCTGTGGGGCTCATCTTGAGCCTGCCATGAGATGTGTTTGATTTCCCTTTATTGATCCACCGCCGATACTTTAAAAATGCTTTACAACATTCCCATCTTGTACGACTCGGATGACATTTTATCACTTGCGGTGCCTTTTAAAACCCTGGCATTTTTCAACGCCGCCGTTCTTGTTTTATGTTTACCAATCTGCTTTTTTGTGTTCTTCTTTTGCAATATTTATCATAAGCTTTTTTTTTTGTTAATGGTCATTGTCATCCTTCATGTCTCCTCCTCTAAGAGTACCTATCTATCCAGCAGTCTCCTTTAACCGATGGATGAACTGCTGTTTACATTTCCGGTAATTTTCTAGGCATTTTGCTTCCAATATATCTAAGCACTGACATCTTTTTCCCTCCCTCCCTCCCTCCTTAGTTGATTTAATTTTTTTTCATGGTAGCACACAAATATACATTATCAGCTGCAAGTCTATATTGGAGTGGGACGGGATTTGAAAATAGCACTTTGTGTTGGAGGTGATGGATTAGAAACCAATTTGGACTCCTTGGCCATTATTCATTTCTTAAACACCATTACGGGTGAAGTACTGGCAGGTGAGGTGCTGTAGCTCAGTGGTAGAGCGCTGGCTTTGCATGCTGAAGGTTCCAGGTTCAGTTCTTTGTATTACAAGATAGGGCAGAGAGATTTCCTGATGCCAGTCGGTGCTGAACCTTTGTTCTCATTAGGCTTAGCATGTACCTGTACAGTGGGCCGTCCTCATCTGTGGGGTGGTGGTGGTCCAGACCCCACCTTCCACAGATGCTGGAGTCCACTCCCGAAACTCACACAATGACTTACCTGCAGTCTCTGGAGTGCATTCATGGATTGTGCCAGGGAGTATTATCTACTCTATTGGCCTCTGCCCCTTTCATGGATCACTGCCTTGTCGTGGCGAAGGGGCTTGAGTAGCTCAATGAAGCTGTGAGCTATGCCATGTAGCCTCCAGGTGCAACAAGTTGCCTCCAAATATCAGGAGTCACTTCTGGTTGCTCCTGTGGGCCAGTCTGAGTCCCACTGAGGCCAATAGATTCATCAGCCCAGCAAGACTCAGGAGAGGAGGCCAGAGGCTCCATGTAAGTAATACCTGGATGGGAGACGAATGCCAGGCTGTGACAAGCTGCAGTACCTGTGGTGGCAGAACAGAGTCGCTGTGGAGCTGATTAGCTCACTGCAAGTGAGAATTGCGGTGGAGTGTGTGAGGAGGCCAGCCGGCGAAGAAGGGAATACAACCTTGAGGACCTGTCCAGACTTGACTTGCGATTGCCTGCTGAGGCTTGATGGTATGAAGTCAGAGGAGAGAACCACACTGTGAAGGCTGCATCTGGGACTGAGGACTGGCGGATCACAAGAATATTTGTAAAAACCCCATTGGAAAAAAATGGTGGTTTAGACTAGCCTGCCCATGTAAGCCGCTTTGGGCATTTGCGTCTGCATGGAAAGGCGGGGTATAAATTCTTCAAATAAATAAATAAATACATAATACGGATACGGTCCGCGGATACGGGGTCCACAGGTTCAGAGGCTCCACTTTACCTGATGGATGGCATCTTTCATTTGTAGGTGGGGCAGGAAGGGAGACAGTAGCAGCAGCAGGGCCCCCACACTCCCTCCTTCGGAGGTGCCCAGCGACAAATGGGAGTGTCCTTCAAAGGCCCTTGTGATTACACACACAGGTAAGCAGCCTCAAGCCCCTGTGCCCACGGAAGACACGCCCACTTGCAGGCGGGATGGCTGCTGCCTGGGGAAAGTAGAGATGAAGTGCCTGCTGACCTCAGAGCTCAGCAGTGGGCTTTTCCTTAGCCGAGGGGCTCCCTGGCATGCCAGCAGTCCTCTTTCTGCTCATGCCAGTCGCAGAACCCAGAAGTAAATGCCAAAGACACAATGACATCATCAGCACTTTCTCCTGGGTTAAAAAACGGTAAAGGTTTCCGCACGACCGAATGGTCTAGTTGTGACCAGTTGTGTAGGGGGCGGTGCTCTAATTGTCTAGTTGTGTAGGGGGCGGTGCTCATCTCCGTTTCTAAGCCGAAGAGCCAGCGTTTGTCCTAGGACAGGTTTCCATGGTCATGTGGCTGGCATGACTATACGCTAAGGTGCACGAAACACGGTTATCTTCCCACCAAAGTGGTACCTATTTATCTACTCGCATTTTTAGGTGCTTTCGAACTGCTAGGTTGGCAGGAGCTGGGACAAGCAACGGGAGCTCACTCTGTCACGCAGTCTTGAACTGCCAACCTTCCAGTCAGCAAGTTCAGCAACAGCGGTTTAACCCGCAGTGCCACCATGTCCCCAACAAATCAGCAACCAACAACAAAAAAGTGGCCAACTGACACTCAAACAACTGAATAAGAATCTTAGTATTAGTATTGTTAAGGGACGTGGTGGCGCAGCGAGTTAATCTGCTGTTGCTGGGCTTTCAACTGCAAGGTTGGGAGTTCAAGACTGCGCGACTGAGTGAGCTCCCGTTGCTTGTCCCAGCTCCTGCCAACCTAGCCCTTCGAAAGCACCTAAAATGCAAGTAGATAAATAGGGACCACTTCGGTGGGAAGGTAACGGCGTTCCATGTGCTACGGCCTATAGTCATGCCGGCCACATGACCATGGAAGCTTGTCCTCAGACAAAACGCCGGCTCTACAGGCTTTGAAACAGAGATGAGCACCGCCCCCTACAGTCGGTCACGACTACACCATTCGGTCGTGGGGAAACCTTTACCTTTATTAGTATCGTAAGCGCAATCCTAACCTGGAATTAAAGGTAAAGGTAAAAATTCCCCACGACCAAGTGGTCTAGTTGTGACTGACTGTAGGGGGCGGTGCTCATCCATTTCTAAGCCGAAGAGCCAGCGTTTGTCCTAGGACAAGCTTCCGTGGTCACGTGGCCGGCATGACTATATGCCGAGGTGCACGGAATGCTTATGCCAGCCTAACTCCAGTTTAGGATTACACTCTTAGTGTCTTCAGTTCTGAGCTGGCTAAACTGTCTTGGGCCTGGGCCAAAGGGCTGACCGCGTCTGCTCGCTTTGTCTCATGGGCAGGCTTCTCTGTGAAAGTCTTCTTCCCCCGTGGTATGAAAAAAGGTTCCTTTTTATTCCACTGCCTTCATATTTCATTGGACCTCCAGAGAGGGTCCCCTTTTGATTTGTATTCATGTGCGGGAGAGAGGATAATTGGCCTATTGGGCTTGAGGTTTAAAGTTTGCAAGCTTAAATTCCTGCCAGAATGAAGCGAGAGATGAGCTGCATCTCCAATCTCGGTCACTGGATCCTCACAGAATATGTTGCTTTAAGCGATCACCCTCACAAAATGTAGAAACAGCACAAGGAAGTTTCTTTGAAGGACACAAGGAGGCTTGCCCGACACCTGGGTCTTCCTTTCTTCTTCCTCTTTTTCAGCACAATGGATTTAAAGTAGGATGATACCTATTTAACAGCCACAGTTCTCCAACTGAACTGCCCTGGCTTTCATTCCTATCCCAACAACTGTATGGAGGCTTGTGCTGTTTTGATTACTGATGCAAAAGTTTCTCCTGTCCCTTGTTCTCCATAGCACAGCGGCAGAGCACCTGTACTGGTTTTACATGTGATGCAAAAAGTTCCCATGTTCAATATGTGGCATATAATAGTAGGGTCCTTCAGAATGCCAGGTGCAAGGGAGTGGCAACAGGATGCAGGCATCTTGTTGTCCTGTGTGCTCCTTGAGGCACCTGGTGGGCCAGCGTGAGAGACAGGAAGCTGGACTAGATGGGCCCTTGGCCTTATCCAGCAGGGCACTTCTTATGTTCTTAGGGCCCAGATTGGGTTGCAAGTTTATTATTTACCTCAGAATTTTACTTCAGAATGCCAGATACAAGGGAGTGGCAACAAGATGCAGGTATCTGGTTGTCTTGTGTGCTCCCTGAGGCACCTGGTGGGTGCCTCATATTTACCTCAGAAGTTTACCTCAGAATGCCAGATACAAGGGAGTGGCAATAAGATGCAGGCATCTGGTTGTCTCGTGTGCTCCCTGAGGCACCTGGTGGGCCAGTGTGAGATACAGGAAGCTGGACTAGGTGGGCCCTTGGCCTGATCCAGCAGGGCTGTTCTTCTGTTCTTAGGTTCTTGTGTTCTTATCTTCAGGGAAAGCTTATTGGACAGCAGATGAGACCCTTGCTTGAAGTCCTGAAGAGTCAGTGCAAGGGGAAAACATTTGTTTATTGAAAATATTTGTATCTTGCCTTTCCCTTCCCAAGTTGGCTTACAGCAGAATTTGAACACAATAATGGAGTAACAAGTATAATTATACTCTGTTACAGGCAGGTTATGTTCTGCAATTTGGGATCTAGTTCAGGGTGCAATCCTAACCTGGAGTTAGGCCAGCACAGTTAGGCCAGCAAAGTTCGGCAAAGTTCAGCAAATAAAGCGCATTTGGACCACTCTCACACATCTGTGTGCTGGCCTCTCTGACTCTGACAGTGCAATCCTAAACTGGAGTTAGGCCAGCATAAGAACCACCATAAAGCACATTTGGACCACTCTCGGAGTCAGGGAGGATGGCTCACGTCTATGTACTGGCCTCTCTCACTCCGAGCATGGTCTTGACGGTGTCCCTTGTGCTGGCGAAACTTTGCCGGCTTACCTTATGCCAGCCTAACTCAGTTTAGGATTGTGCCCTGAGAGTGGTCCAAACATACTTTACGGTGTCCCTTGTGCCAGCCTAACTGTGCCAGCCTAACTCCAAGTTGGGATTGTGCACTCGGTCTCTTAGGGTGCAATCCTAACCAACTTTCCAGCACCGGGGCAAGGCCAATGCAGCTCCGAGATAAGAGATCAAACATTTCCTTACCTTCAGGAGGCTTCCATGGCTATTGCTCCACTCAAGAATGCAGAACATGCTCCATTGGCACAGCTAGGTCAGTGCTGGAAATCGGGTTAGGATTGTGTCCCAAAACACTATGGCACACCAGCTCTCAAAGATGCTTCGGGAAGAACGCACAAATCTAAGCAGTCTGTAAATCTGCAAGCAAGCAGCTGCAGTTAATTCTGGGTTGTGTGGAAGATGATGTGCCCTATATAAGATAGATGCCTTTTTCATCCCTCTCCCTGTCTTTTTTGCAATTTTAGGATTTCTGATCTGGCCAAATTCTGTTTTTTTTTTTTTTAATGAAAATGTTTATTCACATGAGTTGCTAGAGACAGTTGCTATCGGATAGCTTAATTGCTTTTCTCCTTCTCCCCTCCCCCCACTTTAATACTAGAGGTATCTTCGGTTGAATGAGTGTTTTTTTAAAAAAACGGGAAGAAAAATCCAGTGTGACTGGGGTAATTAGTTACAAGTGACAGAGAACAGCAATTAGGAAAGACATTACGGTTTTTTCTCTTCCACCTTTCTCATCTGAGAGCTGTAAGAGATTTGATTAAAATCCATGATAAAAGTATATCATTAGAAAAGGAGCAGAGTTTTATAATAAAGTACAGCTTGCATTTTATTAAATGTTGGCCAGTCTCTCTCTCTCTCTCTCTCTCTCTCTCTCTCTCTCTCTCTCTCTCT
>JAJKFI010000093.1:2376526-2395185 GCA_029204185.1 Lerista edwardsae
ATGCCAGTTTCAACCAGTTCTGGACTGTGAGATGTGAAACTGCAACATCCACAGCTACCGTTCTCATGCTCTCTGCAGGACTCTAAATTTACTGTATTTGCTGCAGGCATTCCTGGCCAAGTTAGATACCCCTCCCCATAAACCTGTTGATTCCATAGGATCAATGATTTCCTATCTGCAGATTCAAGAACTGCTGGGATTTCCAGGAATCAAACCTCCAAAAATACCAGGAACTGACTGTGGGCGCAATCCTAACCTGGATTTAGGCCAACAAAGTTTGGCCAGCACAAGAGACACCATAAAGTACAGTATGTTTGAACCACTCTCGGAGTCAGAGAGACCAGCACACAGGCGGGCGCCATCCTCTCTGACTCCAAGAGTGGTCCAAATGCACTTTACGGTGTCCCGTGTGCTGGCCAAACTTTGCTGGCCTAAATGTGCCGGCCTAACTCCAGGTTAGGATTGCAGGTATGTGTTTCAGGCCAGACACCAAATTATCATGTACTTTTTGTTTGAATCAGAGATTTTCAACAGATAGGTACATGTGGAGTCCCAAAGTAGTTTTCAGTAGTGCCAGCCTTCATGGTAACGTTTTTTTGCTCACTCTAACATACATTGAATAGTGCTGGGAGGGTGTAACAGGTGGGGAGTGGGTGACAGAGGGGGAGCAGGTAGGCAGACAGGACCCTAGGAGACGGAGAGGACCGACAATGAGGGCGCAATCCTAAACTGAGTTAGGCCAGCATAAAATAAGCCAGCAAAGTTTGGCCAGCACAAGCAACAACGTAAAGTATGTCTGGAGCACTCTCGGAGTCAGAGAGGCCAGCACACAGATGGGTGCCATCCTCCCTGACTCCGAGAGTGCTCCAAACAGCAAATTGGCTTCAAGCAGGGCAGTTCCACTATTGATCATTGTATAGTCCTATCCCATCTTATTGCCAAATATACAGCCAAACCCAAAACCAAGTTTTATGCTGCTTTTCTAGATCTCAAAGCAGCCTTTGACAGCATCGATCGGGCCCTCCTATGGAGTAAATTGGAAAAATTGGGAGTGGATCCCTATCTCCTTATGCTGATAAGATGTTTATATACCAAAACGTCTTGTAGGGTTAGGTGTTCCCAGGAGGGTCTCCTTTCTGAAGAATTCCCAACAAATAAAGGAGTGAAACAGGGTTGTGTGCTGGCCCCTACCCTCTTCAACCTCTTTATGAACGATCTGGCCCCGCACCTGGCTGAGATAGATGCCCATCCTCCCAAAGTGGGGGATATTGTGACCCCCATTTTGCTATATGCAGACGATGCGGTTCTTTTGTCCAGAACTCGCGTGGGCCTTAAGAGACTGATTCGTGGCTGTTTGGACTACTTTTCAAAGAACAAACTTTGTTTAAATTATTCTAAATCAAAAATAGTGGTTTTCGCCAAAAGCTGGTCCCCCCAAAGGTGGGTATTTAATAGTCACTCTATAGAGCAGGTAAAGCATTTCAAATATCTAGGTGTCTTGTTCTCCTATAACCACTCCTGGTCAGGACATCGACAAATGGCACTAGAGGCAGTTAAAATTACCACCCGGGCCATTCTTAGTTTCTTTTACAAAGAAGGTGGCCTATTTGTCCCGGCAGCTGTCAGGGTGTACAATGCCAAAGTTGTTAATCAATTATTATATGGAATCCCTGTATGGATAAAGGCATTTAACCATACATGTGAAACTAATCAGGCCATGTTCTTTAGGAAGATTTTAGCCTTGCCAAATTCAGTGCCCTATCAAGTCTTATGTCTTGAATTAGGACAATTGAAAATTGAGACCTTGGCTTGGCTGAGAACCCTTAGATTCTGGTTGAAAATTTACTATAATAATTCCCACAATGGTCTATTATACTATCTAAAAAGAGACGCTTTCTTCACCAACTCTATGTGTGAAGATAAACTGAGCCAATTGGGCCTTAGCATTGAGTTGTTTGGAGATATACCTCTAACTGCTGCGCTTAAATTAGTTAAGCAGAAACTGTGGGACAATCAGATCTCGGATTTCTCAATGACGATTAGTAATCTCCATCTTCCCTTGCCATGGCTTATGCCTGTTCACCTGGATACAATTCCCGCCTATCTTTCAGTTCTTTTGAACAGCAATGAAAGACGTGCTTACACATTAGCTAGATGTGATGCACTTCCTTCTGAGATATTATGGGGCAGATTCCACAATATCCCATATACTGAAAGATTATGCCCGTGTGCGCTTAGGACTCAGGAAACTTTGATTCATCTCTTCTTTTATTGTCCTTTTCATCAACATGCTCGATATAAGTTCTTCTCTTTAAGTAAAGATGGGGATCATTCGGAGGATGAGGTGGCTTTACTATCCTCTTATCTTAGAGCTTCGGATTCTGTCGTTATACAACATGTAGCAGAATTTCTTTATTCTATTGTAAAAACTAACAGTAGACGTCGAAAAATAGCAGAGTGCTCTTAATTTTAATGTTATTTAAAAATTTATGGAGAGGCAGTCATTCAATAGTAGTGTGTATATGGCTTGCCTGCTTTTGTTACTTGTTTACTTGATGCCATTAAAGGTTTTTGAAATTTTGAAATTTGAGTGCTCCAAACACCACTCCCTTGTATCTGGCATTCTGAGGTAAAAATATGAGGTAAATAAAGCAGTCTGGCCAGCACAAGGGACACCATAAAGTATGTTTAGACCATTCTCCAAGTCAGAGAGACGAGCACACAGACGGGCGCCATCCTCCCTGACTCCAAGAGTGGTCCAAACGCCACTCCCTTGTATCTGGCATTCTGAGGTAAATTTCTGATGTAAAATTTGGAGGTAAATATGAGGTAAATAAAGCAAAGTTTGGCCAGCACAAGGGACGCTGTAAAGTATGTTTGGACCACTCTTGGAGTCAGAGAAACGAGCACACAGACGTGCGCCATCCTCCCTGATTCCGAGAGTAGTCCAAACGAGCTTTACGATGTCCCTTGTGCCAGCCAAATTTTGCTGGCTTAGTTTATGCCGGCCTAACTCCAGTTTAGGATTGCGCTCTGAGTCATGGCATGAAAAAGGTTGAAGACCACTGCTCTAGGAGGATTTCCTGCTATAGGAAGGAGAGTTGGACTATATGACCTTGTGTGTCCTTTCCAACTCTGTGATTGTATGAATATTTCATTTAAGTGCCCTTCAGGATAATACTGTGTAATGGAAACACCAAAGTACCTTTTTTCATGGGAATGACAAATTTCCAAATTCATTTCTATATTCATCTCAATTTCATAGCAAAAAGAAGAATCTGTTCAGCAAAGAAAGAGAGTGTGCAATTTTCAAGGGGGAGGGGAGCAAAAGATGCACTTAAAGGGTAACAGCAACAATGATGATGAAACAAACGCCATTGAATGAGCTTAATTGCTTTATTTTTGAAGATGAGAATTACAAAATTAAGGAACAAAAGCGTTCCAGCAGATGCAAAGTGTGTTTAGTCTCTAGCAGAGCACTTGATGCATTGTCTCCAGCTTTATTTCAAAATAAAAATAATTACATTTGGATTAGATGCAAGGGTTGCCACCGTGACTGAGAGAGCTGGTCTAGTGACTGAAGTGGCAGATATTGGCACCCTGACAGCCCTGAGCTGATGGCAGAGGATTAACTGGGAGCCGGGCTTGATTTATCCTTCTTCCACACAGCTCTTGATGGCTTGGAAATGGAGACAAGCAAACATTTTTTTTGGGATGCCTCTGCACGGCAAGATGCTGTAAACACCAGTGACATGAAAAATAACGCTGGAGGCTATAAAATTGTTATAAATTGTGGCCGGGGGCAGGGGGGGGGGAATGAAGTCCAGCGTAGCAAAATGCAATTTTAATGCAGTTTTAGAAACAGCCCCAAAATGTTGACATTTTGCTGGAGAAAAACGGCTTTGGGAGTTTTGCTGGTGGCGGTTCTAGGCGTTTGAAGTGGGCAGCTGGAGCTTATCTAGGTGTTGCTGGCGGTGCTGGGAGAGAAAGGCACTGGGCAAAGTTTTTTTTCAAAAGCTGCATTGACAACTGGGATCCTAACCCATCTAAAACCCTAACCCTAAACATGGATCCTTTTCTTTCTCCATTTGGTCCAGGGGTGTCAAAATTGAGAGGGCGGAATAGCATTCAGATTAACAGAAACAAACCTTTATTGGCACACAAAGCAAAAATATTACCTTTGAAAGACAACTGTAAGCACCCTGACACTATTTTAAAATTATTCTGGAATATAGACATGATTGAGAGCGCAATCCTAACCTGGAGTTAGACCTGCACAGTTCGGCCAGCAAAGTTCGGCCGGCGCAAGGGACACCGTAAAGTATGTTTGGACCACTCTCGGAGTCAGAGAGGCCACCACACAGATGTGCGCCATCCTCCCTGACTTCAAGAGTGGTCCAAACGCCACTCCCTTGTATCTGGCATTCTGAGGTAAATTTCTGAGGTAAAATTCTGAGGTAAATATGCGGTAAATAAAGCAGTCTGGCCAGCACAAGGGACATCATAAAGTATGTTTGGACCACTCTCAGAGTCAGAGAGGCCAGCAAACAGACGTGCACCATCCTCCCTGACTCCGAGAGTGGTCCAAACACACTTTACGGTGTCCCTTGTGCCGGCCAAACTCTGTTATCTTAACTTGTGCCGGCCTAACTCCAGGTTAGGATTCTGCTCTGAATCGTTGCTCTGAAGCAAAAGTGGTGTTTTTCCGCATTTTGACCTACATTTAATATAGCGTTTATAACTAGAAATTCTCATTATTTAGCGTTCTGTGTTGATCACCGAAAAAAGACACCTCTAGCTATATAATAACGCAGTGCTTTGCAAACATTTAGCACCAGAACCCACGTTTTAAAATGACACTTCATATAGAACCCACCTAGCTTTATAAGACTTGGAAAGAAAGAAAAAGTTTCACTAGCCTCTGTATTAATCTTTTTTACTATGGTTGGAGGGGATTGTCTTCTGGAGCGTTTGTGGAGCTCCACTTTCATCGGATCAGGGCCATTCTGGTGGCCTTCCCTTCCCTTCCCCTTCCCCTTCCCCTTCCCCTGCCTTCGATAAGGCATGATTGCTTAGTCACAAGAAAACATTCGCCTGTGCCTCAGCTTCATTTTCTTTAAGGCTCAATACATTTTCCTTATCAGCTTGGGGAGGGAGGCTTCTTTCTCGGGTGCTGCATTCTTTGGATCAGGACCATTCTGGTGGCAGTTGCATTCTTCCTTGGCCTGCTGTTGAAAGCGGACCAAGGCAGCCTGTGAGTAAATGCACACTTGCTTCTCCTTTTCAGTTTCCTTTGGGCTCAATACATTTTCCTTGTCGGCTATCACCTTCTCAGTTTCGCAACCCACCAGAAATTGACTCAGGACCCACAGTTTGAGACCTGCTGCTATAATGCTTTCCTGGGAGGAGTTGTTGTTCAGTCGCTAAGTTGTGTCCGACTCTTCGTGACTCCCTGGACTGCAGCATGCCAGGCCTCCCTGTCCTCCACTAGCTTCCGGAGTTCGCCCAATTTCATGTTCATCACTTCGGTGACACTCTCTAACCATCTCATCCTCTGCCGCCCCCTTCTCCTTTGGCCTTCCATCTTTCCCAGCATGAGGGTCTTTTCTAAAGAGTCTTCTCTTCTCATGAGGTGGCCAAAGCTTTAGCTTTAGTATTTGTCCTTCCAGGGAGCAAGCAGGCTTGACTTCCTGTAGGATAGCCTGATTGGATCTCCTTGCAGTCCAGGGGACTCTCAAGAGTCTTCTCCATAATTTTCCTGGGAGTAGGCCCTACTGAATGCAAAACTCTGAGTAGACAGGCATACAATACTGCTGTAAGAGTCTCGGGTACCAAGGCCTGCTTTCCCCCATTATTAGAGACCTCCCATCAGTAGCAGAGGGAATGAATGGTTGGTATCACAAGCAGGCTGGGTGGTATCTGCTGGAACTGGAGTTGAGGTCCATATTTTGAATTGCAGTTGAAAAATAATGGAGTTGGTTCTAGGGGGGAAATACCCCCAGCAGTTTCCATCACTGTATTTAATGAGTTTCAGTGAAATCAAGCTTATAATCACATTGATTTGCCTAAGCAATTGAGGAAATCTTATTACTAGCTGGACTTAAGCTCCCAGCAGGTCTTGAATCCGGACCCAGAAGGATTCAGTAAATGAGAAATTCAGGCTGTGAACCTGGCTAATTTCTGGCCGGAGGAATGCACAGCAAGGGTAGCCAGCTAGACCAGAAAAGGAACTGTCTTGCAAATTAAGAGATAATAACAATAATAATAATAATAATAATACTTGGATTTATATACCGCCTTTCTTAGGTCACCAGATTTCTCTAATGACTATAACTCAAGGCGGTTTACATGGGCAGACTTTATTCAGAAACCCGAAGGTTTTTACAATTTATACAGAAAATGTTCTATCTTTCCAGAACTACACACATACAGATGGATCTTTCTGGATTTAGTCCTTCTTTCTGGCCACCCGTTTGTCTTCTTGCTGGCTGATAAATGGCTTCCCTGCTCCCACCAGAGAAGCGGCTGAACTTTGGCACAACTTCCCCTCACACAAGGCAGCCGAAGCTCAGCTGTTAATCAGTCGCAATTAACGAGGTCTGCCGCTCACAGAGACTTCCGGCTGTCCCGAACTGGCGACCTTCAGATCTTCAGCTCTTATCTTCAGGCAAACGGAGGCATTAACCCTCTCGACTAAATCTTCTGCTGAGATCAGAACCTCAGCTTCCAGGTGATGGTCTGAACAGGAAATGAGCTACTCCAAGATCTCCCTCCCACACACACACATTGTTGTCTGTCACAAGCTTCACCTTTTCAGGAGCCAGACATGTTAGTGGCACAGCACAGACTAAACCCAACCTGATCTCTGCTAACTTCGGGAAATGGTGCAGCCCTGTCTGGGGTGGAAATAGGAATATTGATTGATATGTTTTTATAGCACTGTGCATCATTTCGATGCTGTGGGGGATCCCCTGGCTTCAATTTCTGAACACAGAAATTACAGTTCTCTTTAAATGGACAAGTCTCCCAGACCCTCTTTAGGCCTAAATTGGATGGAATTGATTTCCATTGTGGGGAAGAAGAAAAAAACATGATTGGAGGCTGCCTGCACAACCTCTGTGCATGACGGTCGGAGAGAACAAAAAAAAAAAAAATACTGGCAGGGCTGGATGAGCAAATGACTAACGCAAAGGAGAAAACAACAATGATGAAGTTTGACCCAGGTTATCTTGCACGTACCCAGGGAATACAGTCCCGGATGGACTGCCAAGAGCCTTCGTGAAACAGACGTGTTCTCCCTTCTCTGCCCTGAGTGGGGGACGTCTGGTCACCAAATTGACAAGATATTGTTCTGGTCCAGTGGTTCTCAAATATGTTAGCACCGGGACCCACTTTTTAGAATGACGGTCTGTCCAGGACCCGCCAGCAGTGCCGTCAGAACCTGCTGCTCTCCTGATAATGCATCAATAAGTTGGGTCATTTCTCAGGGCGCAATCCTGACCAACTTGGCAGCACTGGGGTGTAAGTGCAATGCAGCTCCGAGGTAAGGAAACAAACATTCCCTTACCTTGAGGACACCTCTGTGACTACTACTCAATTGCAGGATGCAGCACATGCCCTATTGACACAGCTGCATCAGTGCTGGAAAGTTGGTTAGGATTGTGCCGCCAGTCATTTTCACTATCAAGTGAACCAGAAACAAAGAAGCCTGTTTACAACCTTGACACAAGCAAAACAACCACATAAGCCCTCCCCCTTTCCAGCATCCCATCGTCTCACATTTTCAGTATGGATGTTCTAGGTGCTTCGCGATCCACCTGGAATAGGCTCGCGACCCACTGGTGTGCCTCGATTTGTTATCTGCAATGCAGGCGGGTCCGCATTATCTAGTAATGTTTTCCGTGGGCAGTCGTGTGTGGTCTCTGTGGAAACTTGACCAGACCTCCAGACCTGACCAGAGCACAGTTGTGCTCGGAAGGGGCGGTTTGACGTCCGCGGATTTTCAAGTCCGATGTCAAACCCGCGGATATTGCGGACCCCCCTGTATTGCGCATGCAGAATGCTGCCACCCATAGCTCTATCGGGCTCATGCGTTTGCACAGCTACCCTTTTGAGCTGAAAAAGAATATACAGTGGGCCTTTGGTACCTGTGATGGATCTGTACCAGGACCCCCTGCGGATAACAAATTTCCCGGATTTTGAAAACTGCTGGTGGAGGGACTCAGAGGACCACCTGGACATGACTGGAAGTGCCTTCTCAGAACATCTCCAGAGATGACCAGAAGTCACTGGCATGAACCAGAACTGACTTCTGGTTGTGTCGGGGAGGCCTTCTGTGGTTTTCCTGCTCCAGGCATGGCACCTGCAGATAATGAGAGCGCAATCCTCTACCCCGTTGTGCTGGCGCTCCACTGTTGCGCCAGCCGCATGCTGTTGCAAACATGCCATCAAGTGCATCAGCGTCGGCGGTATGGCGCTGGATTGGCGCAAGCACAAAGCCAACGCTTGAGCGCTGCTGTGACCGCCAGCAGCGCTGGCCTTGTGCCGGATGAGCATCGGCAGTGCGTGGTCGGCACTGGGCCTCGCCAAGGGCGTTCCAGAGGTGTGCCGGGGCGTAACCAGTGATGTCATGCAGGGGGTACGCGGGGGTACGTGAGTACCGGTTTCTAGGATTACAGCTGGCCCCGCCCATTCGCCTGCCCACTCGTCGACTCCGCCCTCTGCAATGTTTGAATTTCCTGCACGTTTGAGTTGCCTGCATGTTCTCAGAGCCAGGCAGGCAGGCAGGCAGCGAGCGGAGCCTTTCCTTTCCTTGCCACTGAAAAATGAGTTGCTCTGGGGTTTTAACATGACGCCAGGCCTCCTTAACATGTTCTGGGGGTGCTGTGGAATACTGTTGCAACTGTTGGGTCAGTTTAAAATCATCTGAGGCCTCAAAAAGGGCTTTTTTCATGTCCCTTCCTGCCACGACATCACTTCCGGCTTATGATGTCACTTCCGGTGGGCGGGTCCCGACACGTGCCAATCAAAAGTGAGTACCTGTTATTAAATCATTTAGATGACACCACTGGGTGTAACTGGGCGGCACAGTGGGCGGAGACGGGGTTGTGATGCAGGGCGGCTGTAGTGCCAAATCCTAAACCCGGTCCCCAGCCTGTACATGTGCACCTGTGCCTGGAAGACAGCAGGCGCAGATCCGTGCAGCCCCATTGGGATGACTGGGGCTTACGCGGGCGTACGGGGAAAACCTCCCCTTGGCCTGCGCTTCGCTGCTGCTGTCTCCTAATGGGCTTTAGGATACAGCCCTGCTGTCTTGGCCTTACTTGGAATTGGGCTAAGAAATCTGTGAATGCTGAGCCCATGGATCAGGAGGGCCCAATGGACTGTGAGCCCTTGGATCAGGGCTTGTGGGGAAAAGCATGGATATTCGCAGCGGTGTTATGCTGCCGGAACACTGGGTGGGACATCCGGGTGATCGACAGCCCGCCCGTCGCGTTCCGCAGTGTTAAGCCGTTTGCGTAACGTACGCAAGCGGCATAATTGGTTACGCAAACGGCGTAACGCTCCGGAACGCGACGGGCGGGCTGTTGATCACCCGGATGTCCCGCCCAGCGTTCCGGCAGCATAACACCGCTGGATATTCGGGACCATCCTGTGGATCAGTAAGAACACACAACAATCTCCGCGGACATCAAAGAGGCTGGTTTTGCCCTTCCGAGAAACACCCATTTGTGTAGCAGATGTACTTCCCCGCAAATGCCCGCATTGCTGTTTTGCTCCTGTTCAATTGAGTTTATTAGGGAAATCATTAATTTACAAACACAATGGGATATCCAGTTGTCCGGGCCTTGTGAATATTAAATTCCAGCTGACTGAATCGCTAAAAGCTCCTCGGAGACAGCCTTAATTTCCAAAAACAGCAGTTATAATCTTGCGTTGAAATGTTATTCTTTCCCTTTTTCTGCTGAGGCCCAGCTTTCCTTGACCTCCCCGTGCAACCGAAGCTTTAAATAACTCTGCGGCTCCTTCCTAAAAGGGTGTCTAGTTAGGAAGAATTTTTTTTCCTTTTCCTTTTCTAAATGGCATTTCCTCTGTTCTCGCTCTTCGCTTGGCAGAGCCTTGTCTCCCAGATTGCGTTTTTTGTGCACAGAACCACACTCCCTACCCAGCCCTGTTTTGTTTCTTTCAACACCAACACACTATGTCTGTCTGTCTGTGCATATTTTGAAATCACTCGCTTTGTCTATGCCACTATTAAGTGGTGTGGGATTTTTTGATTAGAAGTTGGCCCATCAGATCTCTGAAATTTGAGCAGGGGAATCCAGTAGAACTTGCAGAACCTTGCAATAGAATCCAATAGAACTTGCAGTCTGGTTATGGTTTCAGACCAAGTCTTAGAGGACCCGAGTTCGAATGCTCCACTCAGCTATGACGCTGAGTGGGTGAATTTGGGCCAGTTCCTTCCTTTCTAGCTTGCTTTCTCTTACATCTCTTGGAATACTTGTGCAGTGTTTCCTCTCTTCCTTCAAATCTCTTCTTAAAACTCAACTTTTCCATTAAGATTTTGGCACAATGGTTTGGGCTTAGATTGTAAGCCCCTTGGGGGCATGGAGCTGGTCCTCCTATGCATAAATGTGGCGCCCCAGAACCTACTTCACTTAGGGCCCAATCCAGTGGTGTCATCTAAATGATTTAAGAACAGGTACTCACTTTTGATTGGCACGTGTTGGGACCCGCCCACCGGAAGTGACGTCATAAGCCGGAAGTGAGGTCGCGGCAGGAAGTGACATGAAAAAAGCCCTTTTTGAGGCCTCAGACAATTTTAAACTGACCCAACAGTTGCAACAGTATTCCACAGCACCCCCAGAACATGTTAAGGAGGCCTGGCATCATGTTAAAGTGACTCAAAAGTTCCAAAACGCCAGAGCAGCTCATTTTTCAATGGCAAGGCAAGGCAAGTCTCCGCTTGCTGCCTGCCTGCCTGCCTGCCTGCCTGGCTCTGAGAACGTGCAGGCAACTCAAACGTGCAGGAAATTCAAACATTGCAGGGGGCGGAGTCGATGAGTGGGCGGGCGAATGGGCGGGGCCAGCCGTAATCCTAGAAACCGGTACTCGCGTACCCCCGCGTACCCCCTGCATGACATCACTGGCCCAATCCTATTGAGCCCAACATGGGCGATACCAACACGCATCTCTGTTGCAAATGGTGCCATGAAGCGCCCCCAATTACATTGTTACTGTTGGCGCTGGGATGGCGCTATGGTGACAGCAGCCGTGGGCACCCCCAAGAGAGCTCCGCTTGCCGACAAGCAAGAAGCAAGGTAGGAGGGTGTTCTGGGGTGAGGGGAGGGGAGGAGCGGGGGTGGGACCAGTGGCGAGATTCCTGTCTGAAGCCTCACAAAGCCACAGCCCGTCCATGCAACTAACAGCCTGCCAGCGAGGCCTGTGGTCTTGACACCGTGTGGGCCGTCTCCTCTGATCCCGGCTTTTGGCGGATGTTTGCGGATTTTTCCTTTGTTGTTTTCTGGCGGTCAAATTTTCTCCCTTGTTTTTATTTCTCGTCTTGCTGTGATGAATTGTCTTTAATATTGTTGGGAGCCGTCCTGGAGAAGATAACGTGAAAGCAAGGTGGGGTATAAATATTTGACATGAATTGTTGCTGCTGGTGTTGCAGTTGCGCAGCAGAGGGGTAGTTTTTCTTTTTCTTTTCCTGGAACAGCGGGTCGCGCCTTGAGCTTTCTGTGTCTGTGCATTTTTTCCCCTGTGTCTGTGTTTTCCGAGTTGGTCCTTAATGTGCAGGCGCTCCCCTGTATCCGTGGGGGATATGTTCCCACTCCCCCCATAAATACACAAAACTGCTGATAATAGCGAACTCCATACTTAATTGTGACACAACGCAAGCCCTTCGTGTTAGTGCTGTTTTTGTTTGCAGACCTTTCTCTTGCAAAATGCTAGAGAGGATGCAATCAGCTGGAATGCTAGAAGAGGGCAACAGCAAGAAAGCCAGCAGGAAGCGGACAGCTTCCTGTTGGCGTTCTCGAGGTCTTCCTCTTCTAGCATCCTGGCTGACTGCTTCTCGCTGTCCTCTCCAGGAGGCTTTTTCTTGCATTTTCTTGCATTTACACTTAGTGTGGCATGGAATTTTAGCACCTGGTTCAAATTCAGAACTCTTCTGCATTTCAATTTACATAGTATGCTTCTAGTCCTCCGTGTTCGGGGAGGAGGTAAACACTTCGGTATACTAAACAGAAAATTTTCCAACTACTAACATCTCAATAACTAACTTTTCTTCTCTTTCCCCTCTCTTTTTCCTCTTTCGTTGCAGCTAATTCAGCTTGAGGCCCTCCTTTCCTGTAGGTTTTCATGTGTGATGTCCCATCATCTTTAACATAGAGACCCTCCTAACTTATTAGGTGTGTATTGCCTGGTTTTCAGTGCACGCTTTCCAATGTTTTGCATGGGAGATAACAGCATGCTTGTGAATGCCGTTGAATGCAACTTTGAGGATTGTGCCATTTTCCAGGGAAAACGTAGCCGCAGTTCTAGACTGCTTCATTTGGAAGCACAGATCACATAGGCCCATGCGCCAGCAAGCATGCAGGCGTTCCTATCATACAGGAATATGCTATCAGTTCCGTCTTCACTGTGATTGCTTCTGTGCTCCACCCAGTTTCGTGAAGGTTTGCGCAGTCACAGGGGAGGCTGTCGCTGCTGCAAGCTCTGGCCCATCCAAGGGGTTCTCTGCGACTGTCTGAGTCTCTCCAGGAGACTTAGAGCTGCTGCAGCGAGAGCTCGGCCTCCACTGCAATTGTGCAGATGCGAGAGATTCTGGGTAGCCCCCAGAATGCTTAGCGGTGTGATGTCATCTGGGACCTCTGTGCGCTGGGCTTCCCCAGCCTTGGACCTCATCACACATCCCTGCATCACAGGTTTCCTCTTTTTTTCAGCACCGGATTTGTGAGTCAGCTTTCCTTTGGGGGTTCTAAGTATGCTTCTAGCCCTCATCATTGAAAGAAAACGCTTCCTGTTTAATTTTGTTATGCAAATGGAAAAGAAAAGTGCAAAACCTAAACATGTACGTATACAAATCCTCGATATCCACTGAGATTCTGGTCCTAGAACCCCCTCGGATACTGAGGGCACACTCCTAACCTGGAGTTAGGCCGGCACTGTTAGGCCAGCAAAGTTTGCCTGGCACATGGGCCACCATAAAGCGCGTTTGGACCACTCTCTGAGTCAGGGAGGATGGTGCATGTCTGTGTGCTGGCCTCTATGACTCCGAGAGTGGTCCAGACATACTTTGTGGTGGCCCTTGTGCCGGACAAACTTTGCTGGCCCCCGTGTGCCGGCCTAACTCCAGGTTAGGATTGTGCTCTGAAATTCACAGAATTTGGGGTCTACTTCCACCTTCCAAACCTGAGCTGGTCTGGTCTGGTCTGGAAGGTTTTCTGAGCTGTATACGACTGCCTGTGGCCTCTGTGGGCCTCAGAATGGGCTGGTTTTCACTGAAAACCAGAAGTGACTTTTTTGGGCCTTATCAGCCATTCTGAGATCCATAGAGGCCACAGGTGGTTGGAGGCCCAACCAGAACACAGCTTGTGTTGGGTTCAAAGGGTCAAGGTTTGCCCTGGGGAAGTGGTGTTAGGCATTTGTGGATTTTCAAATTGGCAGATGTCAAATCCACGGGTAATGCGAACCTGCCTATACGTAGCATCTATCTTAACATAATTTTAAAAAGAAAATACGTAAGTCTTGGTATTTAAATATGTTTTCCAAAACATCCCAAGTGAAAGTCCGCATTGCACAAATGTATTCGTCCGTTGCCTTTTATGAGTGCTTTTAGAATGTGTTAATTTTGTGCCTGTACCAATTTTTGTAACTGTGTAGCTGAGCAATGCCCCAAATCCTGTATTATAGCCTGAAACCGATGGTGCCAATTCCCGCCCCCCCAATTTGCTGCTGTATTAATCTTAGCAGTCATTAGGGGATTCATGATTACTTCCATTACATTTTTCCCCTAATATACAAGCTTTTAAAAGAAAATGCTTCTATATGTGGCTTGGCATCTGGAAGTGGGCATCCACAATCTAGGACAGTGGTCCCCAAACTTACCAAGGGCCAAGGTACCCTCCTTTCACAGTGGTCAATTCTTCCCAGCAATCCAGGATGCTGCCATCTTGGAACATACAAGATTCATAGAATCATAGAGTTGGAAGGGACCTACAAGGTCATCTTTTCCAACCCCCTGTCTTTGGCAGGAAATTCTCCTTGAGCATCTCCAGCAGGTGCCTGTCAAGTCTCTGCTTGAAGGTCTCCAGTGAGGGAGAATCCACCACCTCCCTTGGCAGACTACTCCACTGTCGAACCGCCCTCATCGTCAAGAAATTTTTCCTGATGTCCAGCTGGAATTTCCTGTCTTGCAGTTTGTACCCATTGGACCTAGTTCTACTCTCAGAAGCAGACGAGAACAAATTTGTCCCTTCTTCCTTATGGCAGCCCTTCAGGTATTTGAAGAGTGCTACCATATCCCCTCATCTCCAAGCTGAACATACCAAGCTTCCTCAACCTCTTCCTTGAACACCTCTCCAGAGGGGTCATCCACCTCCTCCCCTTGGCCTGGAGACCTATAGTAGACACCCACCACAATGTTGCATTTGTTGCTGTTTCCCCCTAACCTTTACACAGATACCCTCCCAGAGCTACCCCCTCTCTCCTTTTGCCACATCTGTTCCTCCTAAACAGCTGGAAGACATCCATTTGCACATTCCAAACATGAGAGAGATCTCACCAGGTGTCAGTCACTCCTATCAAGTCAGATTTACCATCACTTGCTAGATGTCACAAGAATTGCATGAGGTTTCCTGCAATTCTCGCAAGATCTTTCACGATCCAAGATGGCGGCACCCGAGAGAGCTGGGAAGAAAACGCTACAGGGACATCCTGTGGCAACCCTATGAATTCGCCACGGTGCCCTCAGGCCCAGGTTGGGAACCACTGATCCCGGGCAGCCGTTCTCAACGTTGGTTCCCTGCTGTACCACGTTGCATTGTCCATCCAGTTGGTGGGGAATTTCCTGCTGCAGGCTCCCAGCAGTCGTTCGACCAGTGCTGAGGCCCAGCTCATGCTGTGTGCTGTGAGAAGAAAAATGTTGAAGATCATTGAGCTACACCACTCTCCAGCCACAGATTGGCACCATCACCACTTTTCTAAATGGCTGTGCAAGCGCATCCCTAGTGTTCGTGACGAATGAGGGACACAAGAACTGTTGCTCATATTTGCAATAAGCACGTTGCAAATCACTGGTAAGGTTCCACCAGAAGTAACAGGCGATGATGGCACCACCAGTTACTTCCAGATTGGGGTGGCAGACATGATGCGACCAACACCGGTAAGAGGCTCAGGTTGGATAGGAGGGCTTTTTCGAGCGTGCGACAAGCACATGCTGGAGCTCTGCCTGCCAAGGCAAGCCTACGACCGCCGCTTGTCGGATTGCGTGGTTGGTATTGCTGGCAGGTGGTGGCGATCTGGGGGCCCCATGCATTCCGCCAGACAACACTTCAAGGCGGGCCAGCCCCAGGAGTGGTAGCCAATGGCCCAGTGTGGTCAAGAGAACTGCCAGTCAGGGCCAGCTCTAGGAGTGACAGGGCCCATGCAGGGGATTCCTGCGGGACCCCCTCCCTCCTCACAGCAGGGCCGGCTTTAAGCCAACGTGGCCAATGTCGTCACATCAGCCCCTGTGCTTCAGGGGGCCCCACACCAGCAGGGTGAACATATTGCCTGTGGCTGCAGCTGGGATCTCGATGGGCTGCAAGTCAGTGGGGCGAGCAGAGCAGCTTGACCTGGGTCTCTCCCACCTGCCTCTGCCTCTGCCTCTGAACAGCCCAAGATGGGCCACCTGGAAGCAGTTGGCGGTGATGTGATGCTCTCACCACCAACTCCTTCCAAATGCCATGCTTTGCACGTGGCACGAACAGAGCTCTTCTTGGTGAGTAGGGGTCCCGCGGGGGGGGGGGCAGACGAATGCCCCACATTGGGCCCCGCTGCTGCTAGAGCCGGCCCTGCCTCACAGGGCCCCCTCTCACCAAGAAAAGCACTTGTGCTGTGCACGTCACCTAGAAATAGTTGGTGGTGATGTGATGACACCACCACCACCAATTGCTTCCAGGAGGCCCAATTTGGGCAGTTCGGCGGCAGGGTCAGGTGGGAGGGGCCCAGGTAAAGCTGCTCTACTTGCCCCACTGACTTACAGCCCATAGAAATCCCAGCTGCTGCAGCAGGCAATATGCTCTCTGCCCTGATGCGGGCCCCCCCCCCGAAGTGCGGGGCCCAATGTGACGACATTGGTCACGTCGGCTTAAGACCGGCCCTGCTGCCAGTTGTTAATGTTAGGGAGCCACAGCTTGAGGACGATGCAGTGTGTCTCTGGGCAGGATGTGCATGTGCACCCTGCCCCAAGCATATGTGCCCTCCCCTCCTTCTACGCCTGCCTGCCCTTAATGACAGCTATTCTTGCTGGTGAGAAAGAAAACCGCTCTGGAAGGGAGCCGCACGGCCTCTCTCGCCTAGCGCACCACTTTATTGTCTAGACATTCCGCCTTAATGGTTGGTTTTGAATCGCCACTTAAGCCTTTGGGTCTGGGGGGGGGGGCGGGGAACGTGGAAAAGCTTGATGTTCTGCTCTTGCTTTTTGCAAAAAGGGGGGATTCCTAGAGTGCCTTTAATTAGTATGTTAATTCGCTGTTCATCAGCAGCTGCAAATGGGTTTCCTGGTCTCTGAAGCGGGACTTGGTTGTTCCTGAATCCTTCCTGAGTGCTTTAAGAGGTCGTCCGTGGGTGGTGGTGGAGCAGGGGGTTGTTTTTTTCCCTCCCTCTTCCTTGGCCCTCTTACTCTGGAGGCTGCCACAATATGTTTAATACACTCAGTGCACAAGGATAGTGGAGCTGGTGGGGTTTGGCTTCCCATTGGCTGTGGAGAAAGGGTGGGTGTGGGGGCTTTCGGGTGGTGGGGCAGAGAGAGAGACAGAGACACAGAGACACAGAGAGAGCACTGCTTCAGTCTTTTAAAAGGGTGATGAAGCAGAAAGATCCAGGATTCCTCTGGGATAGCCAGCCATGGCCCTGGTCTCTCCATGCCTCACAGCTACAGAGCTATGCTCGCTTAAAAGCTCCAGCCGGCACCAAGTCTCTAAAGCAGCATCAAGGGTCCCATTGTGAGATGTTGAAAAGGAAGCAGAAGCCGTCTGCAAGCTGACGTTTGGGAACGAGAGGCAGAGAGCACTGAAGCTTCCTCCCCATCAAACCTGGTATTAAAGCTGCAGGTTAAAGGCTCAAAAAAGTAAGTACCATTTGACTGGGATGCCAATGGCGAAGGCTTGAGAAAAGTAATGATAAGATAGGGTCGTCCTCAAAAGATACGGACGCGAAATGAAGATAACAAGCCCGTCTTTTGATAGTAACCGTGTTGCTGATGATAGATACTGTGCTTGTGGATTTGTGCCAACGCGATCGAGCAACCTCTGTTCTTAGCCTAGGCAGTTGGTATCTCAGGTGTTGCACAGACCCCGGGCGCTTGGTAGGAATCTGATGGCAATGAAAGAGACTCAAGTCGTGCGACTCGCTCCCAAGTTGGACCTAAGTCCTGTCAGTCACTGACTCGGACTCGACTCGGGACCCAGAGGCTTGCGACTCAACTCGGGACTGAAAGCCACTTTTGCATCTGGGTCGCCGTGTTTGCGTGTGTTCTTGCTTGCTTTTCCCGGTTCTTCAGTGTGGCACCCCAAGGTGTCTAGGGCATTTGGAAAGGAGCACAAATACCCGGGCCAAGCGGGCAAGCACTTCCTGTCTTGCCTGGGTGATCAGGCTGTGGCAGGTGGCTCCAGGCTTTCTGCGCACATTGATTGCCGCGATCAGCTGGAGCAGGCACTCAGAAGTGGCTAGCCAGTGCAGGGGCGAGGCCCTCCGTATAAGGCCGCAGGGACCTACATGGAGGTAGGGATCCATTGGCGAGAGTCGCCGCCAGTCCTCCCCTCCCCCACGCTGGAACGCCCTCCTTCCCCACCCAGAAAACCCACAATGCCGGTGACTGGTGGACTCACCACTTGCCGGCTTGCGGAGCTCCTTCTGGACCACGCGGGCCAGTGTCGCCATGGCGCCACCCCAGCGCCAGCAATAACGGCTTTCCGTCAGCACTGGAGGCACTTAACGGCATCTTGCACGACAGCGACGCAGGCAGTGCGCTCTTCTCGCCCGCGTTATGCCTGATAGGATTGGGCCCTAAATCGGCAACCGAAAAGCCCAAAGCCTGCATCCAGTGTAATTTAGGAAAAATAATTTGTGCAAATAATGGCGATTGTTTATTTAGGCAGGGTTTTTCTTTTTTTTCTTCTTTCTGTAAGCAGTTAATTCATTTCTTGAGGATTGGTTATGTAGGAATCGTATTGTTGAAGTCATACAGTTCGCCCTTTTTATCCTCGGGGATCTGTTCCAGGACCTCCTGTGGATATGCAAATCCACAGCCACTTCCGGTTTGACAGTCAAACCAGAGGGGGCTTTTCCCTGGTATCCATGGCATCTGCAGTGATTAAAATTCACAAATGCAGGAACCGCAGATACTGTGTGTGTGTGTGTGTGTGTGTGTGTGTGTGTGTGTGTGTGTGTGT
>JAJKFI010000093.1:2395195-2479599 GCA_029204185.1 Lerista edwardsae
GTGTGTGTGTGTGTGTGTGTGTGTGTGTGTGTGTGTGTGTGTGTGTGCGCGCGCATTGTATTATAAAGAAGTGTGAAAGAAGAGCTAGATAGGAGGCTCTACTAGGCAGTCACATGATTGCATTTCTTTCTCCAACCATGAGTTCTAGCAACGTAACTGGCCTTAAAGGAGATGAATATCTGCAATTTGAAGGACACACCAAAATTGTCCTCCGATAAGTTTATAGATTTGCTAGACACAATGGACATTCTATGACCGAAGCAATATGCTTATAGATTTCTGTGTAACCTGGGCCTTTGAGAGAAGGCCGTAATCAACAGGTACAAAGTTTCTTTAGGGCCCCTTCCAGTGATGTCATTCAGGGGGGACGGACCAGAACGGGCATTCCGGATCCTAATAGGCTCTGTGGCTGGTTCCGGGTTCCCGACAAGTGCCAATCAAAAGTGAGTTCCTGTTCCTAAATCATTTGAATGACACCACTGGCCCCTTCCCAAAGTGGGGAGGGGTGAAACAAAGCAGGGGTGTGTGTGCTGGTGGGGAGTGGAATGGGGAGGGTGTGAAACGGTGCGGTGGTGGGTGGTGACAGCCCAAAAAGTCTTTGGAGCTCAGGACTACTTGCCCACACGTTGTTGGCAGCAGGTCTAGTAATATGGAAAGCTAAGCACAGTCTGAAGTCTTTTTAAAATCCTTTAAATATGGAAAACCATTGAAGAAAATCAGCACCATCCTCTTTAGGCTCACACTAGAATGGAAAGCTTGCAGCATGTGCCAAAACTGACTTTGGTGACCCTGAGCTCCTGTTATTCACTTCTTCATGGTGACTTCAGATCCACAAGTCCAAAAGCCAGTTTCCTCCCAGATTTGATGCTGTGTTACTACGCTTTCCTTGACGTATGCATTCCTCATCCCGGCACAAAAGTCTCATAATTGGGTGGTAGTAATTTCTTTTTGTGGCAGCTTTGTGATCTTGTAAGCTCAATAGGAAATTTAAATTATTGCACTGCTTATTGCACTGTTGGTGCAGGATTAAACCTTCATGTGGAATTGGGGAGTGGGGAAGTCCCTTGTCTGACTTGCTGTCTTATTCCAAAATACTTAGTGCTCAGCTACACGTTCCATGGAAGGCGGTTGCCCAGGGGTGTCTTCTGTATATCGTCGTTCGATAGAGTGCTGCATGAATTGGCTTCCGACAATCCTCAAAGTTCCTGCATGCAAATAGTTTGTTAATAAGATGCAAGAAGGTTTCCTGAAACAGTGGCAACCTAAAGCAAGATTAACATGACCTTGTGGTCAATTTCTTTCATTGTTATGAAACGAAAAGGTTTTCTGCAAGTATCATTGCCTTCCTTTCATTTTCTGGTGATATTTTTTTCCAAAATTTCTTGATTAAAATAGCAAATTGCGGTGTTGTGTGTTTTTATCCAATTTTTTTATTGCATATTGTACAAACAGCGCAATAAATAAGGACGAACGGCCCTACAAAGGCAAACAATCACTGGCACACGCACCCCAGTCCAAAATAATTCCCAAGCTGCACTCTGCTCAAAAATTCCCAAGCTGCACTTTGGTTGCTGCTTGGAGCTACTTACCACTTCCACATTCCATTAAAGTCACCCCAGCATCACAGGTAGGGCTGGGGGTTGTCAGAGCTAAAATTCCAGAATTATTATTTGAGTCAGGAAAAAGTTGCATTCTGAGGCCTTTATCAAATATTCACACAAGCGTAATTTTTTTTTTTACTAATTGATTTTGCTTCTGGCACTGGTGGGAAGGATAAAGGAGCCACGTAAAGACATTAAGGGCCCAATCCTATCTAACTTTCCAGCACTGATGCAGCTATGCTGATGGGTAGGGGGGCAGTCATGGAGGCCTCCTCAAGGTAAGGTAATTTTTTCCCTTGGGACTGCTTTATGGCTGTATCAGTGCTGGAAAGTTGGATATGATTGGGCCTTACAAGTTTCAAACTTATCCATGTTTAAAAAGGTAACCGTTTCCCACGACCGAATGGTCTAGTCGTGACCGACTGTAGGGGGCGGTGCTCATCTCCATTTCTAAGCCTGTAGAGCCGGCGTTTGTCCGAGGACAAGCTTCCGTGGTCATGTGGCCGGCATGACTCTACACCGTAGCGCACGGAACGCCGTGACCTTCCCACTGAAGTGGTCCCTATTTATCTACTTGCATTTAGGTGCTTTCGAACTGCTAGGTTGGCAGGAGATCCATGTTTACCTGGGACTATAATGTGACCTACTTCTGAGAAAGCATGCAGAGGATTGGGCTGTAAGCCCCAGGCCGCTGAGCACTGATAATCTTATTCCCCATCCTCCTGGCTTCTGAGATTTCAGCAGTCACCTTTCTGAGAATTTTTTTGCCGCTTTCAGGTTTTTTAATGGAACAAAACCATTGAAAAGCAAGATTCCGAAAAACCTGAATTCTACACTCTTAATACTACATTTTATTCTAATGCAGAATTGCAAAACAACAACAAAACACCATGTACAGCCCCCATAAAAGGAAAGGAAGTCTCTTTTCTTGCACGAACTAATTTGGGTTTAGAACTGTGCATGCAAATATTGACCTTTTCTATAGTCTATCAGCCATGTTATGTAGCTGTTTTCTTTATTTCCAGTGTGAACTGTGGCTTTGGCCCGATTTATCTTCACAATAACTCTAGTCTGCTCAGAGCTGATTTGTTGTCATAGTAAGGGAATAGTTTCAGGAGTGTATGGGTGTGTGTTTGTAGAGTCTCTTTTTTCCCCTAAAAAAGAGATTGGAAGGGAGTGGCACTCGGCAGGAAGAATGTTTAATTTAAGTGTGCTTGAACCACATTTGAGCCACCAGCCCACTATTACTCAGCATCCACATGTGGCAGGTTCATTACACCTTGGACTGCCCAATCCTGATCTGTGCTGGAACGAGGAGGCCACAGGGTTGGGGCTGAATGTGGCACAACCCAGGGTAAGTGGAACTTATTCTCCTTATCCCATGTCACACAGCAGCTGCCCCAATAGGGCTCCTTATGCACCAGCAAAATGGCTGATGCAACTCCAAGGGGCCCAGGGAAGGCCAACCGGGCTGGGGTCTGACCTATGTTGGCAAGGCCAGTCCCATCCACCTTCTGGGTCCAGTCCGCCTCCTTTCCCAAGCCTTCCTATCCCTCCATTCTGTTCTTAAGGCCCAAATTAGGTTGCAAGTTATTATAACCCCCTCCCCACAGATAGGCGAGCAAATTCTGTTTTATTTACCTCAGAATTTTACCTCAGAATGCCAGGTGCAAAGGAGCGGTCTTGTTTGCTCCCTGAGGCATCTGGTGGGCCACTGTGAGAGACAGGAAGCTGGACTAGATGAGCCTTTGGCCTGATCCAGCAGGGCTGTTCTTAAGAGAGTAGGATTTCGTTCATTCAAATAGTATTTATATACCACTTTTCAACACAAAGTTCACAAAGCGGTTTACAGGCAAATAGTAATAATAAAAGTTAAATGGCTCCCTGTCCCAAAGGGCTCACAATCTAAAAAAAGTGCAGGACACCACCAGCAACAGCCACAGGAAAAGACCCTGCGCAGGGGGGAAGAGGGACAATTACTCTCCCCCTGCTCAATATAAGAGGAACACTATGTGAAAAGTGCCTCTTGCCCACTTAGCAGGGGTAACTGGAATTTGTCAGGGATTCGTGGACAGGAGAGGCAGAGTCACAGGCAATCACACTGCATAAATATAATCCAACACATAAATATAATCCGCACTTCCATATAATCCAACCCGTACTCTTAGATCATCTGGGGGGGCCCTCCTGACTGTGCCGCCACCAGGAGAAGTGAGAGGGGCGGCGGCCAGAAAGAGGGCCTTTTCGGTGGTGGCCTCCCAACTCTGGAACACCCTCCCCTTAGAATTGAGAACTGCCAACGGCGGGGGCTGAAGACCTTTTTATTCCAAAAAGCTTTTAACTGTTGACAGGCTGGCTGGTTATTATAATCCACGGGGCTTGTTGTTTTTATATTGTTTTTAAATTTGTTTTTAATTGTGTTCTTAATTTTTGATTGTATTGTTTAATTCTGTTTTAATTGTTTTTAATTGTGAATTGTTATATTGTTTTTATATATATATCGTAATGCCGCCTTGGGTGCCTTCGGGCACAATAAGGCGGGGTAAAAATCTAATAAATAAATAAATAAATAAATAAATAAATAAATAAATAAATGCTCCACCCAATTTCTGAGTGATTGCGCGATCACAGGGGAGGCTGGGCAATCATCTGCCCCAGCTCCAGTCTCTCCCTGTATAACAACAGGCCGGTGCTTGTTATGTCATTGGAACGTCCTTACCCATGGGCTTGGCATGCATGGATTTCGGTATCTGTGGGTGCTGAGTCTGCGACTGGAGGGCCTCCCAGGACCGCCAAAGCAAGCCTCCTCTCCTCTGGGGAGGATCCAGAAGTGACCAGTCAAGCGGCACAAGGCAATCACTTCCGGGTTCTTCCTGGAGGAGGAAGAGGCGTTGGTTGTTTCCTTTCCGTCTCCTGTGGATGCTCCCAGCTCTGGGGCAGAGGGTCACAGCCAGGGGTGTAGCTAAAGAAGTGCAGGGGGTTGCAATGGCACCGGGCAACAAGCTTTGGGGGGTGGGAACAAGCTGAGCTTGACACTAGTGGCCAAAACTGTGAAGACCTTAGCATATATTATCATCATTATTATTAATAATAATAATATTAATAATATTATTAATAATAATATTAATATTTATTATTAATATAATTATTAATATAAATAAAAATTAATAATAATAATAATTTAATTTAATACCCCGCTTTTCTGCCCAAAGGCACCCAAGGCGGCTTACAACATTTACAATATAATAAAAACACAATATTTGACAATTAAAAACAATAGTTAAAAACAGTAATTGAGATAATTAAAATTTAAAAATTTAAAATTTAAACAGCCAGCCCCATGGATCCTAAAAAAGAATATAAAAACCAGCCAGCCTGTCAACAATTAAAATAAAAGCTTGATGGAATAAAAGTTCTTCAGCCCCCACCGAAATGTTGTCAAAGAGGGAGGAGTTCTTAGTTCTAAGGGGAGGGTATTCCAAAGTTGGGGGGCCACCACCGAGAAGGCCCTATTCCTGGCCGCCATCCCTTTCACCTCTCCTAGTGGCGGCACAGTCAAAAGCCCCCCCCCCCAGATGACCTAAGAGTATGGGCAGGATTGTATGGAAGGAGGCGGTTCCTCAAATACCCCGGACCCAAGCTGTAAAAGGCTTTAAAAGTCAGAACTAGCACTTTGAATCGGGCCCGGAAAGGAACAATATATGAATAATGTATGAATAATGTACGAATGTATGAATAATACCATCATATTATATATAACTGGAAAGGTAATGTAAATGTAGAATGCAATGAAACAAACCAGAGTACAATATTTTTATCTAAACCAGAGAAAATGAAAATACAACTGTGATGTCACTTCCTGTCGTGATGTCATTTCCAGGGCAACGTTTTGCCCTCTGCACTGGGCTACACTTTCATTAGCTACACCCCTGATTACAGCTCTGGATTTTCTTGCCGCCTGAAAGAGGTGGCTGTTATCATTTGCACCATCAGAAGCCAGGACCGCAGATATGAATAAAGTTTGAGAATAATTGATCTGCCAGCAAGGGGGAAAAAAAAAGATGGGGAGCTAATACCTTCTTAAAAGTACATTATTGTTTGCATAGTGAAATTACTTTCATGAAATGCATGAAAACCCCTTGTCAAAGTGGAAGCTGAAGAAAAAAAAAGACCCAGTGAGTGAGTTAATTCCAACTTCTGTTCAAGGTTACACATACATCAAAGGGGAAAAAAATCAGTGAAAAATGAAATGAAATTCAGTGGCTGGAGTTGTTCTGAAGAGCCAGAGTAACTTTTCTTGTTGGCGTCAAATGTTATATGCAGTGAAGCTAATTAACGCCTGCATTTTTTTATTCCTGACCTCTGACCTGTGCCTCCTCCTTAACCCTTTACCGACCCTTTGTCGTTGGCCCGTAGCAGTCGACAGGCAAGAGGAATTGAGCCCAGTCATGGAGGACTATGATATCAGGTCCGCTGCCAGCATTTTGGCATCTGTAAAAGAGCAAGAGGCCCGTTTCGAGCGGCTCACCCGGGCCCTGGAAGAGGAGCGACGCAATGTCTCCCTGCAGCTCGAACGCGCCAATCAGCCCTCAGACCGAGTGAGCATATGCAACATTGGCAATGGGCAGCCGCTGGCAACGGCCTGGCAACAACTGGTCTTGCAGGTAACTGCCTGCTCATCTTCCTTCTCACTCTGCATTGCCCACCCTCTGAATTTCCATACGTGATCGTTATTTATCGTGTGTGTAACGCACCTCTCCTTTGAAGACTTAGGGTGGCGTACAGTCTGTCCTGATATTGTATTCCGTTAACACCCTGGTATAGCAATCCCCAACCATTTTTGCCATGCGCGGAGCTCCGGACCCAGAAGTGATGGCGGTGATGTCATTACTCAGTTGCCATTACTTCCAGTGGTGAGCAGGTCAGAGAAGAAGAAAAAAAACAACCCAGCGGTAAGCAGGTCAGGGTGGTTGGGTGGACCCTTCAAGCCCTGAAAACAGTACAGGTGGGAGCTCGGTGCAATGTTATTTCTATAAAGAAACATCAAATTGGTACACAGTGAAATACAAATAAAACAAACTCGGTTGTTGTGAAGTGTTGGTAAATGCTGGCATGTCACCCAAATTGCCATGGCATGTCATCTTTGACATGTGTATCATAGATTTGCCATCAGTGCCCTAGACCGAGGACGCATTCCTAAACTGAGTTAGGCCGGCATAAGCTAAGCCAGCAAAGTTTGGCCAGCATAAGGGCCACCACAAAGTATGTTTGGACCACTCTCAGAGTCGGAGAGGCCAGCACACAGACAGGCGCCATTCTCCCTGACTCCGAGAGTGGTCCAAACGCCACTCCCTTGTATCTGGCATTCTGAGGTAAATTTCTGAGGTAAAATTCTGAAATAAATATGAGGTAAATAAAGCAAAGTCTGGCCAGCACAAGGGACACTGTAAAGTATGTTTGGGCCACTCTCGGAGTCAGAGAGGCCAGAACACAGATGGGCGCCATCCTCCCTGACTCCGAGAGTGGCCCAAACACGCTTTACGGTGTCCCTTGTGCCGGCCAAACTTTGCTGGTTTAGCTTATGCTGGCCTAACTCCAGTTTAGGATTGCATTCTCTATCTGAATTTTGCTTTCTGTGCTAGTGTGAGTTAATAATTGTTGCCTCTTGGAGTGGAGATACTATTTGTGTTTTGTTTGCATTCTGCTTCCCAGAGTAGTCAAAAGAAGAACGTTTCATGCCGTTCTCCCAAGTCCTAGATTTGTCGTTGGGACACAGAGTACTTCTGTATCTCAGCAGGATTTATGTATCCGGGTATGACAACGGAGTGTGCAGTCCTGAATACAGAATGGGAGCAGCGTCTTGATCTCTCATGGTTAATTTCGTTGATCCAGATTCTCAGATATGCCTCACGGGGTGGATTCACATGCAGGGCTGTGTCTAGTCAACACAGAATATAGGATGCATGTTTAAATATTTTGGTTTGAAACAAGCAGGCACCTGCAACTTGTGTACATTTCTGAACAATTCTGCAATCTGTACAATTCTTCTTTCTGTACATTTCTGCAATCAGTTGTACTGACAATGGAGAGGAGCATTCTATGACAAGACTCTTAAACCCCACTCTAAACCATTTGAGATTTCACTAACCAATTTGTTTAAAGGCACCTTTCACATCCTTAATGGTTAGAGGTTCGTTCGTTCGTTCGTTCTCTCTCTCTTTCTCTCTCTCTCTTTCTCTCTCTCTCTCTCTCTCAGTGCAAGTTGAGATTCTCTAATGATAACTTCAGTACTTGCACAGCAAAATCACAACAAAAACACAGCTAATTTGGTGACGTATCAGGCAGTTGAAGTATCAGACAAGTGATAGACCAAATGCAACACACGTTCCTGGTCTTTATTAGGCTTGTCATACAGGCATACTTTGATTTTCACCAATGTGACTTTCATTGTTTTGCTTCCAGTTATTACTACATTCCAAATTTCGTGCACATCTTTTCTTTTGTCCAATTTCATCCAACCTTCCGTGACATTTGTCAATGTTCTCATTTTATTTCCGTTTATTAGGCTTCCAGTGCTTTTGCATGTGTTATATTACATGTTATTTAGGTTTTCCCCTGGCCAAAATAAATCTGCAAGCAAAACAAAGCTTTGACATTCATCCATTTTTGACTTTCATCCTTGCTCTGGTCCCTAACCAAATGGAAATGTTAGGCATGCCTGTCTTGATACTTTGCAGCAAAAATTTCTTCCAAAATGGCTTACAATGAAAATGTACTCAAAGGTATACTTATAATATTTTTTTGGGCGGGGGGCGGGGGTATGTATGGCAGAATCTTCAGGCCCCAGGCAATTCACGACATAGTCCAGGTTCCAAAATTGGTCCCTCTAGCTCAGAATTCTCAAGCGACCAAATTCTTAGACTTGGCTGCACATGCCCAAGGTGCAAGTGTTTTTAGGCAGGAAGTGTGGTCTGGAGGTTGAGCTGTTGCCTTTGCCTGAAGATGCTAAGCAGGATCAGCCTTGGATTGGCCTTGGATGGGAGACCGGAAGTCACTGACAGAGCTTGTGGAGGAATGGGAGGAGTGTGGAGGAGTCAGCTGACAAAAGAACTGGCCAAGGTGTGATCTGTGGTGGACTGTGAAGGCTCAGAAGGTGCAAGAGTGCAGCCAGGATCATGACCACACATTGAAAGGGAAACAGCTGAAGAAATTGAGGGTTCTGTGAATGGCACATAGAACAATAATTGTAAAAACCCCTATTGGAAAAGGGTTTATGAACAGCCTGCCCATGTAAACCGCCTTGAGTCCAGTGAAATCTGGAGAAAGGCAGTACAAAAATACATTTAATAATAATAATAATAATAATAATAATAATAATAATAATTTCGTCTTACCTGGCGAGTCTGAGGATTGAACCCGGGACCTTCAGCATTGCACAGGGAATGCGCTGTCACTGAGCGACATGGACATCTGAGAAGGACTTCAAAGTGGATCAGGATGGGAGTGTGATTCCACCTCCAAAGTACACCTCCAGAGTGCACCTCTAGTGGACCACCCACAGGCGCAGAACAAGGAACGCAAACTTTCTGAAGGCACAAGACATTTTTGTATGCTGGAGGCAAAATCTCTTACCTGTGGTGGCCCTCACAGCAGGTTGGAGGTTCTTTGGGATCGGAGGAAGGAGCAAGTCCAGTCCAAGGCTGAGAGGGTCAAGCTCTTTATTCAAACACAAAGCAAGGCAAAAAAAGGGGTGTTGACAGGGTGGTGTGAAGGGGCCGAAGGTCAGGGGGCTGCTGCTAAATGAGTCCAAGGCTGTATGGGGAAGTGCTCAGTTAATCGGTGCTTAATTGGCTGGACTTCGACGAATGACGGAGGAGTAGGGCTGTTGCCGGGGTGATCAGGCTGCAAGCAGGTGGGAAGGTAGGGAGAGCGGGCCTTCGCCACAGGTGATAGCAGCGAGGACTGGAGGATGGCCTTGTCCAATCCATGCTGGCCAGGGCCCTTGGTTTGGGGCCAAGTCCGTGCGGCCTCCCATAGCCACAGAACCGGCAAGGACTCTGGGTTGCTGGGAGGCAGATGGACGGTTTCTGGGCCCTGCACCCCTGTTCTCAACCTAAAGAGATGAGATAGCCAAGCTCATGCCAGATGAGTGAGTGTAGGCTGTCCATCCAGATGTGT
This sequence comes from Lerista edwardsae, assembly GCA_029204185.1. NCBI lineage: Eukaryota > Metazoa > Chordata > Lepidosauria > Squamata > Scincidae > Lerista > Lerista edwardsae. Next base: position 2,404,975 of record JAJKFI010000093.1, read on the forward strand.
CGGAAGCCGTGGCTGCAGGTGTGCCGACGACTAGATGGGGAAACTGTGACACGCAGGACTTTTGGATAGGTGGTCCACAGGTGGGCCTTGGAGAAAGAACAACGTTTTGTCCGATGAGCTGACGAATGCAAAAACAACGGCAAACCTGATTAGGGGCATCACTGTGAAACCACTTCCAAAACTCTTGACAAACGAGGTGGACAGACGAGGTTGTCTGCTGCAACTGGGGCATTAAACTTTTGGTATCATTTAGCAACAGCTGTATGATAGTTATTACCTGGGTTAATCTTATCTCTATCAGTGGAAGAAGCAAAATTCTACTTTATTGCCCAGGGTCCGTTGCCTGATGTGATTCTAGTGATTGCCGCCAGTGTTATTCAATATTGTTGTTTACATTGTATGATAAGTGTGTTTATATTTTTGTTGAACATGATTGTTTTCTGCCACATTTTGAACTGTTTTGAACTGTTTCCGGAGAATGAAAATTTCAGGCACGTAACTTTTTTTTTCTTTTGTTAACAGATAAAGGATGGCACATGTGTTTTGTGGTGTATGTTACACACTTAGTGTGGTGAAAAGTTCAGGTTTATAGCATGGGTGATTCCCACTCAGCAAGGAGCCACTCTCTCCCCAATGATATGGAAATGCAGCTCTCTCCCCAATGATGTGGAGTACAGGAGAATTTGGGCGGGTTCACACACGCACACACCACCACTTGATTTTTTTTCGCTCCGTGAATTGCGGCTGAATACATGAACTAGCTGCTGAAAATTATTGCATTGGGGTTGATGGTGGATCTGACTGGAATCCATGATGGCTTATTATTTGCTTGATGACTTGATGAGGGGACAGCCATTAAAAATGCGTGTCACAAGAGTTGGAACAGACAACAGAAAACATTTCTTTACTCAGCGCGTAATTGATCTGTGGAACTCCTTGCCACAGGATTTGGTGATGGCATCTGGCCTAGATACCTTTAAAAGGGTATTGGACAGATTTTTGGAGGAAAAGTCCATCACAGTTTACAAGCTATTATGGGGTGTATGCAACCTCCTCGTTTTAGAAGTAGGGTTCCTCTGAATGCCAGATGCATTAACACCTCGTTGTCTGGTGGGCTTCCTGAGCATCTGGTGGGCCATTGTGAGGTGCAGGAAGCTGGACTAGATGGTGCTTTGGAACAGTATCCAGAAGGTTTTTTTTCTGATGTTTTCATATTTTTATGATGCTTATGTCATCAACTCTACATCTCTCTCTCTCTCTCTCTCTCTCTCTCTCTCTCTCTCTCTCTCTCTCGATATAGATTTGATTTTTTGTTGCATTGCAAGTATGTTGTACGGTTGGTGATGTAAATCTTAGCTTTTGCTGGACTGATGAAAATTAATCAGAGAATATAGTAAACGTTTATTAATATTTATTATTAGAGTGTTTTCTTAGTCTTGCTATGTACGAAAGCAGTCATATATATTATGGTTTTATAGGGTGATTTCCAGGCCCCACAGTATGCCACGATGAAAAGGAACAAAAAATGATAGGAAATCAGTAAAGGTAAAGCTTTCCCCACGACCGAATGGTCTAGTCGTGACCGACTGTAGGGGGCGGTGCTCATCTCCGTTTCAAAGCCTGTAGAGCCGGCGTTTTTGTCCGATCATGTGGCCAGCATGATTCTACGCTATGTGCTAGGTTTAAATGCTCAGAGGCTTAAAAATCATTGCCACAGCTGAGATGGAAAAAGTGTAGACCAAAAATAGGGGCGAAATGACAACCTCTGAAGACAATGCATGATGTGCTAGGTTTAAATGCTCATTTATCACAAGGGCAAGGAGAGCCCACAACAAGAGCCGTTGCTTTTAAAATACTCAGTCATTCAAAATGCGCTCGCTCAGGTTCACTAGCACTGCTTCCTTGGTTGGAAAATAGTGACAACAACAACAACAACACGTAATACTCCTATCGCACTTTGGGCATGCAAAGTATTTCACAAGTGTTATCCTGTAAGTTATCATTATGCCCATAGTGTAGATGGGGAAGACTGAGGCCACAAGGGAATTGCTTGCCTAAGTGAAAGTTCATGGTGGAAGTGACATTTGTACAGGGGAGTCCCTATTTGCAGCTCAGTTTTCTAGCCGCTGTGTGGTACCATCTCTCAAAACAAGGACCTAGATGCAGCCATTCAGGCATCAGAGCTGGGTTACTGCAACACACTCTACCTGGTGCTTCCTTTGGAAACTGTTTGGAAGATTTGACTTCTCAGTCGGTAGCTATAGTTAATCCGGAAGCTATAGTTTGTTCAGAACGCAAGAGTCCAGCGTAGAGATAATAGGATGTGCATGTCTGGAGAGTGACATATGCATTATTTGCGGGTCTGGCATCTGCGGGTTCCACTATCCACAGGTACCAAACTTAACCCCTACCCTCCAAACTGCTCTGGTTTGCTCCGGAGGCTTTCTGAAGCCTGGATAGGCTGTGGATATCCTCCCATGGCCTCTTGGTTTCAGAATGAAGCCCAGTGCTTGGACATGAATTTCCAGTTTTCACCAAAAACCAGAAGTTCACTTTAAAGCACTTGGGGCTTCATTCTTAAGCCTGCAGAGGCTGCGGATTTAAACATTTAAACGCAGAGGTTAAAAGGGGCACCCAAATCTGCAGATTCGAACAGCTGTGGATTTTGGTAACATGGGCCTGCTGTATATTTAAAGAATATGTCAGTGGTATTCAAACTTTAAAAAGTTGAAAAAGACCGGGACCCACTTTTTAGAATGACACTCGTGCCGGGACCCACTGGAAGTGATGTCATTAACTTGGAAGTGATGTTGTGGCAGGAAGTGACATCCTCAGGCAGGAAGTGCTGTCATTGTAACACAATCAAATGACACTCCTGAAATGCAAACGGGCATTCTTGGACTGCAGCAATTGCTCAACCATGAAACATCCCTGACCGAAAGCAGGATGAGGACAAAATATGCAAAAGCATTGAACTAAAAACAATTTTTTTTTAAACCCTCACTTGAAAATTCAAACTGAACACTCACAAAGAAATATAACAAGAGTAAGGTCTGTAGATGCCAAGATCTGAGCGCTACCAGCTCTCTGCGACTCACCTGACATCAGGTCATGACCCACCACAGTTTGAATAACACAGTTCAAATAACACTGGAATATATCATTTATATTCTATTCCAGTGTAATTCAAACTGTGGGTCAGGACCCACTTGGTGGGTCATGACCTGATGTAAGGTGGGTCATGGAAGGCTGGAAGCAGCCATCTTGGAAACTGCAGATCTTACTCTTGTATTCCTTTTGTGAGTATTCACAGTTTGAATTTTCAAGTGAGCGTTGTTTTAAATTTTGTTTTTAGTTCGTCACTTTTACACAGTATTTTGTTCTCATCTTGCTTTCTGTGAGGAATATTTCATGGCTGTAAAATTGTCGCAGCCCAAGATTGCCAGTTTGCATTTCAGGAGTGTCATTTTATTACGTGACAATGACAGCACTTCCTGCTTGATGATGTCACTTCCTGCTTCCAGGTTAATGACATCACTTCCGATGGGTCCTGATATGAGTGCCATTCTAAAAAGTGGGTCCTGGTCTAAAGTGTATGAATACCACTGCAGGTGCGTATCTTACCTGTAGCACCCCATGGCACGAGCCATGGGGCGCGGGGCAGTGGCGGGGCACCATTGCGCACAGTCCGGGAGAGACCGTGCGGTTTCTGGCCCGCCCACGCCTCCCTTACGCTCCGAAATAGAGCGTTTCCGGGGTAAGGGAGGCGTGTCTGCGTGACACGCGGGGGCGGGGCGACGTGGGGGGGCGCGTGTTCAGCGCCTGCCATGGGGCACGCTCCTGGCCCGGCCCGGCCCGCCACTGTCCCACTGTCCTATTCTAGCCATCCTTTTGCATTCTTCTCTCTCTTTGGATCTCAAGGTGATTTTCATAGGTTAAGTTTCATAGGTTAGGTTAGCTATAGGACGACTTCAATTTTTTTTTTTACAAGAACGCTCAGTTTTCCCGTTGTAGCCTGCAAAGCCCAAATGGTCCAACTGCATCCTTTGTCTGTGTCTCAGAGGAAAGCAAGATGTCGAGATTACTGGCCGTAAGCAGCTTCTTCCTCCCATGGATGCCTTTCCCTGGATTGAGGCAATTAGCATGCGAGAGTCCCGAGCAGTGGCAGCATTTTCTCAGGGAGGTTGGAGACCCAGGAGAAGCTGGGAAGGATGAAAGAAGTGAGCCTGCAGTGTGAAAATGCCTTTTCTAAAAATAAACCGCAATCTATGTGACCTGACTTCTGGATTCAGCATTTGTGTCACTGGCTCCAGGCTGCATATTCCTCTCCCTTTTGGCAAGCGACGTTTGGGCGGGGGGGGGGGGAGAGGGCCTTTGCAGTCTTAGCCAGTCTCTTTTTAGCCGCTGATAACCGTGCATCCTTTGATCAGTCAGATGTGCATCCTGTCCACCTTCAAGGACCTTAGGGAGGTCACCCCATTTAATTCTCACAACAGCCCTGTGATGCAGTTTAGGAAGAATAGCCCATGCTGAGGTAGGGGGAGAAGGTCGGTACCTGTGTCCAACACACACTGCTGCCCCGTGGACTTGTCCGTCCTTCCCGTGGATCCATCCACATTCGTCGGACATCACCTGGAGCACTTTGTCCAAGGGTGCAAGGGAGTGGCAACAGGATGCAAGCGTCTTGTTGTCTCATGCCTCCCTGGGGCACATGGTGAGCCGCTGTGAGATACAGGAAGCTGGACTAGATGGGCCTTTGGCCTGATCCAGCAGGGCTCTTCTTATGTTCTTATGCCTTTAGGAAAGATGCAGCCACACTGGAACAGGTTCAGAGAAAAGTGGGCTGGAGAGCTACGAGGAAACGTTTGGGGAGTTTGGCATGTTTAGCTTGGAGAAGAGAAGGCTAAGAGGGAGTTGATAGTGCTCTTCAAACACCTTCAGGGTTCTCATGTGTAAGGAGGAAAAATTGGTCCTCATCTGCCTCTGAGAGTAGAACTAGGTCCGGTGAATACAAACTGGAAGGGAGGAGATTCCAGTTGGACATCCAGGATAAAGTCCTGATGGAAGGGGCAGTTTGGCAGTGGAACAGATTGCCAAGGGAGCTGATGGGTTCTCCCTTCCTGGAGAGCTTCAAGCAGAGGTTCGACAGAAGATGCTCTAAGAGGATTTCCTGGTACAGTCAGGGAGTTGGACTAGATGACCTTGTACATCCATGTGACCACCAGGTGGGCAGATCCTCTCACCTGTCCCACTCTGTAATGCTCCGTTACCAGAACCAGGGGACATCCACTGAAATTGAGTGTTGGGAGAGTTAGAACAGATAATCTGTGGAACTCCTTGCCACAGGAGGTGGTGATGGCATCTGTCCTAGGTGCCTTTAAAAGAGGACTAGACAGATTTCCGGAGGAAATGTCCATCATGGGCTAAAGGCCATGATGGGTGGTGCAGCCTCCATGCTTTAGAATGCTACCTCAGAATGCCAGATGCAGGTATTCAGTTGTCTTGTGTGCTCCCTGAGGCATCTGGTGGGCTGCTGTGAGATACAGGAAGCTGGACTAGGTGGGCCTTTGGCCTGAGCCAGCGGGGCTCTTCTTATGTTTCACGCTTTTCCTTTGGGCCTTGCTTTGGTCCCTCCGCTGAGTGAGTGGTGGGAATGAGAGGCAGCACCTTTTCAGCAGTGGGACCCAAGCTGTAGAACTCCCGCCCTCAGGAAGCCCAAGTTGCTACTCATTGGATGCTTTTGAAGGTTCGGCAAAGACCCATTTCCTTTTTCTGGCCTCTGTTTCCATAACATCTTTGGGTGCGTTCATCTCATTTGCGGTGGTTTTTGTATTTTTGACTGATTGAGCTCTCGTTAATATATCTGATGTGTTGTTTTTATAAATGGTTAACATTGTAGGGAATGGCAGGGCAAGGTAGCATAGAAATCTTTTAAATAAATCGTTGCTTTAAACATGGGTGTTGTCAGCTTCCTTGGACCGTTTAATTGAAAAAGTATAGAAATATTTCCACTTAATATATGAATAATCCCCATTAAGAGCTCCCCCCACGCCCCAATAATGCACCATCAAACTTACCCCATACTCTGACATTATCATATTGTCCATTTCCCTGCAGTGAAATTCAATAACTGTGACACCTCCCTGCTAACTGGGCAAGAGGCACTTTTCCAAGTGGTGCTCCTCTTATATTGAGCAGGGGGAGAGTAATTGTCCCTCTTCACCCCAGCGCAGTGTCTTTTCTAGTGGCTGCTGCTGCTGGTGTTCTGCATTTTTTTAGAATGTGAGCCCTTTGGGACAGGCTGCCATTTAACTTTATTGTTATTACTATTTGCCTGTAAACCGCTTTGGGAACTTCGTGTTGAAAAGTGGTATATAAGTACCTGTTGATTGACTGGAATCTCCCACTCCCGCGGATCCTGAAATCCAAAAGCATCCATAATTTCTGAATGCTGTGGGAAACCAAATAAAACTGAATCAGGGTAGAGTGTATGGATTTACTTTCCTTGATTGCAGAGGAATTTGGATGAGAAGCATTTGCTTGGGACTGTTGTTTTCCCCAGAAATGGCTCTAAGGGCGCAATCCTAAACTGAGTTAGGCCAGCATAAGCTAAGCCAGCAAGGTTTGGCTGGCACGAGGGCTACCGTCAAGTATGTTTGGACCACTCTCAGAGAGGCCAGCACACAGACGTGAGCCATCCCTCCCTGACTCCAAGAGTGGTCCAAACGCCACTCCCTTGAATCTGGCATTCTGAGGTAAATTTCTGAGGTAAAATTCTGAGGTAAATATGAGGTAAATAAAGCAAAGTCTGGCCAGCACAAGGGGCACCATAAAGTATGTTTGGACTACTCTCAGAGTCAGAGAGGCCAGCACACAGACGTGAGCCATCCCTCCCTGACTCTGAGAGTGGTCCAAACGCCACTCTCATGAACCTGGCATTCTGAGGTAAATTTCTGAGGTAAATATGAAGTAAATAAAGCAAAGTCTGGCCAGCACAAGGGACACTGTAAAGCGTGTTTGGACCACTCTCAGAGTCAGAGAGGCCAGCACACAGACGTGCACCATCCTCCCTGACTCCAAGAGTAGTCTAAACATGCTTTATGGTGGCCCTTGTGCTGGCCAAACTTTGCTGGCTTATCTTATGCTGGCCTAACTCCTGTTTAGGATTGTGCTCGAACACACCCACACGTGCGCAGGGGCCCACACCCACCCTTATTACTTAGAGGTGCTTCCCATAGAATCACTTTCCCTATAGGAGACTTTCCATGTTGGAAAAATGGTGTGTTGCAGGCATACACAGTCGCATGACAAAACGGCATGCGTCAATTTTCCTGTGTGTGCAAGCCGCACAAAAAGCAGTTATGTGCACACATGTGGTGAGCATGCCGCCCCCCCCCAGGGGGGATACCCCCCCTGATCTGTGCTGGAGCAGCTTTTAGTTTGAAGCCCCTGAAAAGGACTGAATGGCAAAGAAGCTTCCTTTGCAGCCCAAATGCCATCCCTCCCCCTGCTTCTGTCACACACACACACACACACACACACATATATCTCGCCTCCCCGGCTCACGCCGCTGCCGTCAGTGGGGTCTCCTCTGAGCGAGCCAAACCTGCCTTTCGGGAGCCGCTGCTGGCTGGCGGGGTGTGGCCAGCGGCTGCTGCACCGGCGCCTCCAGCTGTGACTGTCAGTTTCCGCCCCCGAAGCGAATTGGGAGAGTTTGCCGAGGCGAGATCTTCAGTGCCGGGCAGTCGGGACACAGGCAGGGCCCAAGGAGGATCATTTGGGCTTCCCCCCTGCTCTAGGGATGAAGGATGGGGGGAGTGCAATAAAAAGCATGTGAAACGTCTCTACTCCCTTTTATTTCCCTTCTTTCTCTCGCAGCAGCCTTGTTTGGTTTTTGGTGCGTGTGGAGGGCTTTTTTTTTCCTTGTGCCTTTTTCTCCCTTCCGAGATTGGTCGTTGGCCGTGCTTCCCCCTGGATCGATTTGTGGGGCGTCTGGAACACAGAACACAGTCCGGGACCGAAAAGCAAAGACACCCCCCCAGACTGTCTGAGCGGAGTGGGAGAGAGAGAGAGACACGGCACCCTCTCTGGGAAACAGTGGATTGCCTGCAGCTTGGTCGTTTTTTCTTCCCTTCCCTTTTAACATATTTTGGGGGGATTGTTTTGGACAGCCGGAACAGCAGTGCTGAGCCCCAGCATCCATGCCGGCGGAACTCAAACAGGTTAGTGGCTAAACTTGGCGCCCGGCTGGTCTCTTTCCCCAGTTTGGGGGGGCTGGAGGGGAGGAAGACAAGCTTTGATCGCTCTGCCTTGCTGCGCCTGGTTGAGGTTTGTGTGGGTTGAAGGGAAAGGGAGAGCCGCTTTATTTTTCTCCAGGAACGCAAGGAAGGGCTCTCGGTGGAGGCAGCGAGATGAATTTGCTTTTGGTCTTTTTTTGCTGTGTTCAATGAAACCACAGGAGAAGCCAGCTATTGTTTCCTTTGACCTTCCAGGGCTGCTCAATAAATTGAGGGAACTCTTTCTGACTCTGAATAGCTTGGAAAAGGAATCCTCTCCGGAGAGAGGGAAATCTGGGGCGGTGTTGGGGCTGAGACTCTTTGGCCGTTCAGCCTTTTTTGCGAGTGTATCTCAAAAGAGGAACGTGTTTTTGAGAAGCCGAAGGAAAAGTTGGTTCTAGGCGTGACAGTGGCCCATTTTGGGGTGACTGCATCAGCCAATGGATTGTGGACTTGCTCATTTCTCCTGTGTCTTGCAGTGTGCTACAGAGCAGGTTGAAAATAAATGTTTTGGGTATAGTTTCCTTTGCAGAAAGCATCCTGTGAACACACGATGAAGGAAAAATATAGAGCAGGTTGCCAAAAAATATATAGAGAAAGGTTTTTTCTGATGTGTTTTTGCAAGGTTTTGTTTTCAATCTGGATCCTGTCTGGGAATAGTCAATTCCACCGGGCAGGGAAATAAAAGTTAGTTGTTGAAGACTAGTTCCCCGCCCCTCTCATGTCTACGGGAAAGAGACTGGCATGTCCTGCTTTGATCTTTGGAGCTTGGTGTATGCCTTGGCTGCAAAAGGTCGAATGAGGTTTGGCATCGGAGGTATCAATGCTATTTATTAATGTGCTTTAATGTGCTCCTTGTTCCGTGAACTTTTGGGTCCCGGTATAAACTGGGTCATAGGTGGGCCACTGTGCTAGGTCTATCTTATGCATGGATGTCCTGTCTCTTGGTTGGGGGTTGGAGAGGGGTGACCTTCAGCTCTGCTGCATCCATTAGAAATGTATTTCTGTCTCTCATGTATGAAGACTTGTCTTTTGCGCAAGCCATGTGGGCAGCTTATCCTCTTGGGCCAACAGACTGCTGGAGAGCATCTTGTGTTGGTTGTTTATAGCCTCTCCTTTCCTGTTTTGAGCGCTTCCTCGTTTGTATGCCTGGTGTGGCTTCCCACCTGTGGACCTTGCAAGAAGTGAAAGTCTTCCTCATTGCCTTGTGTGCTGCCAGTTCAGAAACCTTTGCATGCGTTCAGCTGTTGGTGTATGTGAATTTAGCAACAGAAATCTGACTCTTTACATTTTTTTCCCTGCTGGGAATGGGAAGAAAGGGGGCAGGGAGAAAGCACCTAGGAGTGGAATGTTAACAAGAACATCTAAGCCCAATGTAGCATCCTTCGATATTTGGGGAAAGGGATTAGATGAACAAGGAAAAGCAGCCATCTGAGAGCATTTATTGTCTTAGCTGCGTGGGATGTAAATTTTCCCAGGCCACTCTTATTTTCAGGGTCGGACAAAGCCAGATCAGTGCTGTGGAGGGTTCTGGCTCCAGTTGTAAGCGGACTGTCAGGCATTTAGGAGAAGACAGATGTCTGTTTTGCTTCCTGTGCTCGTTTTGGATGGCACATGAGACTAGATTAATGGAGGCAGTTTTGCAAGTCTGAATTCCTCACGTGTTTGGAGCGGTGGAAGAGTGTAAGAGGGGCCTTCCCTATAAGGTCATTGGTGGCTCCTGAACGCCCTGCTGTCAGGGGAAATTGATGGGGCTGAGGTTTGAGAGGGGAGGATGGGGGAAGAGTGATTATACAGCCCCCTCCTCCAATTGCATACAGCAGCTGAGAGCGTCAAAATGCCAGTCCAGGGCAGAGAATAATAGAGAGGTACTTCTTTTGAATTGCAACATGTCGAGGAATACAGTGGGCCTTGGGACGTTTCCACAATTGCGGGTATCTGTGGATGCTTAGCCTGTAACTGGAGGGTTTCTGGACATGATTCTAAGTGTCTTCCAGTTGTGTCTGGGAGGTGTTTGGAGATGTGGAAGTCACTAGCTTGGACCAGTAGTGCCAGAAGGCAGCACACAGCCCCCAGGAAAGTTCCTATTGCGCCACAAACCTGCCCCCCCATTCAATTACAGCCATGCCCCGGTATCTATTGGGATTCTGTTCCAGACCCTCCTGTGGATACCTGAAACCGTGGCTACTGGAGATGCCTTTTTAAAGATAGGGGAACATCAATGGTTTTGCTGCAACAAGGTAAAAAAAAGGATATGGTGGTTTTTGTTTTTGTTTTTAAAAGAGATATGTTTGTTGCAAGAGAGGAGATTCCGGCTAGACATCAGGAAGAATTTCTGATGATAAGGGTGGTTCAACAGTGGAGCAGATTGCCGAGGGCGGTGGTGGATTCTCCCTCACTGGAGACCTTCAAGCAGAGGCTTGACAGGCACCTGCTAGAGATGCTCTAGGAGAGTTTTCTGCTACAGGCAGAGGGTTGGACTAGATGACCTTGTAGGCCCCTTCCAACTCTATGATTCTATGAATTTGGTATCTGCGGGAGGTCCCCGCACATCTCAAGGGCCCACAGTATAGGGACCCTTTTTGCTTTACAGTACAACATTCACTTTGCATTTTTGGCTAACACAAAGTAGCAGCAGTTTCTCTGGGATTGGACTAGTACTTTTCTAGCACAGTGATGGCGAACCTTTTGGGTTTGCCGTGTCAACAATGCCTAACTTGACTCTGCTGGCATGCCACTCCCCACCCCCAACAAGAGAGAAACAATTATTTGCATATTTCTTTATTTAAAAAAAAAACACAGTCCCATCATTTGTGGGGCCATGCATTATGTAAAGAAACACCAAATCGTTGCAAAAAATCAAGTCATTACAAAAGCGAACTCAGTTGTTGTTGGGTGTTGGCAAATGCTGGTGTGTCACCCACAACGTTGTGGCGTATCACCTTTGACACGTGTGTCATGGGTTCGCCATCACTGTTTTAGCAGGACAGAGAATGCAAGCTCCTTTCATGCCCAAAGTTCAAGTAAGAGGAAGCCAATGCAGCTTAAGGGGTTACGGAAGGAGGTGAAAACGGGAGGGATTTGGCAGCGTTGGTCTTTAATCCACCTGTGCTAGAGAAAAAGGGAGAAATGCACACCTTCTTGTGTAATGCCTCTCTCAGTATATTATGCCCAGCCTGCATTGTTGTGGTTCTTGTTGCAAAAGAATGAAGGCGGCTCCACGAAGTTAGCCGGGGACTTGAGTTGTTTGGCTCAAAGGAGAGGACAAGGGGATACACACCTGGCTGAGCTGTTTGCATGCAAGCACCTGGATGAAAGGGAAGATTTGTTTGCTTTCCATGCCCTTTTGTGTAAATCGATCTGTACAGTAGGTGATGCAACTCAATATGCTGGGAAGGTGAGATTGTGGTTTGATATCCCCTTTCCTATCGCAACTCTGTAGAAACAGCTCTTTCAAAACACAGCATGTAATATTGGTGCCCTTTAGCCAGGTCCTTACCTCAGTCTGGGCCTTAAGAACATCAGAAGAGCCCTGCTGGATCAGGCCAAGGTCCATCTAGTCCAGCTTCCTGTATCTCGCAGTGGCCCACCAGGTGCCTCAGAGAGCATGCAAGACAACAAGATGCCTGCATCCTGTTGCCACTCCCTTGCACCTGGCATTCTGAGGTAAAATTCGAGGTAAATAAAAGAGAATTTGCTATGCTGTCTGTGGGGAGGGAGCTATAATAACTTTTAACTCAGTCTTGGCCTTAAGAACATAAGAAGAGCCCCACTGGAACAGGCCAAGGCCCATCTAGTCCAGCTTCCTGTCTCTCACAGTGGCCCACCAAGTGCCTCAGGGAGCACACGAGACAACAGGAACCCTGCATCCTTTTTCCACTTCCTTGCAGCTAAACTACAGTTGGCCCTCATTATTTGCAGAGGTTCCGTTCTGGAACCCCCGAGGATACTAAAACCTGCGGATAATCAAACCCACGAATTAGGACACAAAAACCCTCCAAACGGAACCGGAGTTGTGTTCTGGGATTCACCCCATGGGTTTGGAACTTCTGGTTAATCAAATCTACAAGTACCGAATTCATGAATAAAAAGAGATGCCTATATTTGAATTACCCATTTAATGCTGGACCAGTTTTTAATGCTAAATCATGTCAGTCTATGCAGATTGTATTCACCTTTCATGGTCTCGGCCCTGAATAACTCTGAAGTGGGCCTCTCCCAATATAAACCCTCTTGCACACAGAATACCTGTTAAACTGTTTTAAATGTAGAACCCCCCTTAGTTGGGGAGGGGAGGCCTGCTATGGGGGGACCATCTTTTTTACTGGCAGAACGGCTGATGGAGAAAAACTATTGCAGCCTCTGACTAATGTTTTTGAAACTTCATTGTAGTTTTAGCAAGCAAATAAAGAAAATATGAATGGCATAAGACAGCAGATCAATACGAAATATAAGATAGCAGGCTGTCCAACACAATTGCTTGAATTGTGAGAAAACAGAGAAAACAACAATTAACTTTTGCATTATTCCCCAGCAGAAAAATCCAATAACCGCTCTAAATGTATTTGCATTGAAGTAAATGGAAAGAGAGGTTATTACTTTAATAACAACAGGATTATTTAAAAATGATCAGTGATCAATACATGCCAATTATCTCCTTTTAGGGACAAATGCAAGACCCATTCTCTCCAAATTAGCCTTGGCATTTTTGCCTTACATGCCTCGGACTTTATTGATGCTTATCACTTTGTGTGTGTGAACAAAAAAAATATATCGAAATTATTCAGATCCTGGAGAGGTGGGAATGCACATATTTAAATGGAATAAATGTGCCTATTTTCTTCTGATGCCACATATAGCAGCGATAATCTGGTACCGGCTGCTTGAACTCCTTGGATCTGGACCGTTTTTGGGACTCATGAATGCTCTCCACCATCTGTGTGAGGGTACCTGAGCTCAGCAAAGTGGGGTGCCCAGGTTTGGCACAATATTTCTGCAGGAGACATCCATTGCATTGCTTGGCCCAAATAGTAGGGAGTCGTGAAGCTGAAATTGTGTGGGTGGCAATGATGGGAATCTGTTTAGTGGAGCCCTTTGATCATTACACGGGACGTGGTGGCGCAGCGGGTTAAACCGCTGGACTGGATGGGCCTTTGGTCTGACCCAGCAGGGCTTAGGTTCTTAAGTCAATAAAATGATGCTTGATGCTTCCGGCCTAGGAAGCATTGCAGAAACGGCATTTGGGCAGCCGCAGGTTGTATAAATTCAGCTGCTAGGAGCAGTGGCTGCAGAGAAGGGAGAGGGTTCGAGGAGGCGACGGCAAAAGGTTCTACCTGTCCTGCATGTGCAGGTTTTGCAGCTGGGGTCCCATGTGGCTATCAGGGGTCGATGCGAATCTGGGCACGGCCACAACCATGCATTTCGGTGCCGGCTCTCAAGAGCGAGAAAGCGAACTCTCCAGGAGGGAGAACGTAAGGGCAAGCCCATTTTGTTTTGTTGTGCTCTCCTGCTGCCCCTAATAAAGTGTTCTAGCCTTCTCCTGCCACACTAGTGTGTGCGTGTGTGCGTGTAGGTTCGATGCTGTCTCATGGCATTACGTTGATTCAGAAAATTAAATATTGTAGGTGTTTTCTGGAGACATTTCAAAAGAGATCGTGCAAGCATAAGTACAGCTGCCTTGGATTAGAAGCTCTTTCTTGTTTTCTGCTTCTGACAAATTCAGCAGTCTTGACAGGTGCCTTGGTGGATGTATGAAAGCAAGCAGCACTGCACCTTAACTAGGACTGTAACTGGGACTGTAACTCCTGTCGCCTGCCTGCTCCACACCCTGCTGGTACAGCCCTGCCAAAAATCCCCTTTAATCGCCTTTTCCCTCCCACTCCCATCCTCCTACTCTGCGATGGGTCTCCTCGGTCCTGTGCCGGCGGGTGGAACACGATTTTGCTGGTGCAAGTCCAAGGAGAGAAGGGAGTGGCAGTGGTGTAGCTCAGGCAAAGAAGATTTTGTAGCCCCTCCCCTCCACAACAAAATCTCATTTAGAGCACAATCCTAATCTGGAGTTAGGCTGGCTCAGTTAGGCCAGCAAAGTCTGGCGTGCACAAGGGCCACCGTAAAGTATGTTTGCACCACTCTTGGAGAGACCAGCACACAGACGTGCCCCATCCCCGCTGACTCCGAGAGTGGTCCAAACACCACTCCCTTGTATCTGGCATTCTGAGGTAAATTTCTGAGGTAAAATTCTGAGGTAAATATGAGGTAAATAAAGCAAAGTCTGGCCAGCACAAGGGACACCATAAAGTATGTCTGGACCAGTCTCAGAGTCAGAGAGGCCAGCACACAGACGTGCACCATCCTTCCTCACTCATCCTCCCTCACTTACGGGGTTTGGAACACCCATAAGTGTTCCAAACGCGCTTTACGGTGTCCCTTGTGCCGGCCAAACTCTGCTATCTTAACTTGTGCTGGCCTAACTCCAGATTGGGATTGCGTTCTTTGTTTTCTGGTTAATTGGCCGTACATATTGATAGAACGAATGTATTCCAACATGGTTTCTTTCATTGCTTTCAGCATTAAATTGCTTTTCCAACGATACATAACATGATGGTATTATTTGTACTATTGTACTTTTTGCAATTTTGTTTACTAGTGTCAAGCTCAGCTTGTTGCCCCCCTAAAGCTTGTTGCCCGGTGCAATTGCACCCCCCTGCTCACCCCTTAGCTATGCTACTGCAGTGCAGTGGGCTGCTGCCAGAGAGGGTAACGATCTAGCGCATGCCTTTGCTGCTGGATCTATCCCCTTCCGCAGCTGTCCCACCCCTTCCTCCCTCTCTCCCCCCAGTTTTGAACCCACCCCACCTCCTCCTGGCTTAGCTGCTCCAGCTCGTGGCCAACAATATGCACATAAGGCTCTGGTCTTCACACTGGTGTGCTGGCAGTGCACTGCTTGGTGCTCAGTCAGTGCACGCTTTACAGCTCCTTTTCAGCAGTCAGCGCTGATGGAATGTGCCTTCTGCCAGTGGCGCAGCCCCAGGGCCAGCTCTAGCAGCAGCGGGGCCCAATGTGGGGCATTCCTGCGGGGCCCCCAACCCTCCCTGCAGGGCCCCCCACTCACCAAGAATAGCGCTGTTCGTGCCACGTGCAAAGCACGGCATGTGGAAGGAGTTGGTGGTGACAGCATCACATCCCCGCCAACTGCTTCCAGGTGGCCCATCTTGGGCTGTTCAGAGGCAGAGGCAGGTGGGAGAGACCCAGGTCAAGCTGCTCTACTCGCCCCACTGACTTGCAGCCCATCGAGATCCCAGCTGCAGCCACAGGCAAGATGCTCACCCTGTTGGTGCGGGGCCCCCTGAAGCAGAGGAAGGAGCAAGTCCAGTCCAAGGCTGAGGGGGTCAAGCTCTTTATTCCAACACAAAGCAAGGCAAAAAAAGGGGAAACTGACACGGTGTTGGCAGGGTGGTGTGCAGGGGCCGAGGGTCAGGGGGCTGCTGCAAATGAGTCCAAGGCTGTATGGGGAAGTGCTCAGTTAATTGGTGCTTAATTGGCTGGACTTCGACGAATGACGGAGGAGTAGGGCTGTTGCTGGGGTGATCAGGCTGCAAGCAGGTGGGAAGGCCAGGGAGAGCGGGCCTTCACCACAGGTGATAGCAGCGAGGGCTGGAGGATGGCCTTGTCCAATCCACGCCGGCCAGGGCCCTTGGTTTGTGGCCAAGTCCCTGCGGCCTCCCATAGCCACAGAACCGGCAAGGACTCTGGGTTGCTGGGAGGCAGATGGACGGTTTCTGGGCCCTGCACAGTAAACCACAGGTTGCACTCTTGACATTATGTGGCAAGTTCAGTTTTCAAAATACTTTCCAACCTGTCCTGTTTGGTCTTGCAATAGTCTTCTGTGGCGGGACACTACAACCCTTTTAAAGGTAAAGGTTTCCCCACGACCGAATGGTCTAGTTGTGACCGACTGTAGGGGGCGGTGCTCATCTCCGTTTCTAAGCCTGTAGAACTGGCGTTTTGTCCGAGGACAAGCTTCCGTGGTCATGCGGCCGGCATGACTATACGCCGTAGCGCACGGAACACCGTTCCCTTCCCCCCAAAGTGGACCCTATTTATCTACTTGCATTTAGGTACTTTCAAACTGCTAGGTTGGCAGGAGCTGGGACAAGCGACGGGAGCTCACTCCATCACGCAGTCTTGAACTCCCAACCTTCCGGTTGGAAAGCCCAGCGACAGCGAATTAACTTGCTGCGCCACCACGTCCCTTAACCCTTTTACAGCTGGGCTAATTTAGGTTAAGCTGGTATTTTGCAAAAGGTGATGCACTGAGGGTGCAGAAGTCTAACTTGGCATTAGGCTGGCACAGTCAAGCCAGCAAAGTTTGGCCGGCACAAGGGCCACTGTAAAGCTCTCCGAGTCAGCCAGGATGGTGCACGTCTGTGTGCTGGCCTCTCTGACTCCGAGAGTGGTCCAAACGTGCTTTACAGTGGCCCTTGTGCCTGCCTAAATCCAGGTTAGGATTGCGCCCTGAATCTGTAGCAGAGACGGATCTTAGAGGTCATACACGTCAACAGGATGAAATGTCAATCACATAATAGTCTTTCCTTGCTGTTACGCTCTGTTTCCTGATCATGGAAAATGACAGTTGCCTGATGAAGATGATGATGCCCACCTAAAGTTGCTAGCCCTTTAGGATTGACCTGGCATTTCTAGCACTCGGCAGAGACCTGAAATCCTGGAGATTTTAGCGTGATCCCCTTGGCTTAACAATATTGCCCCGCTTTGGGAAAATACGTCTCCAGAAACAAGTTATATCAGAGCTGGCAACTCTGCACCACCATAATATATCAACAGGCAAGCAGTTTCCCCAATAAGCTTGGGGCTTACTGTCTGTTCCATACACAAGTTATGTTACTTCACAGGTGCCTGTTGCTAATTTCTGCACCAGTATGGTTTGGGAGAATGACACGAATAGAGAGATAATCTTGCAGAGTCGGTTTTTTTTCCCCTGGCTGTTTCATAAAGTGTTTAACACACCCGTGTATCCCCCGAAGAGCATGATGGCATTTAATATTTCGTCCTCAGCGGTTTGATCTTATCGCTGCCGCCCCAGTTCCAGAGGTCTCTTGAATTGGCGGTACATCTCAGTCAAACCAAAGTAGTTATCTTGTGTTTTATGATGTGATCTTATCGCATGGCCGATGCTCTTTTCTGCTCAACTTCACATCCATCAATGACAGTCCAGACACCAGCCCAACGGCAGAGTTAAGTGAAGGTGATGTACTAAGTGAAGCTTCTGGCTCCTTTTAAGTATCGCACCTTGTTTTCGAGAGTCTTTCCAGCAGGTTATTTCTGGAGGGCAAAACCATTTGAAATTGCACGGAAAGCACTCAGCACCCCCCCTGCTACTCTTTCCCCCCTCCCCACAAAGGGGGGATGTGTGGCGAAGAGGAGGCCTCGCTGAACAGCAGATCATACAGATGAAGAAAACAAGAGGCGACATTTTAAAACCTTGCTCCCTTGATTGTAAGTTGAAAAGGAGGCAGAAGACGATGCCGTTTCTGTTATTTATGACGTGTCGGGAGTGACCTTCACATCTGTAGCTGAAGCATCCATCCCTTAGAATCCCATTATTTTAATAGCCATAAGCGTTATTTAGTGTTCCGTCACCTTGGTAAAAACAGGATGTCTTACATCTGTGCACTCCTTTCCACACCTGAAGAAATTGCAAGGTGTTCTTTTTTTTTTGAGGCAGCAACAGCAGTGGAATTACTGCTGCTTCCCCCCCTTCTTATTCAGTTTCGTTGTACTCAGAAGATCTACAGTAAATCCTGATGTTGGCATCTAAATGTTGGCCTCTTCAGGTTCCAGTTCTGGCTTTATACATACTGTACATGCATTCCATTTGCCCCCACAATTGTGCAAGATTTGGCTCAGTTTCCTTTGTTTTTCTCTTGCTTTCCAAGGTTCTAGCCCTTTGTGTGGAAGCATTCATGTACTGAATGGGAATAATTTATGTTGTAAACCAGTGTTTTTATTTTGTAAAACAAAATTAAAAAAAATATATCCTCACTTGAAAATTCAAGCTATTAGTACTCACAAAAGGAATATTGCAAGAGTAAGGTCTGCAGCTTCCAAGATGGCTGCTTCCAGCTTTCTGCGACCCACCTGAGATCAGGTTGCAACCCACCAAGTGGGTCCAGACCCACAGTTTGACAACACTGCACTAAGGCATTGCAGGATGCCCGCCACCCATCATGACACCACAATGTGGCCCTGCAAACTGTGGCAGGAGGTGTCTGGTCTCCCAACCTGGAAGTAAGTGGCTTTGTTAACATTGTTCCAAGGCATCATGGCCACTTCTTTTGGGTGCCGGGGCGTTGCGACCAAGGTAATTTTGGAAAGCACTGCCAAAGAGGATGCAGAGTCTTGGAGAGAGAATCCTTGCAAGGCACTACTACAGAATGAAGAAGCCACTCTGTCAGTGGTTTCCAGACTGTGAGCTGTGGAATCCTAGCAAAAAAAAAACCCCACTGCCTGAGACAATGTATAGGATTGTAGCTTTAATGGTGATCCACAGCCAATGGCCAAGCAAGGCAAAGGAGCCGCCAGCTGAAAAAGTTTGGGAACCACTGCTGTACGCACTCTTCCTGCTTCTTTTTGTGCAAGTTGCTTTGGCCAATGGTTACAGACAAAGCTAACAGAAACTCAAATGTGGTTTATTCCAGGACTAGCGAGAGAGAGAAGTCAGCTGCTGTTTTGTGTTGTTGTTCAGTCGCTAAGTCATGTCCGACTCTTCGCGACCCCCTGGACCACAGCACGCCAGGCCTCCCTCTCCTCCACCAGCTTCCGGAGGTAGCCCAACTTCATGTTCATCGCTTCAGTGACACTGTCTAACCATCTCCTCCTCTGCCGCCCCCTCCTCCTTTTGCCTTCCATCTTTCCCAGCACGAGGGTCTTCTCTAAAGAGTCCTCTCTTCCCATGAGGTGGCAAATATTTTGTTGGTTTGCAGACATGTCCAGTCTCTCAGTACATGTCCCTGTGAGGTCTGATCTTTTCTGCTGTTCTAGACCGTCTTTCTTAGATGTAAGCAGGCATGTTCCCAGCTCAATATTTGCCAGGCTGATGCGTGCTTCGACTATATGGGTCAATCTGAGAGTGCAGGTAGATTGGCTCCCTCTTGATGCAGGAGGTTGGACTAGCTGATCTCTAGTTGGCCCTACTTCCATGAATTCTCTGGTTTGCCGATTTGGTAATCCAGTCCCAAGCCACTTCAAAAGGGTTCCTGCAAGCAAGGCTTTGATCTGGTGGGTTTGGATTGGAGGACCCTAAGTCTCCCCAGCCGATATAGTATCCCTTTTATTTTCCTTTCCTTGTGTATTTTTTTTTCTTGTTTAACCTAACCGAATTGAAAAGAAAAAAGAAACCATCCATTAAAAACCAACAAAGATGGAAAAGGCCCAAATACAATTGAAACCTCACCCTCGCCCCCCCCCCCCCCGTCTGCATCAGAAGCCAAGCAAATACCAAAATTAAACTCCCCAAGAGCCTGGCTGCTATCCAGAGTCATTCCAGAAAAAAGAAACATTGATAAAATCAACATCTGCCTTGTACAACAAGATCTCTGAAGAAAGAGATGGCCTGAATGCTTGTGTCTGCCTATCATGTATATTTAAACCCGATTTTTCCAAAATTACAGCTTTCAGTATTTTGCTTTTAAGGAAACCTGGCCAAACTCCATTTTGTCCATTGGCTTTGCACAAAAGTATAACTTTTCTCTCTCCTTCCTGTTTTCAAAAGAGAACATACAAGGGAGTTGAGTTCTTCCTTTGGTGTAGAAACAAAGACTTTTGTTGGTGATTTAAGGAAACACATTCAGAGTTAGGTTTCAGTGGCCATAAGCAGTGTGTAATTTAGAATTTGAACATTTTTCCCTTATAAAAGTGTATTTTGGGACTTAGAGGTTGTTTTGCATTTTATACTTGGTGGTATCCAAGACAAGTCTCATTTTTTCTTTTTTTTAAAGTTGCATTTTTGCAACATTTTCCAGGAACCTCCAAACAGGGAAGTATGTTTTTGAAAAAAAAAAAAGGTGTTTTAAAGATGAATTTACAAATGAAACCAGAAACCTTCTTGCTGGGCCAGGTACCAAAAGACTTTGAAATTTTATTTTTGAATATGACAACTGCAGCGAGGATACTATATTGGCAAGTTCCAGAGGTACCTTCAATTGAAGATTGGTGGATAAAAATCTGGACTTAATGGAAATGGATGAACTTATGATTTTACTTAAAGAGAAGTCAGTAAAGTCATTCATGAATAACTGGAAAGTACTCATTGGCTTTCTGTGTGAGGAGGGAAATTTTGATGTACCAAATTACGGACTTGATGAATAGGCAGATGATTTCGATGTTAAATATTTTGCTGGGGATTAAAATAAATGATAATGAGATTTTGTAAAAAAAGTATTGAAGAAGAGAATAAGTGGTTGGCTAAGAGACACTTTTAAATTGAGCAGTTATCAACATATTGTTAAGATTGTAAGCAGTGGCATCACTAGAGTTTGTGTCACCTGGGGCGGGAGGTCAGCGCGTCACCCCCCATGATGCGCGTCAACCCTCCTCCCAAACCATACAGAATAAATTGCAATACAATATGCACAGCCTAAATGCAGTGTTATTACTAGGGTTGGTGTTACCCCCATCAGCTCTGTCTATCGATCGATCGATCGATCGATCGATCGTACAGATCACCCAACAAATTAGTAACCAACAAAAAACCCGTGGCCAATTTGATGACACACACACAATTAAATAAAACTTCTAGTATTAGCTCTGATACATGGAAATGAGAACTGACTCATAATAATGATTAAAAAAATAATCGTGATTTTTACATGAAAAGTTGCATTTTGAGGTTTTTAGGTTTTTGGCCATAATTTTTGATAGAATGGAAATATTACACTCTGGTTTTTTTCATTGAATTCTGGGTGAAATTCCACATCTAACATTATATAACATGATGGTATTATTCTGTAAAACCACAATTTTAAAAAAATCGTGATTTTTACATTAAAAGTTGTATTGTTTTTAGTTGTTTGGCCATAACTTTTGATAGAATTAAGATATTACACTCTGGATTTTTTCATTGAATTCCTGGTGAAATTGCACATCCAAACGGTATATAGCATGATGGTATTGTCTTTTAAAACCGCGGTTTTAGCAATTTTGGTCCTGTGCACATCACCCCCCCCCCAGTGCATGTCACCTGGTGCGGCCCGCCCCCCACCCCCCTCACGACGTCACTAATTGTAAGTAATTTAGATTTATTGCTCCACGCTTGTTTAAACAATCTGAATTTGGTTCTTACTGCTTACTTTTTGTTTTGTTGTTGTGAGTTTTTGTCTTTGTTGTTTGTCGGGGCGGGTGGTGCGTTGACAACAACCTGGCCTGTGTCTGCTGCATATTTATAAACAGGTGTCACGGTATCCCCCGCAGTGAGGAAATTGACCTCACCCGTGGAGCCGATTCTTGGGTCGTGCGCTTTCCATCTGTCCGGAGGAAAGCCAAATTCTGAGGTTGGAACAAGGAGGACAGGTGCTAACCACACTGTAATAATACCCAGTCCAGCTTCTGCAGTGTGTTGTCTGGTCGGGATTTTTTAAAGAGTGCTTGGAAATTGCAATTGATCCAAGATACAGTTACTAGATTGATTACCAGCGCCAGTCATATGGAACATCCCACTAGTTTTGGAAAAGTTATGACTTCCTGTTCATTTCCAGGGACACATACTGGTTTTAGCCCTTAAAACCGTGGAGTCCCAGTATTGGAAGGACCTCTTCATCATGAACCTACCAAACCATTGCAGTCTGTCCTGG
This sequence comes from Lerista edwardsae, assembly GCA_029204185.1. Classification (NCBI taxonomy): domain Eukaryota; kingdom Metazoa; phylum Chordata; class Lepidosauria; order Squamata; family Scincidae; genus Lerista; species Lerista edwardsae. The sequence goes on from JAJKFI010000093.1 coordinate 2,427,116, forward strand.
AGCTCCCTGCTGTCAAAGGTGTGGTGGGTGGCAACAAAAAGGGCTCTTTCTTGGGGGTAGAGTGCCCTGTTTTGGGCATGCTTCCTCTGAAGAGCCTTGCTTGGAGCCAAATTCAGCTGCCGGCCATTTTTTTTTTCATTAATCCATGTCATTTAAATTGGCTTTAAATGTTAAGCTCAGTGTTTCTCGACCTGGGTGTCGCACCTCTCCAGGCAGGTGTGCACTTTTTTTAGGGGGGTGCTGCTCCCTTAAGAGCCTCGCGTGGCGTAGAGCGGTGGGCTGCAATATTGCCATCAGAATCTCTCCCCACGACCTGAGTTCCATCCTGGCAGAAGTTGGGTTCTCAGGTAGCTGGCCCAAGGTTGACTCAACAATCCATCCTTCCAAGGCTCTGGGTTTTATCACCACGGCCAAAAAGAGGCAAGTTAAAATGGGGTTTTCTATTTACCTTTGTTTGGTGGTAGTAGCTGCAGTGGCAGTGCAGTGCCGTACAAACAGCAGCTATGGGCCCTCACTCAGGTTGGTGCCCTCCTTATGGGGGTAGCATCCCACCAAAGATCGGGAACGGCTGATTCAGCTGTTAGTTCTATGGGATTGTATTGCTTCGCTCTTTCTTACATTATACTTTACTGTGTTGTTTTAGCTGCTTTAAATTTGCAAGCCATGTAATGTTGGGAGTTGTGGAATTGAAAGTTGGTACCCTGCTGTTTTTCATAATACTGCTACTTAGAGCGCAGTCTTAACCTGGAGTTAGGCCAGCAAAGTCTGGTCGGCACCCGGGACACCGTAAAGCGTGTTTGGACCACTCTCGGAGTCAGAGAGGCCAGCACACTGATGTGCGCCATGCTCCCTGACTCAAAGAGTGGTCCAAACCTGCTTTATGGTGGCCCTTGTGCTGGCCAAACTCTGCTGTCTTAGTTTATGCCGCCAAACTCCAGTTTAGGATTGCGCTCTCAGTTTGGCAGGATTTATTCCAATTGGCAGATTTGTGGCGCATCAGAACACTTTTGATTGGGAGGGAGGGATGGAAGAACATGATCTGGCATTGTTGTTACTGAAATTGGTTGAATTAGCCCTTTGTTCATTTAACACCGAAATAATAGCGGAAGGATTTGGACTCTGGAAATATTCTGCCAATACCAGTTTGACTGGGTTGACGTTTCATTGTAAGCTTGGTGATAGAGGTAGGGTAGAATCTTCCTGTGTTTTCTAGACACTTCCAATTACTGAATGTTTCTGATCGTCTTCATCTGCAGGTGAGCTTGACCAAGCTTATCGATCATGTTTAAATTGATATTCAAGCGAATTAAACTGTAAGGAAGTTGTATTTCAGGCATCAATTGTAACCGAGGAGATACTTTGAACTGTAATAATCATTGAGCTGTTTGGCGCAATAGCGCCTTTGGAACTTCCTCCTTTGCAGTTTTTAAGAGGTTCGATTAGCATCTCAATAATATGTTCTGAGCACAGGAAATGAATTTGCATGAGTTTTTTCCCCCTGTTTTGAGAGGTTAACAAGAAGAATGCATTTATATATTTTTTGTTATTATCTCCACTCATATGCCAAGTTAGAAAGTTTTGCCAAGTATGCCAAGTTTAACCTGGCATATCTGTTTGAATGGAGCTACTCTCCGACCATTCTTCAAAGCCCCAGGTGGACCACTCTCGGAGTCAAGAGGCCAGCACACAGTCACGCGCCATCCTCCCTCGACTTAGAGAGTGGTCCAAACATGCTTTACAGTGGCCCTGGTGCCAGCCAAACTGTGCCGGCCTAATTTAGGATTAAGTTTAGGTTCATCTTAAGGATTAACTTTAAGGTTAGGACTGCGCCCTGAATTACATAATGTGTTTATTATAGAACAGCATTAACAACTTCTCTGGAAAAAGTTAGCAAGATTCTCCCGACTGGGGCTGAGAACCTGGGGGCCTGCCAAAAATGTCTCCAGTTGGGCCCCAGCAGCTCCTAAGGGAAGCAGCTTTTGGGAAGCAGTCCTTCCCATTACGCGTAAGCCAACTCACGGAATTGATTCTGAAACCTTTATTTGGCATTAATAGGAAAATAACAAACATAAATAGAACAGCAGCAAAAACAAGATATATAAACATAACACTCGCACATGGGCGGTTCTAACCAATAAAAACTGGGGTACTACTAAGAACTTCATGCAGGAAGCTAGCCACAGCTAGAGTCAAAGAATCACAATCATCTTTCATAAATAAAATACCGAAAGAATGGAATAATGAGAAGAAGAGAATAACGAAATCCAGGGGGCTAAAAAATAATTACGTAAAGACAAATGAGCCGGACAACGAAAAAGAATGTGAAACAACGTATCGGGAGACTCATTGCAAAAAAGACAGAGCCTTTCTTCTCGAGAGATATGCAGAAAACGACCAAAGTGGATCGCAGACAGAAAAATACTAAACCGGGCTAACATAAAAGCTCTTCTATAATGCGGATTGGTTAAAGAATGAAAATAATTTAGGGGGTGAGCCAAAGAAGGGGTCAATCCATGAGCAAGAAGGGAACAAGGTGGGTTGAGCATACTACTTAGATGGTTGAATTCAATTAATACAAGTTTGTCTTTAATAAAACTCATGGAATTTATTCCCGCAAGATGTGATGATGGCCAGTCGTATAGATGCCTTTGCAAAGGGATTAGACAAATTCACGAGGGAGGACACCTCTGGCAACAGCTAATCGCCTCGATAGGGAAGTGGAACCATCATCGGTTCCATGTCCTCCTCCTCCTGAATTTTCCAGATGCTTTTCTCTGTGTGGCAAGAACCAAAGAAGAACACGTGGGAGGTTTGCTGTGCCGTTGGCGCCTTGCAGTAGCCGACATGAGGGCGTGGTGCGCGGTAGCAACTGGAGCTGACGCCAGGTGTGCCTGGGCTCCCTCAAGCCTCCCAGTCTGTTGAGGGGCCCAGTAGCCTCCGATATAGGTGAGGGGGAGGGGGTTCCTTCACTCACTGGTCGTCCTCCTCCCTTCCAGCAGCCTTGCTCGGGTTCCCTGGCTGGCCAGCATCCTGCCTGCTAGCCAGCCTCCTCCAGACTGCCCTCATCACCGGCTTGCCTGGGGTTATATGGAGCCTCCCCGCCCCCTTGCTCCACCTCTTCCTCCCAGCCAGGCTGCACAAGCCCAGACTGACATCGCTTCAGGTTCCTGATCCTGCAAGTACTTACTCCCCTCCCTTCTCTGGCAATTGCAGGCGTGGGCTTGCTTTCCCTTGCTCCCAACATCAGCAGGCCAGGCGGACCTCTCCCTCGGTCGCAACAGGACTGGCCCGATGGCGACCGAGGAGGAAGGGGTGGCCGGCCGGCCCAGGTTGCTGTCGGCCGTGGCAGTGCCTGGTGCCCCCGTGTGGGGTCTGTCGCCCTGGCCTCCATCCTTTCGGCTGTTGAAGCCTGGGTGCAAGGCCCTGTTGGCCTGGCCTGCCCTTCTTGTGGCCCAACCTGCCAATGGGGCAGGGAGACCCTGGGCTGTTGCTACTGCCATCCCCGTGGGGAATCCTGCTGGCTGGGATCCGGGCCACCTCGGGCATGCCGGGGGAGTGGAGCCCCAGACCAGGTCCCGAACATACACCATACACAATCTCCAACCTCTTCTCCCCTGGCTCTATGTTTTTTAATGGCTCCCAGTCTTAGCTGCAAGTGAACACGTCCTGTTACAGTAAATCCACACCCTGTCTTTGGGCTTCCAGAAGCATTAGTCAGGTGGTTTGAATCAAGGGCACAGTAGAGACGGTTTCATTCAGTGCTGGCGTGTTCAGCCCGGCCGGCCTTTGTTGGAGGAGCTGGGAGGCCAGTGAAAGTGCAGAAACAGCTTTTTTTTTTAGCAGAGCTCTAAGATCGCGCTTCTGTTTGTAAACCGCAACGGACAATTGGAACACATGCTGGGATCTCTGTGCACGATGCACGCTTGTGACCTCTGCCACTTGCTTCCGAGAATCTGGAAGGGTGACGTAGAACAGTGTTATTCAAACTGTGGATTGGGACCCACTTGGTGGGTCAGGGCCTGATGTCAGGTGGGTCGCGGAAAGCTGGGAGCGGCCATTGTGGAAACTTCAGTCCTTACTCTTTTTTATTCCTTTTGTGAATGTTAACAGTTTGAATTTTCAAGTGAGGGTTTTTTTTCCAGTTCAGTTCTTTTGACATCCTATTTTGTCCTCCTCTTGCTTTCTGCCAGAGATGTGTCATGGTTGTGCAGTTGCTGCAGTCCAAGAATGCCCGTTTGCATTTCAGAAGTGTCATTTGATTGTGTTACAATGACAGCAGTTCCTGCTTGATGATGTCACTTCCTGCCACAACGTCACTTAATGATGTCATTTCCAGTGGGTCCTGACACAAGTGTCATTCTAAAAAGTGTGACCCGGTCTAAAAAGTTAGAATATCACTGATGTAGAAGACATGAGCCTCCGCAAATGTTCGTTTGTATCAAATACAGGTATCTTAATCCGCAGGTTCAGCACTCGCTGGTTTGAACTTGCTGCAGATCCTGCATCCATGCCTGAGGGCCTCACCTGGCCGTGATCAGAAGCACCTCTGATGGCCCCCAGCTGCGGATTCCATTATCTGTGGGCATCCAGAGATCCACAGATAATGAGGGCCAGCCTGTAAATGCAGAAGGAAGAACAAACAAATGCTGCTCTAAAACTGTTTTCAGGCATCACACAAAACATGACATTCTCAACCTTCCATTATCCATGAATCCTAACCTGGTGTTAGGCTGGCACAGTTTGGCCTGCACAAGGGACACCGTAAAGTGCGTTTGGACCACTTTCGGAGTCAGGGAGGATGGCGCACGTCTGTGTGCTGGCCTCTCTGACTCCGAGAGTGGTCCAAACATACTTTACAGTGTCCTTCATGCTGGCCAGACTTTGCTTTATTTACCTCATATTTACCTCAGAATTTTACATCAGAATGCCAGACACAAAGGAGTGGCGTTTGGACCACTCTATGAGTCAGGGAGGATGGCGCACATCTGTGTGTTGGCCTCTCTGACTCCGAGAGTGGTCCAAACATACTTTACGGTGTCCTTTATGCTGGCCAAACTTTGCAGACCTAATTGCAGGTTCGGATTGCGCCCTAAGAGGAGGCAGAATGGATGGACTTAAACTTGGGCCCCAAAGGTTAAAAGGCACAGAAGTATTTTCACTCAGAACAGCCGAACTGATGAAACCAGACTGACATGCTGGGCAAAGAGAGTTCAGCAGGCTCAGTACCACTGCAGAGAGGACACCTTGGGTGCTTCTGTGAACAGACCAGCGATGGGACAAGCAAGAAGACTCTTTCCTTTGATCTCAGGGTTGGGCAGTTCCATGCAGCAGCTCTTTCAGATACTGTGGGTGTGAAGAGAGGAAGTTCTTTGCATATGTACACCCTGAGCAATGACTTCCAATATACACAGAGTGAGTCATAACATTCTCTGGGATTTTAGTGCACCGCTTTGTCATGACGGAAAGGGATTGGGTAACATCATGGCAATGGAAAGAGAAATGTTCATCGTTTTTTTTACAGACCTTACAAATGCTGGATGTGTCCGTCTTTCGTGACACGACAAATGTCTGTCCGGTAATCCAATTCAGCCCATCCCTGGTCCACCTGTGATAGATGTGGTAATGTGTTGTTTCATTAGATCTCAGGGCAGGGGCAGCACAAACATCTTGACCTTAACTCAGCCCCAGAGGAAATGGAGCACAAAAGTGCCGCTAATGGTGATAATGGACTTGGTCTTTGCTTACCCCAAAATGCAATAAGCCTTCTCTGCACCTGATGCCATCCTGACTGAGGGGAACTCCCCTTACCAGCCAAGGATGTGCCAATTCCCCAGTGCGCACACGTACAAAACTTGGAGACTTTTTCTTTCTGTCACCATGTGCTGCGTTTCCGTATCCCTTACCTTCATGTCCTTAGGTCTTGTCAAAATCCCAAAGTTCATCACTAGGGGTGGGGTTTTTTTTGTGATATTTTTTCCAAAATTTCTTGATGAAAGTAGCAAATTGCAGTGTTATGTGTTTTTATCCAAAGGTTTATTGCAAATCGTACAGTGCAATAAATGATGAATGGCCCTACAAAGGCAAGCAATCACTGGCACACACACCCGAAATAACCTGCTCAAAAGTTCCCAAGCTGCACTCTGGTTACTGCTTGGAGCCTCAAGAAACTGCTACTTACCACTTCCACATTCCATTAAAGTCGCCCAGCATGCACTGTGAACTGTAAACATGCCTGTTCTTGCAAGTTTCAGCAAGCTTTCTCCTGTTTCTGCCACTTCTCCTCCTGATCCCTTCCTGAAAACTATTTGTGGATTCCTCCAAACTGTGTCAAAATGAAACAAAAGTGGTGGTATTTTTGTGAAATTGATCTAAATTTGTGTCAAAATAAGCAAAAGTGGTGTTTTTCTCACATTTTTGACCTAACTTTCATTTTATGTCGCATTTATACTTTTATGCTTTTATGATCCACTTTTATACTTTTATACTTTTATGATCCACTGGGTTTGGTTTTTTAAATTTTATTGTTATGTTTTTAATTTTGTTTGAATATGTTGTTTTAATGTTCTTTTATAGTGTTTTTTAATGTTAAATTTTATAGTTTTATGTAATGCCGCCTTGAGTGCCTTCGGGCATAAAGGCGGGGTAAAAATCTTTTAAATAAATAAATAAAAATAAATTTAGTGTTCTGTATTGATCACCGAAAAAAACCATCCCTATTCATCACCCTGTTTTTTGCTTTCAGAGGGCCACTGTTTTCTCCTTACGCAGAGAACAATCCTAGCTAGCTACTGCATTAAGTTTTTTTATTCTGGGATCAAGACCAGCGTACTTGGTCTTGATCAGCATTGCTTGACCCGGAAATAACCTTGAACTGCCCGACCGCCCAGGAACACGGTAGTAACCAGGTGGCTACTGCTGCATGCTGTGGTAGCCAGGTAGCCCCAGGAGGCACCGTGGGGGGAAAGGATGTTCATCCACTTTCTCGGTGGTACATGGGTCTGCTTGTTCCTGCGCCTGCTTTTTAGCCAGTGCAGAAGCAAGCATCCCTCCCATCCTTCCCAGAATGGCTGGGTTGCTGGAGTGTGGTGAAGTTGGTGCCTGCCAGTGAGAAGGGCTCCCTTCAGCGCAGCTATGGCTGTTGTCACCATGGTGCCACCCCATCACCAGCAATAATAGCTTACCACCAGCATTGGAAGTACTTTATAGCTCCTTGTGCAACATTTGTCAGGACAGTGCCGCCCGCAGTAAGGCTTATTGGATTGGGCCCTTAGTGGTGTTATTTTTTTCTCCACGCTTCCTATAGGAATATAGACAGATACCAACCGAGAGATCTATATGACACTGTTTGGTCTAATGGATTTTCATTTTTATCAGTTTAGTGCTTCTGTTCAGGGTGCTTTCCCTGGGTTTTTGAAGTCCTCCAAGGCAGAATGTTAAAGGCTGTTTGATCTTTGAAGTGCTTTCAGGGCTGTTGTGCCCCCCCCTTACAAATTCTGCAGTGCTCACCTCTTCCAACGTGATAGATGAATGGTAACGAGGGCAGACAAATTCGGAAATGGCGGTTGGAGGTCATGACCTAGTAAACGCCAATTAGAATTGTGATTTTTGTCTCCCCTTAGTAGAAAACAGTCTGCTGCAGGTTTGAAATAACGGTCTGTGGAATTGCTGTCACTGATGCTGTTTGGTCGACGAGGATCAGTCAAGAAAATGGAGAATGTTTTTGTTCCACAGAGCTGTGTGCTTCAGAGATACGTAGTTTCCTTCTGATCCTTTCTGTGGCTCTGACCAAATAGACCCAATAGAACTGTGTTATTCAAACTGTGGGTCAGGACCTGATGTCAGGTGGGTCTCAGAAAGCTGGGAGCAGCCATCTTGGAAACTGCAGACCTTTCTCTTGTGATATTCTTTTTGTGAGTGTTAACAGTTTGAATTTTCATTTGCTAAGAACCTGAGCAGAATTGGGACACGAACTCCTGTTACCTGAAGGGATACACCAGATGCCTGCCTCTTTACCTGGTGGTGCTCTAGTCCAGTGGCCTTTAACCTTTTTCACTCCTGTAAGTTGCCGCAACTGAGGCTTTGCAACCCCAATGGGGGCCCAACCCCAAGGTTGAAGAACTCTGATCTAAAGAGCAAGCTGTTCATTTACTAGACATAGTTGCTGTCTCAATGAGGACAGTGGTTCTAGGCTTAGACACCTCAGCATATCTAGATGATTTTCTATTACACAAGACTAATATTAAGGGTGCAATCCTAACCTGGAATTAGGCCAGCACAAATTAGGCCAGCAAAGTTTGGCTGGCACAAGGGCCACCATAAAACATGTTTGGACCACTCTTGGAGTCAGGGATGATGGCGCACGCCTGTGTGCTGGCCTCCCTGACTCCAGGAGTGGTCCAATACTTGGCGGTGTCCTTTGTGCCGGCCAAACTTTGCTGGCCTAACTGTGCCGGCCTAACTCCAGGATTGCGTTTCAAGGTGCATCAATCAATCAATCAATCAATCAATCAATCAATCAATCAATCAATCGTATTTATATACCGCTTTTCAACACAAAGTTCACAAAGCGGTTTACAGGCAAATAATAACATTAAAGTTAAATGGCTCCCTGTCCCAAAAGGGCTCACAATCTAAAAAGATGTCGTGCGTTTAGTCATTTGCCCAAATATGCTGTGGACACTTTTGTACTCATGGCTGCTTCTTAGGAAGGCCAGCAATAAGAAGTCTGGAGTGGTATCAGGTATGTGGTGGACACCTTCCCTAGTACAGTAGGAAGAACAGGCTATGTGGAATAAACCTCGTAGAAGGATGTAGGTTTGAGGCAATGTTTTTTTGGCATAGCCAGGCTTGAATCTCCAGTCCTTGAAGGGAGACTGTGATCTGCTCAACAGGTGTATTTTCACACATTCATGCTTATATTCAGCAACACCTTGCTCTTTCGTCTGGTGAGGGGCCAGAGCATTGAGCAAAACATAAGAACATAAGAACATAAGAAGAGCCATGCTGGATCAGGCCAAGGGCCCATCTAGTCCAGCTTCCTGAATCTCACAGCGGCCCACCCCAGGTGCCCCAGGGAGGCAGGAGACAACAAGATGCTTGCATCCTGTTGCCACTCCCTTACACCTGGTACCTGTAGCCCACCACCTTTGTAAGGAGGTTGCACAATCCATCATTGCCTATAGCCCACAATGGATCTTTCCTCCAGAAATCGGTCTAATCCTCTCTTAAAGACATCAAGACCAGATGCCATCACCACCTCCTGTGGCAAGGAGTTCCACAGATTAACTACCCGCTGGGTAAAAAAGTACTTCCTTTTATCTGTTTTAACTCTCCCAACCCTCAGTTTTAGCGGATGCCCCCTGGTTCTGGTGTTGTGAGAGAGGGAAAAGAACATCCCTCTATCAACTCTATCCCTTCCATGCATAATTTTGTATGTCTCAATCATGTCCCCCCTCAGGCGCCTTTTTTCTAGACTGAAGAGCCCCAAACGCTGCAGTCTTTCTTCATAAGGGAGGTGCCCCAGCCCCGTAATCATTTTCGTCGCTCTCTTCTGCACCTTTTCCAACTCCACTATGTCCTTTTTGAGATGCGGCGACCAGAACTGGACACAATATTCCAGGTGCGGCCTTACCATTGCTTTGTACAATGGCATGATAATATTGGCTGTTTTATTCTCAACCCCTTTTTTAATTACCCCGAGCATGGAATTGGCTTTCTTAATTGCTGCCGCACACTGGGTCGATACCTTCATGGAATTGTCCACCAGCACCCCAAGATCTCTCTCCTGAGCTGTCACAGAGAAAAGCTTTCATGATCCTGAGAGCCGTGATGGTGTAGTGGTTTGGGAGTTTGACTTGGAAGATCCAGGTTCCAATCCCTACTCCAGCCTGGAAGCATCCTGAGCCAGTCACTCTCTCCAGAGGCGGATCTAGGGGGGGGCAAATCTGTACGTTTTGCAAGAAGCCTTACCCTGTCATGTAAATCCCTCCTCTCCCTTGCTGCTGTAGCCAGTAAGCAACGCCAAGATGTTGCTGTTCCCTGTGAGGATTGGCTAGAACAGTGCAGGAGAGGAGTGTTTTCTACTGCAAGGTAAGGCTTCTTGCAAAACTTACAGATTTGCCCCCCCTTAGATCTGCCTCTGACTCTCTCTCAGCCTTGTCTACCCCATAAGGTAGACAACAAAAGACAAAAAAGTCTTATGTGGTTCCTGGCTGTTCCCACCACCCACTTTTCCCGCCGTATACCTTTGTTTCCTAACACTTTCTTTTTAAATCAATCAACAGGTACTTATATACCGCTTTTCAACACAAAGTTCCCAAAGCATTTTACAGGCAAATAGTAATAATAAAGTTAAATGGCTCCCTGTCCCAAAGGGCTCACAATCTAAAAAAAAAAAAGGCAGACCACCACCAACAGCTACTAGAAAGACTGCGCAGGGGTGAAGAGAGACAATTACCCTCCCCCTGCTAAATATAAGAGGATAAAATACCATATTTTATGGTATTATTCCTCCTGAACTATAAATAAAATCATTTGTTACAAAACAAAAACTGGCCACACCTTTAATAAAGATTGAACAATAAAGTTTTGCCGTTGATAACACACATCTCCCCTTGGATAACCTGACCAGTGCTCTTAGTGGTATTTTTTTTTAAACTGCTCTGTAGGTACAAAGAAATAATTTTAATCTGTAAACCGCTATCGATGACATAAATTTATGTGTACGAAAGTATTTCTGCCCTAGGTATTCCTGATCTTCCTTTCTCTGTGAATCTTGGATGGATTTAATGTTTAGCCTCGGCTTTTCACTATTTCATATAAAATCTTCAATTACTTGCAGTAGATGAAGGCCTGTTGGTACAGCTATATTTTGAAATGAGTCAAACAGCATGGCGGCAGATTCTGTTAAGGTATGGTTTACTCATGCAAGAATAGAAAGCCTTAGTCAAGACTAGGCATGTACGTTTCCTTGTAACTTTCCATATTGGCTAATAATTATTTAAAAAAATAAATCTTGACTGTTAACTTAATCCTTAAATACGTCATTAGATAGTCAAAGTGAATTTAAAGATGCTTTTTATTTGCAGATATTTTTCTTTGTTAACATAATTATGCCATCACCTCACTCTTTTCTATCTTAACCTTGGATCCCAAGAAAATCCCATAATCTCTTATTAATTTCATGTCTCCCTCTAATGATGACCTGGAGTCATCAACATAACCAACAGGTAACAACATAATCTCTATATTTATATTCTTTTACAAGTTTAATCTTTAATCTTAATATAATGGATTTTCCCCCCACTCCTTGATGTAGACAGCAAATGGTTCTACACTAATTGCAAAACAATATTCTACACTAATTGCAAAACAGTATTGCTGCTGATGATAATCTCTGCCTTGTATTCTCTCTTATGCTACTGTTTTCTGGTCTGACACCATTAATGTTTGTAGTTGCTCATTGGGGGGGATACATAAATTGTTTGTGTCCGCTGAATAAAATAAACAAAGGTGGAGGTTTTCAGAACAAGGAGGTAGGCAGGCTCTGAATTTTCTAGTGGCACTTGAACGGTTGAGAATAACCAGCGGTGTTATGCTGCCGGAACGCTGGGCGGGACATCCGGGTGATCGACAGCCCGCCCATCGCGTTCCTCAGCGTTACGCCATTTGTGTAACGTATGCAAGCGGCGTAATTGGTTACGCAAACGGCGTAACGCTCCGGAACGCAACGGGCGGGCTGTCGATCACCCGGATGTCCCACCCAGTGTTCCAGCAGCATAACACCGCTGAGAATAACCCCTGGCATTCACCCTTACTGTGCTTTTCCAACTCCACAAGGAATCGGTTTGATGTCCTCTTCCGGTGGAATGCTTCCGCAAGATCCAAAAGTAGGACATGTTAGTAGGCCCATCAAGACAAAACAATCTGGGCCAAGTCACCCAGACACACAAATTGCTTGGAACCAACTTCTTCCCCGCAGCCAATTATAGTCAATTAACCAGAAAACTTTTATTTACCTTTTTAATTAAATAAAATTCCATCTGATTTGATTTCATTGTGGAGGGCGGGGGGCTACAAAATCTGACCCCATGTAGCAGCTGCTTTAGCTACACCACAGGTCTAATCTTTAAGCAGTCAGCAACATACTAGGGACGTGATGGCGCAGCGGGTTAATCCGCTGCTGTTGGGCTTTCCGACCGGAAGGTTGGGAGTTCGAGACTGCGTGACGGAGTGAGCTCCCGTTGCTTGTCCCAGCTCCTGCCACCCTAGCAGTTCAAAGCACCTAAATGCAAGTAGATAAATAGGGACCACTTCGGTGGGAAGGTAGGAGTTCCGTGCGCCTTGGCGTATGGTCATGTCAGCCACATGACCACAGAAGCTTGTCCTCCTCGGACAAAACGCCAGCTCTACAGGCTTAGAAACGGAGATGAGCATCACCCCCTATAGTCAGTCACGACTAGACCATTCGGTCGTGGGGAAACCTTTACCTTTTAACATAGTAAGGTGGTAGTTTTGTGGGGTGCACACTGGCACATTAAATGTAAACCAGCTGTCCTATCCTCCCGTTACATTGATCTTAGCTGTTGGCCATAAAAATGCAAAGGGGGGTTTGAAGGGAAAAACACAATCACAGCAATAAAACAAGCAGCAGATTAGAAACCATCCACAACACAGAGCTTTAGGGCATCCAGTAATAATGTGCCAAAATATTCCAGTTGCAATCAGCAATTACAGGCATCAAAATATGTTTGTCCACATTTCTCAGCAGCCAAGGCAAATGTCACGACTGTTCAATTGATCTCTCTTTGTTGTTCTAGCAAGCAGGGTTATTAATTTTGCTTGCTTTTATCCCATATAGTAAAATTCCTTTTTGTTGTATTTTTAGGCAGTGTTGTGTGATGAAAACTCTGGGGGACAATAGTTGTCACCTACGGATGAGGATGATGCCCATATATGATAATTTATGATAATTCTGAGGCAAATCTCTAAGGATTTTCCCAACAGCATCTTCCCCCACTTTTAAAATTGTAGCTGTTTTTGCAACCATAGCCTTGAGAATCTAGCACTTGACACAGTTTTAACTGGTCTTTACACACACAGGGCGCAATCCTAACCTGGAGTTAGGCCGGCACAGTTAGGCCAGCAAAATTTGGCCAGCACAAGGGACACCATAAAGAGCGTTTGGACCACTCAGAGTCAGGGAGGCCAGCACACAGACATGCGCCATCCTCCCTGACTCCAAAAGTGGTCCAAACATGCTTTATGGTGTGCCGGCCAAACTTTGCAGGCCTAACTGTGCCAGCCTAACTCCAGGTCAGGATCAGGCCTAACTCCAGGTCAGCCTAACTCCAGGTAAGTAGGGAGCATTCCCATTTCAGTTTGGAATAGTCCTGAAGGAGTACCCAGGATAAATTAAAAACATGGCCCAACGCATTAGGGAAAAAAATGTAGCAAACGCATTGTTGAAAAGGTCCTTAATCTCTCTGTGATAACGCTTTGTATATTTATTCTTGCTTTCACTTTAGTTGTAGTACAATGGGCCCTCAGGGGAACCATTCCAGGAATTCCGGGGGTAATGATATCCGCGGCTGAAGGGCCTTAGAATACCTCTAGACACAACTGGAAGTTGCTGGCTTGAACCAGAAGGAACTTCTGGTTGCATCTGGGAGACCGTCCGAGGTCCTCCTGCCACAGGCTCGGATACTGAAACATGTGGATGCCAAGCCTGCGGATAAGAAATGAATGAATGATAATAACAAAAGACTTTCTTATCCACCAAGCCCGCGGATAAGAAAGGCCCACTTCTCACTACACAATGTGAATTCTACCACACATCCCTCTTATATTAACCTTTGTAAGGTTTTTGCTTCTTGCTACTCATTGATTCTCCCCTACAGCTTCCCCTCTGGCCAGTTCTTTGCTGTTCTTTCCTACCTTTCCACCAACTGGCCTAGAGAATCAGGTTAATCTGGCTGGGGAGACAATGGCTTCCAGGGAGAGAGAGGGGTGCTTCTTGTTGTGTTTGCAAATGCTGGTTTGGAAATAGGTGTTTGCTGAGCAAATGTCTGTCGTTCTACTTCCTTTAGCCATCTAGCTAAATGCTAAGGCTGCTATAGCATTTGATTTAAATTTGCTAGTAAAGCAGGAGGATGTGGTTGCATTTTGAAGGGAAAGGATGGAGTTGTATTTTCTCCCCGGAGTAGTTCTTAAATTGAATGGCCTAGAAAGAATGCTTACTTGTTATGTGTAGCCTATTGTTCAGGAACGCCATCGGTAGTGTTAATGGTAAACACACGTTGTAAGTCTTTTGTTATGATCAGTCATTCATTTCTTTAATTTTAATGAATGCTGGCCAATAGTTTTTTGGAGCAACAGAAACCAGCCTACCACAAATGTGGACGATCTATTTCAAATGTAAGTTCCACGGGCCAGATCCAGCTCACATAAGGTCTTTATCCTGTCTTTTCCCTGCACTGCCCTTTCAGCAGTGCCACTTTGCAGAGCTCAGCTTCTGAGCGGCCTCAGCAGCAATGGCGCTGCTCAAAGGCAGACTACGTAATAATTGCGCTCTCCCATACCTTGAAAATAGGATCAAGATTTGCATATTCTTCTGTCTTCCCTTTTTCTTCTTCCGTCCTTTGCAGCTATTAAGTTCACAGTTGACAACGAAGTGCTTATTTCTGGCCATCACCTGCTTAATGACATCACTTGCTGCTTAGTGATGTCACTCCTGACCCTCAGCAGGTGCCATGAATGCTGTTCAGCCAGCTATATGAAGCAAGCTTGAAGTCCCTGTACTGATCTGGTTTGCAATGTTGATACGTAGGGTTACCAGATACAAACTGAGACAGAATGCCTATACTTTTAACCATTGTATAGAAGAAGAAATTCGGGCAGATTTTGAAACCCTTCCATGATGAACTGCACTTGCCCAAATTCCCTCTTTGTACAAATTCCCTCTTTATGTTGTTGTTGTTCAGTTGCTAAGTCATGTCCGACTCTTGGCGACCCCATGGACCACAGCATGTCAGGCCTCCCGGTCAGTGGTGTCATCTACTCACCAGTAGACGGTACGCTGGGCGGGACTTAGCGTGATTGACAGTCTGTCCATGGTCCGTCCACTCACTTCCGCTTTCTTCCCGCACGCCGCATGGCTTTCCCTCGCCTCGGAGGGGGCGCCTGCTTGCCCAGGCACCCGGCGCACCCCCTACCCATCCCCCCTGGCGAGCAGGCGCCCCCTCTGAGGCGAGGGAAAGCCGTGCGGCGCGCGGGAAGAAAGCGGAAGTGAGTGGACGGACCATGGACGTGCTGTCGATCATGCTAAGTTTCGCCCAGCGTACCGTCTACTGGTGAGTAGATGACACCTCTGCTCCCGGTCATCCACTAGCTTCCAGAGTTCACCCAATTTCATGTTCGTCGCTTCGGTGACACTATCTAACCATCTCATCCTCTGCCGCCCCCTTCTCCTTTTGCCTTCAATCTTTCCCAGCAATCTTTAGGTCTTTTCTAAAGAGTCCTCCCTTCTCATGAGGTGGCCAAAGTACTTGAGCTTCAGCTTCAGGATTTGTCCTTCCAGGGAGCAATCAGGCTTGACTTCCTGGAGGATGGACCGATTGGATCTCCTTGCAGTCCAGGGGACTCTCAAGCGTTTTCTCCAACACCATAATTCAAAAGCATCTATTCTTCGGCGCTCTGCCTTTCTTATGGTCCAGCTCTCACAGCCATACATTGCTATCCCTCTTTATACATATAGTTAAAAGTATAGGTAAGGCACTTGGTCCCAGTTTGTATCTGGTAACCTTATTGATACACATATATTGATAAAGCTAGTATCAGCATATGTCTGTAATTGCTAGGGGTGCGTTTTTAAACAAAACACCGCCTTTTGGGGGTTAAAATATTTGAATAAAAACACAAACCACTGCATTTTTAAGATACTTTCCAGAAATTAAAATGGATTCCTTTTCTAATTAGAAATACTACTGTGGATGCACCTGCTGACATTAATCACCTGTATCATCTACCTAGTACACTTTTAAAACATTTAAAATTAAATACAAATTAGAACTTGGACTGAGAATGTAGACTAAAAACTCACAACATGGCAATTTGCTATTTTGATCAAGACATTTTGGGGGAAAAATATCACCAAAACACATACCGCTAGTACTTGTATATTAATGTATTCAATTTTAAAATGCGAGATGCACTGATGTCCTGTTTGTGGCCTCCACTGCTGCTTACAAAGGTGACACCCCAGAATGTGAACTTTCACCCTACACTCTCGAACACCTCTGAGAAAACAAATCCAATTAAATTTCTCTCCGAGATGCTCTTTGGCCCTTGTCCCAGCACCACACCCAGACTCTTTAGATCTCATTAGTTGCTGAAAATGCAGTGAGATTTCATAACTGCCGGTGGCAACCTTTGCCACGAGTCTCTGTTTAACCTTCGGGCAAGGAAAAAAACGAGGGCGTGTTCAGTATCTACCATCTCTTGTCCTGTCTCATTTTTAAAAAAACAACAACAACTGTGTTGGTCAGTGCACAATTTTTTGCAGGAACAGGCTTGTAAATAAGGTTGCTTTGATTGGCAGGAGGAAGGCAGTTTGGGAGGAATAACAAAAAAAAAAAGCAACAATCCTTGAGGTTGGGTGTGTTTGGGCCTCTTGAGTAAATTTCCTACTACTGACCCCAAATTACCTCTCCTGTTTTGGAATACGCTTGCACTTTCTACCGCTTGAAGGGCCTCTGAAGCAGTGCCAAAGACATGCAAAACCGCTTGTTTTCCCCCCCCCCCCCCAGTTAAATTTGAAAATGCCAAATATCGTAGGAGGGAGTTTGCTTTCGAGTGTTCCCTGCGTTTCCGGTAGCGACTCGGAGCGCAGTTCTGTGCTGCACTGGAGCAGGAAGATCGGTGGGCCAGCGCGGCATCCAAGGCGGCATCAGAGCATGCAGGAGCCTCCTAGGCACAAGGGCACGTTCATGCCCTTGCCCCACAGGAGGCTCCTGCCTCCCCAATGGCCTCCTAGGATCTGTGCCCGTGAAATCACGGGCACAGAACTGGGGAGATGGCGTGGCCCGAATCGGGGCCCCACGGCCTGGGGATGAAGCCTAGATTGTGGCCTAAGGCCCACCCACCCCTGGGCCAGCATGCCCACTGGCCCACCCACTCTGCCCAGTTCCCCCCCTCTCTCCCCGATCCGCCCCTATGCCAGCTGAGATGGGCCTTAGGCTTGATCCAGCAGGACTCTTCTTAACGTTCTTATGCAGTGGTGTCATTCAAATGATTTAGGAACAGGAACTCACTTTTGATTGGCACTTGCCGGGAACCCGGAACCAGCCACGGAGCCCGTTAGGATCCGTTCTGGTCCGTTCCCCCTGAATGACATCACTGCCTTTAACCCTCTGAGTGCCGGCCAACCAAGAAGAAAAGCTATTTGCAGAGGAATTGGGAGGGGGGAGGAGGGAGAGTGAAGTGGACGGAGTCAGCCCTAATTTTAACTAGTGGAACTGAGATCCCCCGCGTTCCCCCTGCATGACATCACTGTTCTTATGTAAGTAAAAGACTCCCGAGAGCTCTGGCAAAGCCATCTGAGCAGAGCCGCGGCTCCAGCTGAGCTCTTCTGTATCTCCTGGCTTGGACCACTACTTCTTTGGAGCAAGTATCATCTTTTCTTCTCTTCCAATGACTGCTGAATCTGAGGACGGCAGCCGAGGTTTGCTCCTTGCTACAGATGGCATATTAACTAGCCCTGCTTTAGCTGAGGAGAAGTTAAAGGAAAAGGGGATCGTTTAAGAAAAGCATTGCATCATTGTAGAAAAGGCCATTTTGCCTGTGCAGTTCTAGCAGTATTTGGACAGTCAAAGCTCTGGAAAGGCACAGTCAGACAACAGATTGAGATCGCGAGACCACAGCGTTCAGGGTTTTTATGGACAAACGCTGTTATTTGTTCTGGCTTTCTCAGAGCTTCCTTGTGAGGTTTAGAAAGGATAAACAGCCTTGAATATGTTGATTCAAGGCAAAAATAGGTGCAGCTTTTTCTTCTAGATGGCCCTCCAGTTCAGAAGCCGTGCAAGACATTTGGATGCCTGCAGTGGAAAACCCAAATGGTTCCCCATCCCTGTTAAACTACATAATTGACATTTTTAAACCTTTAACCCCTCTGTCTGTTCATGTACTTGTGATCCACTTTTTAAATACTCAGATCAGCTTTGTGGAAGTCAATAAGTGTTCAAAACTAACTCAGTCAGTCAGTCAATCAATAGTACTTATATACCGCTTTTCAACACAAAGTTCACAAAGCGGTTTACAGGCAAATAGGAATAATGAAGCTCAATGGCTCCCTGTCCCAAAGGGCTCACAATCTAAAAAAATGCAGAACACCACCAGCAACAGCCACTAGAAAAGACACCGCGCTGGGGTGAAGAGGGACAATTACTCTCCCCCCGTTAAATATAAGAGGACACCACTTCAAAAAGTGCTTCTTGCCGAATTAGCAGGGGACTAAAGTAAACTAGAGCACTCACTGATGCATGCTTGCACACGCACATGCACACACAGAGCGAGAGAGCAACAATGTTTTAAAGCAGATTATTTTGCAGGAAGTGATGAATTCTTCCTTCAGGGAGACCAATTCAGAGGGACCCAAGTGAAGGCGCAATACAATCCTAAAGCAAAGTCTGGCTGGCACAAGGGCCACCGTAAAGTCTGTTTGGACCACTCTCGGCATCAGAGAGGCCAGCACACAGATATGCGCCATCCCCCCTGACTCCGAGAGTGGTCCAAACGCGCTTTACGGTGGCCCTTGTGCTGGCCAAACTTGCTGGCCTGACTGTGCCAGCCTAACTCCAGATTAGGATTGTGCTCTGAATCAACTGGGAAATTTTTACAGTAGAACTGCAAGATCCCAATTCTGAAATTTCTTGTGTGTTTCCTTACTCATTCCAGAAAAGACTGTGGGTTTGTCAGTTTTTAGCTAGCATTTTTAGCGGCAAAGAGAAGGCTTATGCTTCCCCCCAATGGGTGAATTTGCGTGAATGCTGTAACCAGAGTGAGAGTGAGTGAGTGAGTGAGTGAGAGAGAGAGAGAGAGAGAGAGAGAGAGAGAGACTAGACATTCTGCTACGTTTTCCACTGTAAAAGCTTGACCAAGCCTGTCCCGCTGGCCAGAACTGTTGGGGTACGGAAATATTCCGCAAATACTCTTTTCCTGCTTTCCCAGTGAGACCAGGAGGCAGCCGAATCTCTGTTGGGCCTGCTAGATAATGTTGTTGATAATTACTCTTGTCGTTGAGGCAGCTGGGGTGCCAGAGCTGCTAGCCAAATATTTGAAAAATGCCTTCCTCTCCCAGCAAGAGCCGCAGGAAAAAGGCTTGGAACCGGAGCCTGTCTCTGCGCTGGAGTTGTGGGCATGCACTAAAAGGCACCCGAGATTCCTGGCGGAGCTTGGCTTGGTGGCTTGTGTAGGGCAGAGATGAGGGCCATGCATCAACGAGCGGCTTCACTTCCTGTTTGTGTAGGAGGAATTCCTAGCTTTGTGTGCATTGGAAGTTGGGATGTGAATGTTTATAGCAGGCGTTTTGGCCGCTGAAGGGCAGAGAGGTGGGTGTTTTTTCGGCCTGCATTTTAAAGATAACCTTGTGCATGGATTATTTATGATTAGTCAGGGCTGTATTATCCATTTGGCTGAGAAGGCTGAAGCCTAGGGGCTCCGCAGGGGCTAGGGCCCGTCAAGATGGCATGTCTGGGCGTCAGCCTCATGCATGGGTCTCCAGATCCATCCCCTGAGGACTCCCCATCTGGCCCACCAACCCTCCAGCCGGCAGGAGACTGCAGCAAGCCCGACCTTGCTTGCCTGGGAGCTTTCCTGCAAGCCTGGCTCCAACGGTGAGTTCTGTTTTTCCCCTCTTGGGAACAACGGAGAAGTGCCTGGCTTGTCTGTTTCTGGCCCCTTGGATTTCTGCCTCTGTTTCAGAGTGGGGGTGAGTGGGGAGCTTCCATGCAAGCCTTGGTCCAACTATGAGGAGAAGCTCACCTGTGGCTGGATTGCCTAAGGTTGGGGGTTGGCTGCAAAAATATGCGAAAGAGTGTGTGTGTGTGTGTGTGTGTGTGTGTGTGTGTGTGTGTGTGTGTGTTGTAACAAGACAATAGAGCGGGATAGAGGGATTGCCCCCTGAATGTCTGAAACCAACCGATTCATGATGAGAAACTGAACTAGAACAGTTACAATCATGTGCTCATATCGGGTGCCTGGAATGATGTGCATCTCAGAATTTTGACTCCTCCACCAAGTTCTCTTGTGTCCACCCACTCTTGACACATTTGACTGCGAGGGCAATCCTAACCTGGAATTATTCTGGCACAGTTAGGCCAGTAGAGTTTGGCCGGCACCAGGGTCACTGTAAAACGCATTTGGACCACTCTCGGAGCCAGGGAGGATGGCGCACGTCTGTGTGCTGGTATCTCTGACTCCGAGAGTGGTCCAAACATACTGTCCCTTGTGCTGGCCAAACTTTTCTGGCCTGACTGCCAGCCTCACTCCAGATTAGGATTGCACTCTGAGAATGATTTGGACATAGGTCTTCATCCAAACCAGCATTCTCTGTTGAGCTTAACCATCTAGAATAGATGATCTTGCAGTGGTTGTACAGATAGTTGGCATGAATTAGTAGTGTGTGTGTTTTTCTTTTAAGGCTGAAGGGGTTTTTTTTTTTGTCTTCCAGGAGAAGCAGCTGCTATCTAATGCACAGTTATTTCCTTGAACAGCATAATTAAACAAGACCAGTTTTCAAGGGAAAAAGATATATCAAGATGATGCAGAGATTAAAGTAAGGGTTCATGCACATCCAGGTTCTGAGATACTTGAAAGAGAAGCAGAGGGGTGTGTGTGTGTGTGTGTGTGTGTGTGTGTGTGTGTGTGACATTTCTTAGGCAGTGAAAATACACTTCAGAGCTGTGATCTGTCTGCAACGCTGATAAATATAAGATGATCAAGGGGGATGTCATGTTTCTCATAAGGGTTTAACATTGTACTTTGCAAAGAGAAAAGGATTTTCATCTTGAAATTTCAGTAATGAAGCAAACTCAGTTGAGTTGCTAAACAATGGCTGTAGGCCAGCAATGTTCAACACTTTGCATCTCACTGCACATCGACAAGGCGCTAAAATTGTCAAGGCACACCATGTGGTTTTTGAAGGATATATTTTATCATTTGAAAAAAAAAGATATGGAAATAACAAACTTGCATGCTTACACATCTTACACAGAGTGCAATCCTAAACTGGAGTTAGGCCAGCATAAACTAAGCCAGCAAAGTTTGGCCAGCACAAGGGACACCATAAAGCATGTTTGGACTATTCTCAGAGAATGAGGGAGGATGGCGCACCTATGTGTGCTGGCCTCTCTGACTCCGAGAGTGGGCCAAACATACTTTACGGTGGCCCTTGTGCTGGCCAAACTTTGCTGGCTTAGCTTATGCTGGCCTATCTCAACTTAACCTGGAGTTAGACCAGCATAGTTAGTCCTAACTACGATCCTATACATTGGATCCTATACTATTCAATTATGGATCCTATAATTTTCCTGAAGATTCCACGGTTCACAGCTTGGGAACGACTTGAACAGGTAAACATTTTCACTTTGAGGGTAGGGGGAAAAATCACTGAAGGAGTCATTTTTTGATCGTGCCAAATGTGTTAACAAAAAAATGAATAGTTGGCCCTGCCCTAATCCTTCCTGGACCATAAGGAAGGCGGAGCGCTGAAGAATAGATGCTTTCGAATTATGGTGTTGGAGAAGACTCTTGAATGTCCCCTGGAAGCAATCCTCCAGGAAGTCAAGCCTGATTGCTCCCTGGAAGGAGAAATCCTGAAGCTGAAGCTCAAGTACTTTGGCCACCTCATGAGGAGAGAGGACTCTTCAGAAAAGACCCTCATGCTGGGAAAGATTGAAGGCAAAAGGAGAAGGGGGCGGCAGAGGATGAGATGGTTAGATAGTGTCACCGAAGCAATGAGCATGAAATTGGGCGAACTCCGGAAGCTAGTGGAGGACAGGGAGGCCTGGCGTGCTGTGGTTCATGGGGTCACGAAGAGTCGGACACGACTTAGCGACTGAACAACAACAATCCTTCCTTCCTTCCTTCCTTCCTTCCTTCCTTCCTTCCTTCCTTCCTTCCTTCCTACCTACCTACCTACCTACCTACCTACCTACCTATGTTAGAGAGACTTGTAGGATTAAGCCAGACACCACTCAGCAAAACAGCATCAAACCTATTTTATTTGTCTCATCAGGTAAAGGACACAGACTATGATAAGATGTCTAAACATTTCATTTTCATTAATTTACACTTGTTTCGAGACAGGCCAAGATGCTGCTGTTTAAAGGAGATTAGTGTCCATTTCTTCCTGTGCTGGCCTAGAAAGTAATTTCACACATCTGTAAAAGTCACAACCAGAAAAAAAATGCACTACCTGCATTTTCCCCATTCTGTAATAGCTTCTCCTGTCCATTGGGAATAACAGCCTCACTCCACCCTTACGTTCTGCTGATATTGGCTTTGCTTTCTCCTTTGCCGTCATATTAGCTCTCCAAAACTGCTGCAAGGCATCCAATGTACTAATGGAACCCT
Organism: Lerista edwardsae; assembly: GCA_029204185.1. Classification (NCBI taxonomy): domain Eukaryota; kingdom Metazoa; phylum Chordata; class Lepidosauria; order Squamata; family Scincidae; genus Lerista; species Lerista edwardsae. Next base: position 2,449,745 of record JAJKFI010000093.1, read on the forward strand.
AGTCAATATTTTCAAACCAATGAGCTACAGCAGAATTCCTACCTTCTTACAAGAAATTCAAAAATTGATGTGCAAACATATGAAAGGAAACGTGCCACAGAGCCCAGCTTCAGACTCAGTACCAAGTAAGTCAAATTAAATTTCCCTGACCAAGAATAATAAAATCATAGAGTTGGAAGGGACCTGCAAGGTCATCTAGTCCAACCCCCTGCCTGAAGCAGAAAATCCTCCTAGAGCATCTCCAGCAGGTGCCTATCAAGCCTCTGCTTGAAGGTCTCCAGTGAGGGAGAATCCACCACCTCCCTCCAGTGGCAATCTGTTCCACTGTGCATTCGCCCTTATTGTCAAGAAATTCTTCTTGATGTCCAGCCGGAATCTCCTCTCTTGCAGTTTGTACCCACTGGACCTAGTTCTTCTGTCAAAGGCAGATGAGAACAGATTTGTCCCTTCTTCCTCATGACAGCTCTTCAGATATTTGAAGAGTGCCATCATATCCCCTCCCAGTCTTCTCTTCTCCAAGCTAAACATACCAAGTTCCCTCAACCTTTCCTCGCAGGACTTGTTTTCCAGCCCCTGATCATCTTCGTTGCTCTTCTCTGAACCTGCTCCAGTTTGGCTGCATCCTTCTTCTTGAACGGAGCTGCCCAGAATTCATCCTCCTTGAACGGAGGTGCCCAGAATTGGACACAGTATTCCAGGTGAGGTCGCACCAATGCGGAGTAAAATCTCCTCCACTGGAAAACAGTAAATGAGCTAGTCAGCAACAAAATAATCAACGCAAGATGCTGCCAGCAACTAATACCAGAAAATATTGAGAAAGGCGAGTTCAAGAGCTGATTCTGGTGCCACTTTACAGAGAGTCGGATGCGCACATGTGCTACTTAACACAGACATGTTTTGTCAAAGGCTTATGGCTCTATTGACAGCTTCTGGGCACTTCGCTCACGATCACTGGCATATGAAGGAAGTACGAAATTAAAGCAGAGTCAGGCAGACTTGCCAAAAATAATACTTCTCCCCACCCAGCCAAAAAAAAATAAAAAATAAAATAGAGGAATTAAAATAAAATAAAGGAGCAGAACATGGGGTGGCCGACTCCATCTCTGAGCTTTCTGTAGTCTCTGGCTGAGGGCCAAACTAGGCCTCATGTGACACACTCCTTATCACAGGGCTTCCAATCTGTGGTGCCCCACGATGCTCATACAGTCCTCTTTATCTGCAACCTCGCTTAGCTGCAAGGGGCAGAATTGCTACTTTCCTCGTTACCTGCACCCCTGTCCTTATTGTCCACTCTGCAGAGACCTTCCAAAGGCTGCAGGGACCTTCAGAATGGCACCTGTGACCAGTGCTGACCCCATTAAAATGGCTGGTAGAAGCATCTGCCGGCTATGTTTAAGAGGTCCATGCTGGTCGCAGGTACAATCTGACGATCTCTGCAGCCTATGGAAGGTTACCCAGCGGTACCTTTTTACCCAGCGGGTAGTTAATCTGTGGAACTCTTTGCCACAGGAGGTGGTGATGGCATCTGGTCTGGATGCCTTTAAGAGGGGATTGGACGGATTTCAGGAGGAAAGGTCCATCGTGGGCTATAGGCAATGATGGATTGTGCAACCTCTGTACATTGGTGGTGGGCTACTTCAGAGTACCAGTTACAAGGGAGTGGCAACAGGATCCAAGCATCTTGTTTTCTTGTGCCTCCCTGGGGCACCTGGTGGGGCCGCTGTGAGATACAGGAAGCTGGCCTAGATGGGCCTTTGGCCTGATCCAGCAGGGCTCTTCTTATGTTCTTATGTTAAGGTCTCTGCACCATTCAGAGGTCTTTTGGCCCTCCCTGCTGCACTCTGCTGGCTTCCTGAGGGTCTCTGCTGGATTCTTCTGATGGCAGATAAGGTACGCCTTGCACCTAACCCATTGATCCCACAAGTCAGTGATTTGTTATCCGTGAACTCGCTATCTGCGAGGTTTTTCCAGGAACCAAACTCTACAGCCCTGAGCCCTTTAGCAGGAGCATCCTCTGGCCATGTTTAAGGGGTCCACGCTGGTCGCAGGTGCCATTCGGAAGCTCCCTGCAGCCAGTGGTGTCATCTACTCTCTCGCAAGCCGGAACGCTGGGCGGGACTTGAGTGATTGACAGGCCGTCGTTTGACTTCCGGTTTCTTCGCGCGCCCTGTGCGGCTTTCCCTCGCCTCGGAGGGGGCGCCTGCTCGCCCAGGCACCTGGCGCGCCCCCCACCCATCCCCCCTGGCGAGCAGGCGCTCCCTCCGAGGTGAGGGAAAGTCGCGCGGGGCGCGCGAAGAAAAGAAGAAAATATTCCTCTGAGGAATAGAAAGTGGCTTCTATTCCTCAGAGGAAAAAGACCCCTGCAATATGTGCATCCTGGGGGGGGGGGTCCCCAGATTATTTATTTATTTATTTGAAGAATTTATATCCCGCCCTTCCCATGCCGAAGCAAATGCCCAAGGCGGCTTACATGGGCAGGCTAGTCTAAACCACCATTTTTTCCAATGGGGTTTTTACAAATATACAGTATTCTTGTGATCCACCAATCCTCAGTCCCAGATGCAGCCTTCACAGTGTGGTTCTCTCCTTTGGCTGCTGCCATCAAGCCTCAGCAGGCAATCGCAAGTCAAGCCTGGGCAGGTCCTCGAGGTCGTATTCCGTTCTTATGCCAGCTGGCCTCCTCACACACTCCCCCGCAACTCTCACTTGTGGTGAATAATCAGCTCCACAGTGACTCCGTTCTGCCACCACAGGTACTGCAGCTTGTCACAGCCTGGCATCCGTCTCCCATCCAAAAACAAGCCACAGATTCCCCTGCTTAGCTTCAGGCAGTGCCAGCAGCTGAACCATCAATCCACACCTCCTGCCCAGAGGTGTTCAGAGTTATGAACATCTGGAATATTAGCTGCACCAGTTCTTCTGCACAGGTGCAGTCCATCCAATGTAGGATTGTAGCTCTAAGGGGGGGAGCCAGTAAGGGGTTTGCCACTCCAAAACGTTTGGGAACCACCAATCTATTTGTTTCCACTGCCCTCCCTTGCTGTCGATTTTACTTTGCTGATGTAGTCATAAAGCTGGATCTGATTGGCTACATTGTATAGTGCCACCCTCCTGTTTAATTTGAAATTTCCTATGAGTGATCTCCCCTTGCGATTGATCCAAGAAGCACATGCCCCTCGTTCTCACCTGCCCTCCTGGTGCTCTGATTTGCGTCATTTTGCATCCACATCCAATCGGCTCCATAGCTTGGTAACTCTTCTATAAAATATAAAACAATATGATGCTTAATTGGACAGAATCACCCTGGCTGTGGCTGGGAGAAGGAGCGGCAGCTGGAGGGGGACATTTGCCAAAACAGCACCCTTACAGTGGAAAACGCGGAAGATCGCCCCGAGGAGGCAGTGGATGGTGCCGAACCCTTGGTTCGAGTAATGCAGGATTAACACCAGGGAGGTAGCAGAGGCTGGGCTGCACAGCTGCAGCCACTTAGGAGCTTGTAGCAGGGATATAAGGAGCACCTGGAGGAAGGAGAAGCTGTGGGTTGCAGTGGTGGAGAGAGGGGTGGAAGGAGTGGAGGTTTTGCTGACCTATCGGACTGAACTACTGGCTTGACTAACGGACTGGACAATGGACTGGCTTACTGGAGAACGGACTGGTGTGGTGAACTGATATATGGACTGATACATGGACTGACTTACTGGCTTGACTGATTGACAAATGACTATTGGACTGAGGACTGGCCATTATTGAAGGGCAGCTGCTCTGAAGCTCCAGGAGGAGACCAGTGGCCTACAGGCAAGCACTTGGTGGGGCGAGCTCTCTGTTGGTGCTGGGTCTGGTAGTTTGTAGATATTGCCAGGACTGTCTGTATCGGGGTGACTAAGTAGCCTAAGCGCAGTGGTGTCATCTAAATGATTTAACAACAGGTACTCACTTTTGATTGGCATGTATTGGGACCCGCCCACCGGAAGTGATGTCATAAGCTGGAAGTGATGTCGTGGCAGGAAGGGACATGAAAAAAGCCCTTTTTGAGGCCTCAGACAATTTTAAACTGACCCAACAGTTGCAACAGTATTCCACAGCACCCCCAGAACACGTTAAGGAGGCCTGGCATCATGTTAAAGTGACCCAACAGTTCCAAAACCCCAGAGCAGCTCATTTTTCAGTGGCAAGGCAAGGCAAGGCTCCACTCGCTGCCTGCCTGCCTGCCTGGCTCTGAGAACGTGCAGGCAACTCAAATGTGCAGGAAATTCAAACGTTGCAGGGGGCGGAGTCAACGAGTGGGCAGGTGAATGGGCGGGGCCAACCGTAATCCTAGAAACCGGTACTCGCGTACCCCCGTGTACCCCCTGCATGACATCACTGCCTAAGCGGGAATAGCATTTGGGAGAAAAGGGTGGAGCAGGGGCTTCGGCAAGACAACCCTGCAGCTGAAAACAATAGTAGTGAACAGGACAGGAAGTTTTGTTAGAAGATATTTCTGTTGTCATCCGTCCTTCCCCCCTCCACCCGAATTGAGCATTCTATACAGTTTCCTTTATCTGGGGGGGGGGCATCAGTGCCCCAGGCTAATGAGGAATGGCATTTTTCTCTCTCTGTCCTGTTGTGCTTGCTCTTCACAAGGGAGAGATCCTGTTTTCATTGCCAGAGCTGAAGGTTTCCCTGAAGGAAAAAAATGGGAATGTTTTCAGGAGGCTTCTGGAGTCTGGCAGAGGAATGTTAACCCTTAAGCTACTGTTGCTTAGAAGCCACGGTTGCATAAAATCCTGCCAGGCTCTGCAGAACAAGAACGTTCATTTTAAGTGTGAAATTCCTGGCATGTCAGTGACCTTCCCAAAGAGCACTCTGGCTCCCCATGTGCTGGAGTCAGGGACAAAATGCGTTCCCGCTTTTGGGCAGACACAAAGTGCAATCCTAACCTGGAGTTAGGCTGGCACAGTTAGGCCAGCAGAGCTTGGCCAGCACAAGGGCCACCACGAAGTATTTTTGTACCACTCTCGGAGTCAGGGAGGATGGCACACAGACATGCGCCATCCTCCCTGACTCCAAGAGTGGTACAAATGCGCCTTGCGGTGTCCCTTGTGCCGGCCAAACTTCGCTGGCCTAACTGTGCCGGCCTAACTCCAGGTTAGGATTGCGCCCACAGTCTGTCCTATGTGATGGGTTTGCATAGCTTGATGGCACTGGGTTGGCAGAGGCTGGATGTTTAGACTTCTGTACGCTGCAGCTCTCCAGGGAGATCCCTGGAACAGCACCAGTACACAGGGCCGGCCGTAAGCCAATGTGACCAATGTCATCACGATGGGCCCCACACTTTGCCAGGCCCTCACCAGTTCAGTGAGAGTATTGCCTGCTTCTGCAGCCGGTAACTCTATGAATCCTAAGTCAGTGGGGCGAGCAGAGCAGCTTTGCCTTGGGCCCTCCCACCTGCCCCTACCTCTGGACTGCCCAAAATGGGCCTCCTGGAAGCAGTTGGCAGTGGTGTCGTCATGTCACCAGCCAACTACTTTCAGGTGCCACACTTTGTATGCAGCAGAGTAGTGCTTTTCTTGGTGAGTGCGGAGGGTGGAGACCCCCATAGGAATGCACCAGATGCACATGGAATGGCCTCCGGTGTGGGAAGAAAGAATCTGCCCCTTTTCCCAGGTGTAAGCGCCAGCATAGTTCACATAGTCAAAGCGATGGTTTCCCCAGTAGCCATGTATGGCTGTGAGAGCTGGACCATAAGGAAGGCAGGGTGCCGAAGAATAGATGCTTTCGAATTATGGTGTTGGAGAATACTCTTGAGAGTCCCCTGGACTGCAAGGAGATCCAATCGGGCAATCCTACAGGAAGTCAAGCCTGATTGCTCCCTGGAAGGACAAACCCTGAAGCTGAAGCTCAAATACTTCATGAAAAGAGAGGACTCTTTAGAAAAGACCCTTATGCTGGGAAAGATGGAAGGCAAAAGGAGAAGGGGGCAGCAAGGATGAGATGGTTAGTGTCACCCAACCAACGAACATGAACTCCGGAAGCTGGTAGAGGACAGGAAAGCCTGGCGAGCTGTGGTCCAGGGGGTTGCGAAGAGTCAGACATGACTTAGCGACTGGACAACAACAAAGCGCCAGCAATCGCTATGGAGCTACTGAGGCCCACGCAAGCGAAATCGATGGTGCAAGCCCAAGCGGTCTTGTATTGGGGAAGTAGGTCCGGGAAGGTGGGTAGGATCTGGTGGGCGTGGACCTCATTGATCCCGCCCTCTCCCAAGTTGGTTTGCCCCCAGCTCCGCCTACTCTGCCCCTCCACTGCTCAGCATGGGGCTTCTGCTCTAGTGCATGCAAGCCCTTAATGGCAGCCTTTCCCACTGGTGCCACAATCGCCTGTGCTGCCGCCACATGCTTTACTGCACGTTTGTGACAGTGTGCATGCTCATTCCGCCGGTTAGGATCGCATTGTTATTGTATCCTCATAAGCACTCATTCCATACGTTTGGGTGTTCAGGTGTGAGACTTCGCTTCAGGTGCGCAAAATAAAAGCTGTTGGCAGAGTAATGGTCCTCACAACGACCTGTGTGCCTTACTGTATATAACAACAGGTTTTACCTTTGCCACTTGCTGGGCAGGCAGGCTCAAAAAATGCAGTTGGTGAGGCATTTCCACAGGCTGGTGTGTGCCAGAGCCCATCTGAATTGTGTTGTGACAATGTCGTTTGCCCCCCGTGCCTGCCCTGTGTATGTTTGCATGGCGGTGCGGCGAGCAGCATCAAGATATCAGTGCTGTGGGAGTGGCCAAAGGCATTGCTGGTGTTTTACCTTGTTGTTCAGTCACTAAGTTGTGTCTGACTCTTTGCGACCCCCTGGACCACAGCACACCACATCTCTCTGTCTTCCACTAGCTTCTGGAGTTCGCCCAAATTCATGTTCGTTGCTTTGGTGACACTGTCTCACCATCTCACCCTCTGCCACCCCCTTCTCCTTTTGCCTTCAGTTTTTCTCAGCACGAGGGCCTTTTCTAAACAGGGTCTTTCTCTCTTCTCATGGGGTGGCCAAAGTCTTTGAGCTTCAGCTTCAGGATTTGTCCTTCCAAGGAGCAATCAGGCTTGACTTCCTGTAGGATTGCCCGATTTGATTTCCTTGCAGTCCCGGAGACTCTCAAGGGTCTTCTCCCACACCATGTTTCACCTTACACAGGTACATTTTGTCACGGGATGGCTTATCCCATGAAACCCAAAGCTGTGAGCATGGGTGTGCCTGAAAGAAGAGGCATATGGGGCAGCAGTTCCTGAACTTGACCGTGGCTGTGTGCCCTTCTTTCACGGTGCCCTCTTCTTCCAGCTCTCCTGGGTGCCACCATCTTGGATTGCACGAGATTTCCAGCAATCCAAGATGGTGGTGCCAGCAGAGCTGAAAAAAACAGGCCACCAAGGACATCCTGTGGTGCTCCTATGAGTTTTCCGAGGTGCACAGTTTGGGAACCCCTGATGTAGGGTTGCACGCTGAGAAGCTGTAGTGGCCAGCCTTACCGTTGCATTTCCAAGTGTGTCTTTGCCTCTGTGCACACTAGAAGCACTGTGATGATTTTTATTTTTTAATGTTCAAACTCAAGTATTCTGAGACAATCCCAAGGTGATGATGTTACAACATGCTTTTGAATGGCTTAAGAACTGCCAGTAGGGTACTCTCGCAGTTACTTGGATACAGGCTGCTGTAACCTGTTTTGCTGTGCACGTGACCCTTTATTTTATTTCATGGGCCATCAACTCAGAAGCTTTTAGTGGCTGTCTCCTGGACCATTATGTTCCTTTGGGTCGGACTGGATTATTTAAACAGCGAGGTCAGCTGGAGTTCAGCCTTCAGCTCCTTTCCAGACCCTTGAATTGTAGGCCTCTTTCAGTCTTAATTCAATTTGAAACTCATGGAACTGAATCACCAAGAGAGGGGGTTGTGTTGGAAGTGAAATGGATTGTGTGTTGTGCATTTGTAATTCTCTTGTTGTTGGTTGTTTGAGTTTGAGATGGCCAGCTGGCTGCCAGTGAACAAGAACCTTCCGGCTTTTAATTGTGCCAAACGGTTTACTCATTGTATGAGAGCAAGCAATGTGTCTTCCTAAATACAGGTGGAGCTTTTTACCTGTAAGGGTTCTGTTCCAGGAACCCTCCTGGATGCAATAAAAAAACATGTTAAATGAAATCATGCTGTTAATTAGCACTCAGCCTTTTAAAAAGCTTCTCTTACCATGGCAACAGGCTGCAGCCGTTCTCCAGGGGCTTAGAGCAATTAGTATCCCTTAGCTAAGACCTCTTCCTTTCACCCTGGAGCAAGGCAAAAAATGCAAAACGAAAGTGTTCTTATCTCAGAGCTAATGAGATCTCCTGGCTGCAGCTGCCTTGCCTTGGTAAGAAAAGCTTTTTTAAATGCTTAATTAACAGCACATGTTTAACAAAGATCCCTTCTCTTCTGCTGTCCTGCTGAATCAAACCAGTGGATGGGAAAATCGCAGATAAGAAGGCTCCATCTGTATTCAGCAGATTGAATAATGTCAGTAATGGCAGGAGGTGTGATCTGGAGGTTGCTTTGCCTGAAAAAGCTAAGCAGGATCCACTTGGGGGTGGAGAAGCAGAGTGTGGAGGAGTCAGCAGGCAAGATTGATACATCCTGAGAACATTTGTGACCTGTGGTAGCTGAGAAAATGCAAGGTCTGTACAGCTATGATGATGATCGCCCTATGAAGAGAAACATCTGAAGAGTTGAAGGGTTGCTGTGAGTTTCTGTCTTAGAGTAACACTTGTAAAAACTCCATTTTAAGAACAAAAGGGGGGTTATGGTCAGACTGCTTATGTAAACTGCCCTGAGCCTGCAAGACTCAAGTCTACGAGAAAGGCGATATGGAAATATGGTCATCAATCAATCAATCAATCACTAGTATTTATATACCGCTTTTCAACACAAAGTTCACAAAGCGGTTTACAGGCAAATAATAACATTAAAGTTAAATGGCTCCCTGTCCCAAAAGGGCTCACAATCTAAAAGAATGGAGAATACCACCAGCAACAGCCACGAGAAAGACACTGTGCCGGGGTGAAGAGGGACAGTGAAAATGTTATTGCACTCCAAGTGTGTATCCAATTTGGAAATGCAAAAGCACCATGGCTGCTCCGCCATTGGTGAGGTTCTTCCAGGATTGGAGGGGGAAAAAATCATAGAATTATAGAGTTGGAAGGTCATCTAGTCCAACTCCCTGCCTGTAGCAGGAAATTATCCTAAAGCATCTCCAGCAGGTGCCTGTCGAGCCTCTGCTTGAAGGTCTCCGGTGAGGGAGAATCCACCACCTCCCTCCAGTGGCAATCTGTTCCACTGGCGAACCACCCTTATTGTCAAGAAATTCCTCCTGACTCAGGGAGTCAGGGAGGACGTCTATATGATGGTGCACGTCTGCATGATGGCCTCTCTGACTCCAGGAGTGGTCCAAACGTACTTTATGGTGTCCCTTGTGCCTGCCAAACTTTGCTGGCGTAACTGTGCCGGACTAACTCTAGGTTAGGATTGCGCTCTAAGTGAGCTACAGCCCTACATACCCTTTTCAAGTCACAGACAGTGGCCTAACATGCAGTGGAAATGTAAGACCATCTAACTGTATCTTTTAGTCATGTTAACGGTAGCCCATTGGACGATTTGGGTGTCTTTTAATGGCTAGCCATAAATGGGTCATGATTTTTACAATAATTTTTGCATCCCCAGCAATTTTATGTTAGCCTTTTATTGCCTGCTTCTTGAAATGGCCCTGAATAGAGTATTGGACTCCCACAGAATTTGCTTGTGGCAAAGCAGTTTGCTGGCAGCATCGAGAATTCAGCATACGTGTTAAATATGCAAGCTGTAGCTGTTTTGCTTCTATCCCCAGGCCGGCATTACGACCTTGCGGCAGGAAGCCCTTTTGAAAGCCAACCCTCGAATTAAACCACTCGTTCGACTAGACCAAACTTTGATACAGTAGAATGGGAATCTGATGCTAGCAGACCAAAGGTTATGTTTGAGAAGTGCTCTTTTGAGATAACGCAGTTCTCCGATAGATGGCAAAAAGTACAACGGGTATAAAAACAATATGCAAAAAAGACGTGAATACATTTATGTAATCGCGAATGTCTTGTTCAGAGTGTGCTGCCCTTGACCTAGGTTAGCATTTTTTTTTTCAACATTTGTCCCCTACTGCACCACTTGGAAGTACTGTAGGAGAAATCAAGAACTGGTCAAAAATCAGACGGAGGTGCGCAAAAGACTGAAGGTGCAATCCCAACCTGGACTTTGACTGGCATAAGGGCCACCATAGTAGTAGTATCCAAAACCTTTATTGGCATTACATAATAATACATAATACAAACGCGCACGAACAAAACACATTCCAACTTGAGTAGGGGGAGAAAGAAAGAAATAAATTTAACGTTTGTAATAAAATTTGGGAGAGATCTTCATAACAGTAAATAGAAATTCAGCTACTTGGTTGGTAATAGATGCCGAAAAATCACTCAGAAGTATTGGTAGTGGGTCAGAGAGAGAAGAAGGGAGGGAGGAAAGAAGCGGCCCCAGAAGCCTATTGCGAGGAGTAGAGTGAGCTGGACATCGCAACAGGATATGGTCAAGAGAGTCAAGTTCAAGGGTGCAAAAATGACACAGTCTATTGAGACGGGGTTTTTTAGTGAATCTTCCAAAGTGGGCTGCAGATGGAAAGATGTTGAGCCTTGCAAGCATGAAGGCTCGTCTTTTTTTGGGGTTGCGTAATTGATCAAAATAATTAGAAGGGCGGCCAAGAGAGGGGGATAGGCCAAAGGCAAGTGGAGAGCAGACGGGGTTCAACTGAGAAAATAGAGTTGCATATTTGGACTCGAAAAGCTTGGACTTGATAGTTTGGTATGCTGTACGGAGGTTCATGTCAGCTAAGGCTTCTACAGAAAGAGAAAGAGAAGACAGTTTCGCTTCTATAAAATAGAACCAGTTAGAAGTAAAGGAGTCCTTTAATATATCTTGAAGAATGGAATCCGAAGGGGTTGAAAGATGAATTCTAAGCCAGAACTTAAAGGTGATGGTCCAGGCTAGAGTAGATGGTAAGTGAATGCCCAGTTCTAAGATGATGGTAGAAATCCTAATAAGATTAGGAATCCCAAGGATTTTCCTAAGGAAAGAGGCAGCCACCTTGTCGAGTTCAGAGTTTGCCGCCTCGATCCAAATCGGGGCTCCGTAGAGTAGCTGGGAAAATGTTTTAGAGTGGAGAATTTGGATGGCGGCAGGGACATATTGGTTACCAGAGTGGAAATGGAAGCGAGAAACTGCGTTTAAGGAGGGGGAGATGGAGGCAATTACAGATTTGCGATGAGGGCTCCAAGAATGTCGGAAATGAAAAAGGATTCCTAGGTATCTGAAAGTTTGAACCTGTTGGTATATGGAATCGCCGACTCTCCAAGATGACGGGGCCCAAGATTTGGAGAAAACTAATATTTTAGTTTTCTCTGAATTTATAAGTAAGTTGTTGTTTGAACAGTATTGTTGGAAAGAAAGAAGAAGTTTACGTAGGCCCAGTTTAGTGATAGAAAGAAGAAGAGCATCATCAGCATACAGAAGGAGAGGGATAGGAGAATTATTTAGAGCAGGGGGGGAAGTATCAGCACCAGATAGAGAGGAAGGGAGATCAGCAAGGAAAAGATTGAATAAAAGAGGAGCTAGGATGCATCCCTGGCGTACACCTTTGGAGATAGGGACGCTGTCAGTCAAGGTACCAGCATGATCAGTCCGAATCCGGCATGAGTTGGAGGAGTGTAAGCGCTGTATTAAGAAGAGGAGACGTTGGTCAATCCCCCAGCTGGTAAGTTTCCTCCAAAGTAGATCTCTATTGATCGAATCAAATGCGCCTTTGAGGTCAATAAATGCTGTATACAATTTGGTGCCCTGGTGCTCAGGATATTTACTGATCAGAAAAGAGAGTGTGAGAATGTGGTCTAGTGTGGAGGCCCCTGGCCGAAAACCAATTTGTTCTCTACCAGGGAGCCCAAGAGAAGAAGACCAAGAAGAGAGTTTAAGAAGGAGGTATTTAGAATAAAGTTTCCCTACAAAAGATAGGAGACTAATGGGTCTGTAATTATTTGGGAGGGAGGGGTCACCTTTTTTGAAAATTGGGACTATGGTTGAGGAGAGCCAAGAACAGGGGATAAGTCCAGAATTATTGATGAGAGTAAAGAGATTTGAGAGAAAATAGGACCACCATGTAGGATTACTAAGTAGAAGTTCAGGAAAAATCCCATCAGGACCGGGGGCTTTCCGGGGTTTTAGTGAAGTGATCAACTCCGTTATTTCTTCTGGAGTGACCGGTGGCCAAGTTGGGAGGTTAAGAGGAGAAGGGGAATAGGTTGGAGAGGGGTGGGAAGAGGCAAAAACTTTAGAGAAATACGCAATCCAAACAGAAGGTGAGATAAGAGTTGGTGAATAGGGTCCAGCAGAGGGAGATGTACGGGACACCAAGGACCAGAATAGTTTGTGGTTATTGGATTGAATTGCCTCATATAATAAATTCCAGTCCTGTTGGGCAGCAGAATGTTTCTTAAACTCTAAAAATGAACGGCAGGCTTTCCTCAAGGAGAAATAAAGGTTCAATAGGTCAGGGGAAGGATCAGATTGGATTGAATGAAAAAATTGTCTGACAAATTTCTTAGCAGCCCAGCAATCTGCATCGAACCAAGAGGAAGATGAAGAGTTAGAGCGTGAATGGGGAGTAGGGCAAGGGGTATGAGAGGATCTCAAGTTCTCAGTTAGCGAATTTATAAGGCGTTCATAGGAAACAATAGCAGTAGTGGGGGAGAGTGTAGAGGCAAGATCCTGACTTAAAGTTTGGGTCTCAGGTCTTGAGATCCATTGAGAGAAAGAGTCAGCAGTCTTTGAAGTCCATTTACAGATATAAGAAGGGGGAAGAGAAAGGGGTAAGGAGGATGGGGGACAAGAAGAAATGGACAGCTTTAGAGAGATTGGGGAGTGGTCACTGTCAGTGCGAGAATTGACAGTGAAATCGGTAATGAGGGGAAGAGTATCCGAAGTGGCAAGGACATAGTCAAGAACACTGGCCCCTCTATAAGAGAAATGTGTTAATTTGCCTGGATGGTCACTGGGCAAAGATCCATTTAGTATGAAGAGATTAAATTCAAGGCATAAATCAGTCAGTAGAGGGGTAAAAAGGTTGAATGAGGGGTCAAGTGATAGTCTGGGGCCTTGAAATATAGGAGGAATAGATTCATTCCAGTCCCAGTTCAAATAAGAAGCAAGGGAAGGGTTATCTGGACCTAATCTGGAGTTAAAATCTCCCAGCAGAAGTAGATAAACAGAGGGGTTAGTTCGGAGGTAATTTGATATAAAGGTTTTGATATCTTCCCAGGGGGAAGGGGAATCAGAGGAAGGCAGAGGGATATAAATGTTAAGGATGAGTATATTTAGGTTAGGAGCAGATAGCAAAAGAGGTTGGAAAAAGGAGGATTGGGAGGGAAGGGGGGTAACAAATTGTGCAAGGGAAAGCTTAGAAAAGCAGCAGAGGCCCACACAAGGGCGTCCTTTCTGTCGGTATTTGTACGCAGGAATGGAGAAAGAAGAGAAACCCGGGAACTGGGGAGGGGTTAAAGACCAGGTTTCTTGGAGGAAAATTAGATCAAAGGAAGAAAGGTAGGTAGTGAAATCAGGTTGGTTGCTTTTGTCTCTCCATCCAGCAATGTTCCAACATAAAATATTAAGGCAACATACAGAGGTCGGAGGAGGAGAAGATTGAGCAGGTTTGGATAGTCAGTAAGCGTGGACAGGACTGGTAGGTAAGACCAGGGGAGTTGTGCAATTAGGGACTGTGGTCAGAGTTGTTAGGTCAAAACATAAGGGAGGGGGAAATTGCGATGTGGCATCTACTAAAGAAAAAGAATCGGTCAATGTGGTTTTCTTAACTATGCAGATAGGAGAAAAAGGGATGGGGGGCTGGGAAAAAGAAGGGGAGGGGGAGGAAGGAGAATCATAGTCAACTGGAAGGGGATTAGGAACTTGCAGAGATTCTGGTTTGGTTTGAGTAATAAGAGAAGGTGAGGGTTGGGTTAATAAGGGGTTAACAGGGGGCTCAGGATTGCTAGACGGAGCATTATCCAGCACAACGTGATCTTTTACCGCAATAGGGGAGGTAAGGTGTAGAGAGGGGAATTCAAATTCAATTAGGGGAACTGTTGCAGGAGCGGGAAGAGGATCATTCTGAGCCGGACTGGCAAGTTGAGCAGGAGGAGCAGCACTTGGAGCACTTCTTGTGAGGATGGGTTGGGTTGGGAAAAGGTTAGAAACAATTAAGTTCCGAAAAAAAACGATGAGGGAGAACCCCTTTCTCATGGAGAGTATTGGAAGCAGCAAACAAACGTCCAGGTATAAGGTCCGAGCGAAATTCAAGAAGCAATCTAGGTATGCGCCGAGGCGAGGACAATCTTGTAAAAGTCATTAGGTCAACAGACGTCACTGGAATCCGGAGGAGAGCAGCAAGGTGTCTCCTAATTTGCGAGGTGTTGGACCAGCTCGGGTGTTGATGGTGCAAATCAGTTGGGTGGAGAGAGATAACAGCCGCACGAGCTTGGTATACCAGTTGAGGTGAAGTGGTAGCTGATGGAAGAGAAGCCTTAGAAGATGAGACATCAGTCCGCGTTACTTGAGGACGGTCAGTCGGCTGAGTAACAGGGTCAGGAATAGATGCAGGTGCAGAGGAGCGAAGTAGAATCTGCATAAGAATGTTGTACTGTTTCTTTAAAAAGTCCAAAATGCTGGAAATTTGAGTGTAAATTCCAGAGACCGTATCAGCTGTGAGAAGGCAGTGCTTCTCTAGCAGTTTAGCAGAATGGCATCTCGTTTCACAGGGCATTGGTTCTCCTCCGACAAGTTGGAAAGGCTGCGGGGAATCCAGCAGCCCGTCTAGTGGGGGAGGGGAGGCCTGGAGAGAATCTGCTTTAGTAGAATTTGAATCTTGTGTTGATAGAAGAAAGTTGTCAAGTTTAGATTGTTTTAGTGAAGGCAGAAGCAACTCCGGTTGAGAGCTAGAGGGGGAGAGAGGTCGTTTCTTCCCCATGGTCTCAGGTTACAAGCTGCAGTCTGAAGAGATTCACTCACAGTCTAAGATAATGGCGTCTGAAAGCGTCTGGTCAGCTGAAAAGTACAAGCAAGGTCTCCAGCAAAAGGTGGGATTTAAACAAAGAAACCGAAGAGTGAGAGGGCAGACGTCCGCTGGAGAGAGGGAGGATAAACAAGTCGAAATAGACTCTGTGCCAAAAAGTGAAAGTTTCTTTATCAGTGCAAATTACCTCCTCTGTTTACATCAGGGTATCTCCGTTAGGGACTCAGCAGTTCGGCGTTGAATGAGTGTCGCTCTGACTGAGTGATAAGGCTCACCATGAGTCCTTGTAGTGGGATAGAATCAGCTGTAATTGGTGTCCTTGGATTCAGCAAACATTCCAGCAGCTGAATAGAGAAAAAAGATTTCCCAAATAGCGTTGCAGGGCTTGGCAAAACAATAAAAGTAAGTAAGGTCAGCAGAGCTCCGACTCCAACGTGTGCTCGGCTCAGACTCCCACGTGACCCCCGGGCCACCATAAAGCGCGTTTGGACCACTCTTGGAGTCAGGGAGGCTAGCACACAGACATGCAACTTCCTCCCTGAGTGGTCTAAATATCTGGATAATTGGAGAGTTCTGTGAATTTCTTTCTGTCTCAGATTAACACTTGTAAAAATGCCATTTAAGAAAACTGAAAAGAAGTCCTGAAAAAAAGATACCTTTCTAGGGGAGTGTGGATTGAAACAGTTTCATAATGCATGTCTGGCCTGTTTGACTTGGGAGGGGGAGGTTAGGGACGAAAGCCCCCTCCCACTCATACAGTTTCTCCACAGGTGGAATACTATAGGAATTCTCTCAAACCATGCTCAGTTTGTTCTGCTTTGGCCCAAATTCTTCCCCTCTTAGCCCTGATTGCTAAACTTTGCAATGTGTAAAGAATCTCTGCAGCATCTGGACACAGATCTTTCCGATGAGCCGAAAAGCGCCCTCCAACTTGAATTAAGAGAGTTAAATTGATTTGTGATGTGCAAAAGCAGCTCGGAGCACTCCTGTAATCTTGTTCCAGAGTGCCTCAGTGAAAGTGTTCCAACTATCCCAACTATGCCAAAGGATGAATGGAGACCCAGGCTAAGACTTGGAAGACGGGTTGTAGAGGGAGTGTCTTCATGGCAATTACAGAACAAAGACTTTTGGTAGTTCAGGAGTGCGTCTGAGAACTTGCCAGCCTCTGAGTTTGGTGGGCAAACGCTGCCAACATTTTCAGATGTTTTGGGGACTGCCAGGACAGTTCTTGTGCCAAGTGTCAGGAGATCAGAGGTGGAGGGGGGAGTGGGCAAAAAGAATCCTCCACATCTCAAGTTTTAAGAAGTTTAAAGGGAGCACTTTGAGAGCGGAATGCTAACCGGGAATTAGGCCGGCACAGTTAGGCCAGCAAGGTTTGACTGGCACCGGGGACACTATAAAGCACGTTTGGAACACTCTCGGAGTCAGGGAGGATGGGGCACATCTGTGTGCTGGCCTCTAACTCCGAGAGTGGTCCAAACAAACTTTACGGTGTCCCTTGTGCTGGCTAGCCTTTGCTTTATTTACCTCATATTTACCTCAGAATGTAACCTCAGAAATTTACCTCAGAATGCCAGATACAAGGGAGTGGCATTTGGACCACTCTCGGAGTCAGGGAGGATGGCGCACGTCTGTGTGCTGGCCTCTAACTCCGAGAGTGGTCCGAACATCCTGGACGGTGTCCCTTGTGCCGGCCAAACTTTGCTAGCCTAACTGTGCTGGCCTAACTCCAGGTTACGATTGCACCCTGAGACTAATGTCTGCACTTCCCCTATCTCAGTATTGTGAGTGATCCCTATTCTGCACAGGTGCTATATCTGTACACATTCTATCCCAGGGGTTCCCACCCTGGGGGGCATGACCCCCCCCCCAGGACAGGCATCCATGTTTGCTTTTGGGATGCTACCCCTTCCAGGAAGGTGGAGACTTGACTGGGGACCTATACTGACATTAGTACTACACTTCTGGATTTCTCTGCCACCATCAAACTTGAGTAAGGAAAGAAAAGGGTTTTTTCACCTCCTTTAGGGAGTAGTGCTCTATCTGTACCTTTCAGCTGTATGGAGCAGCTCACAGCCCAAGCCTATGCATATCTACTCAGAAGGCACTACCAGTATAGTCAATAGGGTAAAGGTTTCCCCACGACCGAATGGTCTATACTAGTCGTGACCGACTGTAGGGGGCGGTGCTCATCTCTGTTTCTAAGCTGAAGAGCCGGTGTTTTTGTCCGAGGACAAGCTTCCGTGGTCATGTGGCCTGCATGACTAGACACCGTAGCGCACGGAACGCCGTTACCTTCCCACCAAAGTGGTCCCTATTTATCTGCTTGCATTTTTAGGTGCTTTCGAACTGATAGGTTGGTAAGCCAAGGGACAGCTCAGTCAGGGATGCATTTTCTCTCCACTCTGATGGAAGGGAGCGAGTGCATAATCAGTCAGTCAGTCAGTCAGTCAGTCAGTCAATCAACCAACTGTATTTATATACCACTTTTCAACACAAAGTTCACAAAGCAGTTTACAGACTAATATTAATTAGTTAATTAATTAAGTTAAATGGCTCCCTGTCCCAAAAGGGCTCATAACCTAAAAATATGCAAAATACCACCAGCAACAGCCACTAGTGAGACACTGTGCAGTGGTGAATAGGGACAATTACTCTCCCCCTGCTAAATATAAGAGGAGCACCACTTGGAAAAAGTGCCTCTTGCTCAGTTAGCAGGGGTTAGCATAAGGTCTTGTCTTAATAGAAGATCAAGTCCTTGGGAAACAAGCTGGTGTGGGCACAGCGTGTCCAAGCAGCTTGGCTTTAGGTCTGAAGGACTGTTGGCTTCTCCCCCCCCCAGCTGTTTCCAAATTGCCCGTGGCGCAAAATGTCCACACTGTGCTCAAAGAGACGTGGGTAGTAAAAATGCAATGATCCGTCAGGCTAAAGCAGGCTTAATGCGATGAGTGAACCTCACCCATGAGCTGCAGCTGTTTGAAGGGTTTCAAGGCACCCCCTGCCCCGACCTGGCTAGCAGACTCTATTGTACCCCAAAGAGATGCTGGCTTATCTGTGTAATACCAGCTCCAGACCTTTTCTGGCATCTGATGAAAAAAAAGAGCAAAGGTTCTTTCACACCCTGGAATGTAAATGTTTGTGGTTGTTTCCAGTAGGAAGGGTTTACGGGGTGAGTGGGCTTGAAATGTTCTCTTAACGCATCTTCCAAGTCTTGTGTGTTCTGCATTGATTCACTCCTACTCTTCTCAGCAGCTGTTTTGGAAAAAAATTTTTTTTATAAAGGTGGGTGATCTTGCTGGCTACATGAGCCAGTTCATTTGGGTTTATTCAGCCAGGGCGGTAGTGCCAAATCAGATCTCGCTAATAATAATGTCACAGATCCGGATTGGAGACAGGGTGATATTTTCTGTCCTTGCTTTGAACAGGCAAATGGTTTTGCTCCTGTCCCATGACTAAGTGCTGACATGCAAAGTGTGTTTTCACGGAGATGGTTTTGTGTGTGTGTGACATGTAGCTCCTCTGACGTCTTGCTTCCACCTTAATTAGAGATTGTCATAAGAGGCTGTGGAGAGCTTAGCTCATATTCTTTTATACTGCCCCGTATATGGAGATCTACGTGTGACGAACCTATATCCTCATATAACATGAAGGGCGCAATCCTAACCTGGAGTTAGGCCAGCACAACTAGGCCAGCAAAGTTTGGCCGGCACAAGGGACACCATAAAGTCTATTGGGACCACTCTCGGTCAGAGAGGCCAGCACAGAGACGTGCGCCATCCTCCCTGACTCAGAGAGTGGTCCAAATGTGCTTTGTGGTGCCTCTTGTGCCAGCCAAACTTTGCTGGTCTAACTGTGCCGGCCTAACTCCAGGTTAAGATTGCGCCCTGTGCCTTGGTCTGAAACCCACTAAAATGATGAGCCTGTGTTTCCGGATTCTGCATCAAGTCAGGAAGCCACAGCTTAGCTATCCAAACTTTGAACACGCTCCGTTAACAAGGCCTCTGAGACCATCTTGGCAGAAACAAAACATACACACCACCTTTTTGTTTTGTGTGTTGACACTGTTCTTTTGTTTTGCTGGCAAGGAAGAAAAACGTTGTCATGTTTTGTGCTTTGAAGACAGAGCGAAAGTATCTTGATGAGTTTTTGTACGTGTGAGAAACGTCTCGCTGGGATTTTTGTGCAAGTTGCGTCTCACAGAACTTCTGTCTCACCCGTTTGCTTGCTTTATCAACAAGATTACATAGACACAGTTCTCTGTCTTTCGCTTCTCTTGTGTTTGCCTGGAAGCGCACAGCTTGACATTTTGGCATGATGCTGTAGACTGCCTTTTTTTCCGCAGGGCTGGCAGTCGGTTTCGACAAAGAGGTATTTAAAGAAAACCAGAGTTTGGGGCGAGTTTGTGGAGCTTCTCAACTGGGAGCCGCCGAGAGCCCCGGCTTCATCCTTCATTCCCACTGTCCTTGTCCCCAGCAGTCGACAATGCAAGATGAAAGTGGACTTTCTGCCAAGGCCGCCACCGGTACCAACAGCCCAGTAGGGCCAGGGGAGTTCTGCAGACTGGCTGTCAAGCTGCTGGTTTCCCATAGCAACAGCACTGCAGCCACCGAGAAAGGTTGGGCAGAGCAAACAGAAAGGGCGGCTGCCTCGCTGGTCCTGTGAGAGCCTGCGCCGGAAGAAGCCCGTTAGGAGGCGGCAGCAGCAGCTCAGCGCAGGGCAAGGGGACGTTTTCCCCTTGCCCCGAGGTAAGCCCCAGCCAGCCATATGGGCTACTTGGATGTGCGCCTGCACATTTGCAGGCGCAGGTCCACGTGGCTAGGAGCGGCCCGAATCAGGGCCGCCCAACCTGGGGACAGGGGTTAGGATATGGCCGTATCCAGTGGCATCATGCAGCCGGAATGCTGGGCGGGAGGAATGGGTGAGCGGCAGCCCGCAGGGGCGGGGAAGACAGTGAAACGGATCGGAACGCAACGGGCGGGCTGCCGCTCATCCATTCCTCCCGCCCAGCATTCCGGCTGCATGACACCGCTGGCCGTATCCTGTTTCCACCCCCGTCATCACACACAGTTCTGCTCCATTACACCTCTGGCAGGCCCTCGGTGTTGGCCGAGTGACACCAGTGCTCGATCGGCGCATCACCGGTGCTCGGCCGGGCACAGTGGTGCCTATGTGTCAGCACTGCTGCTTGTGCCGGCGCAGAGATAGATTCCGTGGCACAGACACACCTGACGGCACGTTTGCGACAGCGCTGGTCCAGCGCAAGAGCACTGCGCCGGCACAAGAGCACTGCGCCTCAAAGGACGAGTTAAATAAAATCCCTTTAAAAAAAAATAAAACAAGTGCCAATAATTAGCAGTCATTGTTTAAGAAAGGCTTCTCTTACCATGGCAATGAAGATGCAGCCATCCTGCAAGGGCTTAGAGCCGATTTGTATCCATTGGCTCTGTGATAAGACCTCTTCCCGTTGCCCTGGAGCTAGTTAACATATTGCAAAACGGGAGCAATCGCACTTCCAGGGTTGAGGGAGGAGGTCTTATCTCAGAGCGAAAGGATGCAAATCTGCTCTAAGCCCCTGGAGAATAGCTGCAGCTGCGTTGCCTTGGTAAGATAAGATTTTTTTTTAAAAAAAAACACCTGCTAATTAACGGCACTTGTTTAAGTTAATGAGCCCTTCTGTGATGGCTTCATGATGAATCAAATCGGTGGATGGGGAAACCACGGATGAGAAGGTGACACCTGTATAATAAAAACAGAAGCACATCACCCTTGGCAAAGACCGTTAAACTGTTTTTGCAGGCTGGAACATCTGGTCCATGGAGCCAACAGGCACATGAGCAACAACAGAGTGTTGTGTTGTGCTTCAGCAGTGCTCCTGCAAGAGGAACCCTGTAGCTAGAGCTGTCTTGCACCCAAAAGGAAAGGTTGTGCCGGCTGTAGCAATTTCCAGTGCCTTTGTTTCTGCTTGGTGCATTTGTACCACTTCCTGTCAATTTCATGCCCAGCAGTTGGCGCGAAGCAGATAAGCTGGAGGATGTAGACCGAATCCTTGTCCGAAAATCTGGTAGAAGTTGATTTGTTCTCCCTTAATGCTTCTGGGATAGAACCCATCCACCAGGCTGTCTGTGGCGAATGGAGAGCATTGCTTACAAGCCCTCGTTTTCCTTGTGCTGTCTCCTCTCTAAGCATGCTCCTTGAATGCCGGGTAGCTTTGTCCCCTGCCCTTCTACCCGCTAAACGTTCAATGAGGCAATCGAAAGACAGTTTCCTTCCAGCAGTCTCTGTCTTGATTAGGTTAGGGATGTAGCCTCTATATTGTGGCAATTTTTTTCCCCCGACCACATGATAAATGTCATTGATTGTTTGAAACTGATTAACCAGGGGTACTATTCTTGGCTTAATACAACAATCTAATGCTCTTGGCTGAGGCTGAATGGGAGTTACTGAGCTGTGAATTTCCCAATGACACACTGGATTGAGCCTTGGCATTGTGTGTCTTGTTAGAATGAAGGGGATTTACTGGAATATGGCAAAAAGACAAAAACCTTCCTGGCAGAGGATGGGAAAGAGAGCTTTGACTCACTCACTCACTCACTCACTCACTCACTCACTCACACTCACACACAGTGTTTTCTTAATATGAGATGTTTTGTTCCATTCCCATTAATAGAAGCCCTGGGAAAACGTTTTCCAACTACTCTGTTTGCACGCCATGACAATCCAACGAATGAAAACTATTTTTGAAAGCCTACAGTTGTATTGTTATCTCCAATGAACCAATCCTGATAAATATCTGAATGCCAGATGCAAGGGAGTGGCAACAGGATGCAGATATTTTGTTGTCTTGTTTGCTCCCTGAGGTGGGCCACTGTGTGATACAGGAAGCTGGACTAGATGGGTCTTTGGCTTGATCCAGTGTGGCTCTTCTTATGTTTTTAAAGCCCAGTTTGCTTGCAAGTTATTATAGCTCCCTCCCCACAGACAGAATAGCAAATTCTGTTCTATTTACTGATATTTACCTCAGAATTTTACTTCAGCAACTTACCTCAGAATGCCATATGCATCTGGCCTGGGTGCCTTTAAATGGGGACTGGACAGATTTCTGGAGGAAAAGTCCATCATGGGCTATAGGCTGTGATGGGTGGTGCAACCTCCTTATGTTAGTAGTAGGCTACTTCAGAATGCCAGGTGCAAGGGAATGGGAACAGGATGCAGGCGTCTTGTTGTCTTGTGTGCTGCCTGAGGCATTTGGTGGTCCTCTGTGACAGTGGATTTGGTGGATTTGGTGGTCTACGGTTCGACAGTGGAATAGACTGCCGAGGAAGGTGGTGGATTCTTCTTCACTGGAGACCTTCAAGCAGAGGCTTGACAGGTACCTGCTGGAGATGCTCTAGTGGGATTTCCTGCTACAGGCAAGGGGTTGGACCAGATGACCTTGGAGGTCCCTTCCAATTCTATGAGGTGCAGAAAGCTGGACTAGACGAGCCTTTGGCCTGATCCACCGGGACTCTTCGTACGTTCACAGCTATTAAGGGCACAGCCCTAACGTGGGCTTGGACAGGAAGGTTGAGTTGGCTGTGCTATACACAACGGGAGGTAGGAGTGGGCTGGGGCGCAACTCGGAGTAAGCGGATTTTATTCTCCTTGCCCATGTTGCACGAGCCATCTCTGTGGGGCCAATCAAACCTCCTCCCATCATTTTGTGCAGGCCGTGTAACACTGGCCAGGCTGGGTATGGGGGTTAGGATCTGACCTGTGTCGCTGTGGCCAGCCCCACCCTCTCCCGGGCCTGGTCCACCTCCTGGGCCGCCCTCCCCCCTGCCCAAAATGGCCTCCGCCTCCGTCCCGCCCACTCCAGCCCCCTTTGTACTACTGGCCCGCAAAGGCTGGCACAAACCTGTCTTCTCCGGGTGCAGATCCAGCACTGCTAGTCCAGCGCGCATCCTTGCACCGGCCTAGCCTGCTCCCGAGTATTCATTCATTCATTCATTCATTCATTCTCCCGCCTTTCTGCCCCATGGGCACCCAAGGCGGCTTACATTAAAATCATCACTTTTAAAACCACAAGTCAAACAGTTAAAACAATGTTAAAAACAATATTAAAACAGTCAAAAATTTAAAACAAGCAATCCCCGTGGATCCCATAATTACAGTTTGATAAAAATTTAAAATGCAAGATGAAAAAATGTAAATGGCCAGCCAGCCTGTCAACAGCTAAAGGCTTGTTTGAATAAAAAAGTCTTCAACCCCCGCCGAAATATTGCCAACGAGGGAGCAGTTCTTAATTCTAAGGGGAGGGTATTCCAAAGTTGGGGGGCCACCACCGAGAAGGCCCTATTCCTGGCCGCCATCCCTCTCACCTCTCCTGGTGGCGGCACAGTCAAAAGTCGTCCCGCCCCCCCGATGACCTAAGAGTACAGGTAGGATTATATGGAAGGAGGCGGTCCCTCAAATACCCTGGACCCGAGCCGTAAAGGGCTTTAAAGGCCGAACAAGCACTTGGAATCGGGCCTGGAAAGGAACCGGCAGCCAGTGTAGCCGCCGAAGCAATGGTCTGACAGAGTCGAACCGAGGAGCCCCAGCAACCCAATGAGTAAAAGGACTGTGGTTCACTGGCAGAGCACCTGCAGGGGCATTCCTGGGAGGGAGTGCGCACGAACATGGTTCACGGCACGTCCACGACACTTGGAACCCAGGGCAAGGGACTCACGCCGGCTCAGGACGGCCTTAGAGTTGCTCTTTCAGTTTAGTTCAGCGGTGTGAGGGGTGATGATGGGGAACCTGCTCTTCTAACATCTTGACGCATCTTTCAAAAACGAGAAGGAGGAATTAGGTCAAACTGCCCCCCCTCTCTCCCTGCATATAAAGTAAGAGTTATTTACGACAGCATGAAGCCCCCACGGGATGAAGCACAAGATAACCTGGTGTTCAGAGACTCTCATTAGCACTGATGTAAATCAAGGACAGGGGACGTGGTGGCGCAGCGAGTTAATCCGCTGTTGCTGGGCTTTCCGATCGCAAGGTTGGGAGTTCAAGACTGCGCGACAGAGTGAGCTCCTGTTGCTTCTCCCAGCTCCTGCAAACCTAGCAGTTTGAAAGCACCTAAATGCAAGTAGATAAATAGGGACCACTTCGGTGGGAAGGTCATGGTGTTCCTAGAGTCATGCCGGCCACATGACCACGGAAGCTTGTCTTCGGACAAAAAACGCCGGCTCTAAAGGCTTTGAAACGGAGATGAGCACCTCCCCCTACAGTCCGTCACGACTAGACCATTCAGTCGTGGGGAAACCTTTACCTTTTTAAAATTAAGGACAGGTTTTGACCTTAGCGTGGATTACGCGCACTTTGATGTGTTGCAGTTTGATCCTCCATTTTCTTCCCCCACCCTCTACTTGATGTTATTTTTCTTGTGGTGTTTAATTAGGTTAATTTCCCCGCTCCTTGACATGCTGATTTACGCCTTCCCTTCTCCTTCCTCTGCCCTGCCGAAGTGCCTGATTGCTAAGAGTTGGGATGGATGAGATCAGAGATTTCCTGGGGTTCCTTGGAAACCTGCCAGCCAAATTTCTTATTCTCAGGCTGGGTGGAGGCTCTTCATTTGTGAGGACTGTGGGGACTTTGTAGACCTATTCCTGGGCCTTTTCTTTTAATGACCCAGTCCTAACGCAGCTTGAATCTGGACACTGGCCAGGAATTACTAGTTAGGAAGAAGGTATGCAGAGTAAATGCACCGTGTTTTGTATTTCTTGATGGTTGAACGAAACAGAAATTGCAATGTACGTACTAAAATAGTAGTAACATTTTGGGGAGCCCCCAAAAATGAGTTTCTCTTTTCCGAAATAGCAATGTGAGTGTCATCAAATTGGCCACAGGTTTTTTTTGTGGGTTACTAATTTGTGGGGTGACCTGTACTATAGTTAAATAAATAAAGTTGATTGGGGGGGTAACACCAACCCTAGTGACAACACTGCGTTCAGGTTGGGCATATGTTATTCTAAATGGTGTGGGAGGAGGTGTGGGGCGGTGACGTGCTGACCTCCCACACTGGGTGATGCAAACTCTAGTGACGCCACTGTGCCTAGGTAGCCTTTCAAAAGAGTAAGTGGCTGAAATGGCACCTTGTTAACCTTTGAGAATATTGGAAAAGCTGGCAAGGTATAAACCAGGCAGCATTTGCCTGCAGCAGGAGGACAGTGTGCTAGGAACGCCCCCCCCAACCCCCCCCACAGCTATTCTACTGATCTGCCAAGGGAAAGCTTTGGGAAAGAGGGTAGGAAGCCAAGAAGGCACAGGAGAAAGGCTGATGAAACTGTGTCCATTCAAGAAGCTGGGATTTTTCCCCTGCTCTGCAAAGGAAATTATGGCAAGCGTTAATCAATTTTGCATGTAAATCCCTTTGCATCTAATCCCTCCGATATGAGAAAGCCGAGCAAAAATTTTGCATTTGAACAAAGGGCATCGACAGCGATATGCAACATCTGCGCTCAGCGTTTCTGAAATTGCTTACAAATGAGTTCCAGAGCGAAGTGGTTCTCATTCTTTCCTCTCTCCCTCTCTGTTCTGGGATCTTCTTCTTATTTATTTTTTTAAACTATCAATTCCCCTCCCTCAAATAATGGCTCTCCCTCCCCTTACACACATGCAATGTTAATTGTTAACGGGTCGCAGATGTGGTTAATGGGTCATAGAATGTGGTTAATCTGTGGGTTAAGAAGAGACACTCCCTAGAGATTTGGGCCAATTAGTCAGAAAGTTGGTTAGGCAAAGACTGGCTGAGATGTTTCTTATTTTAAGCGTAGCCTGGGGTGTGGCGCCTCTGGTGGGTGTAACAGCAGAATCCTCTGTGTTCTCATCCATCCGCATAGATGCACATTGCGAACTGAACATCAGTAAGCCCTGAAATCAAATCGAAGGAGGAGGGAGGGAAGAAAAACCCAGCAGATGGTTGTGAAATCCAACAGGTGACAACTTGTCCCCTGCCAGGTAGGCAAACAATTGATGCTCTTCGTAGATTTATCCCCCAGAGACTCCAACCACCAAGTACCAATACTGCCCCCATTCATCCTGGGATGAAGCTCTTCTTAGTGGCTAAACCTGATGTGTTACTTTCCAGTAAACTGCAAGCCTCTGTGAGACAGAGCAGGACTTTTTACATTCATCCACTTGACTTTCATTGCTGTGCTCTGTCGCCTGATTTCCGTTCTAACCACACTCCAAAATCTTGCCCACGTGCTTTTTTCCCCCTTCTGTCCAATTTAAATAAAACCTTCCATGGCATTCGTCGACATTCTTATTTTACTTTTATTTCTCTGTTTTGGTTTTGCATGGATTCACGTATGTTATGTAATAGGGCCTTTTCGGTGGTGGCCCCCCCAACTTTGGAATTCCCTCCCCTTAGAATTGAGAACTGCTCCCTCTTTGGTAATATTTCAGCGGGGGCTGAAGACCTTTTTATTTCGGAAAGCTTTTAATTGTTGACAGGCTGGCTGGCTGGCTTTTATACTCTTGCTTATATTTTATGATCCACGGGGCTGGTTGTTTTAAATTTTAATTGTTTTAATATTGTTTTTAAATTATTGCTTTTTAATGCTAAATTGTGAATTTTATTGTATTTTACTGTTTTTGTTGTAAGCCACCTTGGGTGCCTATGAGCAGAAAGGCGGGGTATAAATAAAATAAATAAATAAATAAATAACTGACAGCCCAGTCCTAAAATACAGGCCTGCATAGTATTCAGCACAGCTTGGGAGGCTCCAGCCTTCCCTCCGGGTTCCTTGGATCTGTACCCACAGATCACAGGAGCAGATCCAAAACAGCTGCATGGCCTGAATCAATGAACGAGGCCATGGATGTGGCCTACACTTACTGGAGTTGTTGTTGTTGTTCAGTCGCTAAGTCGTGTCCGACTCTTCGCCCGCCCCCCTGGATCACAGCACACCAGGCCTCCCTGTCCTCCACTAGCTTCCGGAGTTTGCCCAATTTCATGTTCATTGCATCGGTGACACTGTCTAACCATCTCATCCTCTGCTGCCCCCTTCTCCTTTTGCCTTCCATCTTTCCCAGCACGAGGGTCTTTTCTCAAGAGTCCTCTCTTCTCATGAGGTGGCCAAAGTCTTTGAGCTTCAGCTTCATGATTTGTCCTTCCAGGAAGCAACCTAACCAGGCTTGACTTCCTGGAGGACTGACCGATTGGATCTCCTTGTAGTCCAGGGGACTCTCAAGAGTCTTCTCCAACACCATAATTGGAAAGCATTTGTTCTTCGGCGCTCCGCCTTCCTTATGGTCCAGCTCTCACAGCCATACCTGACTACTGGGAAAACCATCGCTTTGTCTATGCGAACCTTTGTTGGCAGGGTGATGTCTCGGCTTTTTCTTAAGTGGTCTAGGTTCGCCATAGCTTTCCTCCCCAGAAGTAAACGTCTTTTAATTTCATGGCTGCAGTCACCATCTGCGGTGATCTTGGAGCCCAGGAAGAATACATGAAAGGGAAATACATGAAAGGGGATACTTATTGGAGTATCCTGGGCCAAACCCTCCCAATGCACCCCTGAATTAGGGGAGAGCCTGGGAGCACCATATAAAGACCAGTAAGGACTTCTAGGGCTCTGCCCTAGGGGTTCCAGCAGCCTAGGTTTGGCACTGCCCGGGAACCTCCAATTTCTTCCCTTGATCTCCAAAAAGTGTGTATAGTGGATGTGGCAAATTTCTGCTTTGTTGTGGTTTTAATTTCAAATCAATAGATGTATGGCTTTTGGGCTAAAAACCCCAATAAAATTTTACCTTCCCTTCCCTAGATCCACCTGCAACCCAGGCCTGAAATAAGAGGTTCTGCCTGGGGGGGGAGATGAGTAGGACAGAGCAAAGTACCCCCAGCTGTGCTTAGCACTGAGGCTGTAATTCAAGAGCGGTCCTTTTTGATGAGCATCAAACATTTTTTTTTTCCACTTAAGAGGAGGAGGATTATATTAAAAAAGAGGCACTCCATAATGTCATCCCGCGTGCAGAAGTGAAAATCCGGCACTTCCTCTTTGAGATGTGGAGTGTGACGGTGTCGCAGCTTGGGGGTGTTTTAATATTCAAGGCAGCAGAGAGTGGCACTGAGGCGGTGGCGCTTTAATCCAATCGAAATCCGCATTTTGCCTCCTCCCCCGCCCGGGTTATTGTTGGCCCCCAAAAGTCTGATGCTACCTAATGCCGTTATACGCCTCCGGGATAAAGAGGCAACTTGCTTTTCACATATTTGGGTTTCAGAGTGTGCTAGTCTGGGGGCGGGAAAACCTGCAACTCTTACCAGTTTTTTGCAGCAAAGGCGTTCGGTAGCGCAAGAATTCAGGAAAATGAGAGTTTTGACATCTCTATGTCTGCAGCACTTCCACTGTGTGTTTTTAGGCGTCTCTGCTGTTCTGTTTTTCCCCCCATCCCCTCCAAAATCTGGAATCATGACTGAGAGAGCCAGTCTTAAGTGTTTTAGGCAAGGTGTGTGGTACAGTCATAAGAAGAAGAGCCCCACTGGATCAGGCCAAAGGTCAATTTAGTCCAGCTTCCTGTATCTCACAGCGGCCCACCAGATGCCTCAAGGAGCATGCAAGAAAACAAGATGCCTGCATCCTGTTGCCACTCCCTTGCATCTGGCATTCTGAGGTCGGTGGGGAGGGAGCTATAATAACTTGCAACATAGTCTAGGCTTTAAGAACATCAGAATAGTCCCACTGAGTCAGGCCAAGGCCCATCTAGTCCAGCTTCCTGTATCTCACAGTGGCCTACCAGGTGCCTCAGGGAGCACATGAGACAACAAGATGCCTGGAACCTGTTGCCACTCCCCTGCATCTGGCATTCTGCGGTAGCCTACCTCTAAAATACCTCTAAAATAAGGAGGTTGCACTAACCATCATGGCCTGCAGCCTGCGATGGACTTTTCCTGCAGAAATCTGTCCAGTCCCCTTTTAAAGGCATGTAGGCCAGATGCCATCACCCTCTCCTGTGGCAAGGAGTTCCACAGATTAATTAGCCACTGGGTAAAAAACCGGATCCAGTCCTCACAACAATATGCTGCTTGCAAATACCTGTGAAGGAATCAGTACAGTGGGCCCTTCTTATCAACAGGATCGGCACCCACTGATTTGAATATCAGCGGCTGCCAAATCTCGCCTGGGTGCGGGGAGGCTTTCCTGTGCCTCAGAAAGGGCCCCCAAATGCAATGGGAAGTCAACCTCCCAAGTCAACAGTTCCCATGCTTGATGTTGAAATGAACATCAAATGATTTTGATGTTGAAATGAATTCAGCCAACTTTATTTGGGGGACGGGTACAGACCCAGGGCGCAATCCTAACCTGAACGTTAGGCCAGCATACTTAGGCCAGCAAAATTTGGCTGGCATCAGGGCCACTGTAAAGCATATTTGGATTACCTTTGGAGATAGGGAGGATGGTGCCCGCCTGTGTGCTGGCCTCTCTGACTCCAAAGAGTGGTCCAAACATGCTTTACGGTGTCCCTTGTGCTGGCCAGACTTTGCTTTATTTACCTTATATTTACCTCGGAATTTTACCTCAGAAATTTACCTCAGAATGCCAGATACAAGGGGAGGCGTTTGGACCACTCTCAGAGTCAGGGCGGATGGCGCACGTCTGCGTGCTGGCCTCTCTGACTCCAAAGAGTGGTCCAAACATAATTGATGGTGTCCCTTGTGCTGGCCAGACTTTGCTTTATTTACCTTATATTTACCTC
>JAJKFI010000093.1:2487500-2557035 GCA_029204185.1 Lerista edwardsae
AAAATGCTTAACTTGACTCTGCTGGTGTGTCAACCCCCCTCCCAAACCAAAGGGAAGCAATTCTTTACGTTCATTTATTTGAACAAAAAATGCAGTCCAATCATGTGTGATGCTATGTATTATGTAAAGAAACACCAAATTATTACAAAACTGGAAAATGAGTAAAATAAATTCAATTTTTGTAAAGTGCTGGTGAAAGCTGGTGTGTCACCCCAAACGTTGTGGCGTGTCCCCTCTGACACGTGTGTCATAGGTTCGCCATCACGGCCCTTGGAGCTCTCGGCACACGGTTAGGCCACTTTTAGGACCGTGGTGTGGAGTGGGGAATGCATCTCCCGAAGAGATTATTAGAAGCACAAATAGCTATTTACACAACCCTGCAAATCCACTAATGTCAAAAAGTGCCAAAGAAGAGCCCTGCTGGATGAGACCAACCCATCTGATCCCTATAGCCTGATTTCTGCAAGTGGCCCTCCCTTTTGGTAGTTGAGGTGGGGTAGCCCAGAAGTGTGGATCCGGAGTAACTCCAGAAGGCTGGGAGCAATTGCTTTTCATCAAATTCCCTGCAGACCGATCCAGCTTCCTTTAGTTCAGTGCATGGACAGTGACCATCTTTTTGCTGCGTGCCGTACAATAACAAGGAGCCTAGCAAGGACAACTTTAAAAGGGAGACTTGGGCTCTGTTGGCAACCAGGACCGAAAATTATAGTTAACTCGATTCCTTCCGAATTCCTTGCAGCCTCCCTCAAAATACCCTGTTCTTTTTTGGCTGTCTGGGCTGCTGTTCTGGTATCTTGTAGTACACTGAAAATAATTTAGAATGGGAGGGCATGAATGTTGCCTAGCAGGCTTGAAATCTGGTGTGTGTATTGGGACCCGGGTTTCTTGATCTGCTTTTGGTACGGCACTGAGATTCCATTACTGAAATGTATTGGTCTTGCATTGCAGGTGTAAGAGAAGCTAGAGCTCTCTTGGAGGCTGTCATTAAAAACAGGGGGAGGGATGCATGTACATTACTATTACTACTGCTACTACTACTACTACTACTACTACTAGTACTACTAGTACTCCTACAGTATTTATATACTTCCTTTTTTGTAGATTCGTAGTCTTGAGTCTCCTAGACTTCAGGCAGTTTACATAAGCCCATTTTGGTGGGGTTTTACAAGTGTTATTCTATGAGAGAAGCTGATAGAAACTTCCATTTCTCCAAGTGCAATCCTAACCTAGAGTTAGGCCAGCAAAGTTTGGCCAGCACAAGGGCCACCATAAAGCATGTTTGGACCAGTCTTGGAGTCAGGGAGGATGGCTCACATCTGTGTGCTGGCCTCTCCGTCTCCGAGAGTGGTCCAAACATACTTTACGGTGTCCCTTGTGCTGGCCAAATTTAGCTGGCTTAGCTTATGCCGGCCTAATTTAGTTTAGGATTGTGCCATCGGAGAATGGTCCAAGCGTGCTTTACGGTGTCACTTGTGCCAGCCAAACTTTGCTGGCCTAACTGTGCCAGCCTAACTCCCAGAGGCGTTTCTACAGGGATGGCAAAGCTCTAAGTTTTGCAAGGAGCCTTACCCTGTCATGTAAATCCCTCCTCTCCCTTGCTGCTGTAGCCAGTAAGCAACGCCAAGATGTTGCTGTTCCCTGTGAGGATTGGCTACAACGGTGCAGGAGAGGAGTGTTTTCCACTGCAAGGTAAGGCTTCTTGCAAAACCTAGAGCTTTGCCATCCCTGTAGAAATGCCACTGCTCCTCTGGCACTGCAGACCTCCATAGCACATCTAGACGTGCTTTACGGTGTCCCTTGTGCCAGCCAAACTTTGCTGGCCTAACTGTGCCGGCCTAACTCCAGGTTAGGATTGCGCCCTTAGAAATACTGTGACTATAGAAATGGAATACTGTAAACAGAACAGTTGTGATACTCACATTTTAAATAAATAAAGCACGCAAAAGAAGTCATGCATGCATGGCGATAGGGGTCGCGTAATTTATGACTGCCGGTTCAGCGCTTCATTTAAAACGGTTTTGTCCTTCGGAAAAGTGCATTGTTCTTCCTCCTCGCTCTCGACAAGGTATGTGGCCCAGCCATGAAAGAAACAATTTTGTGTGTTTGATTTGGCTTTTGCTGTGTCTGTCAGTCCAAACATTCCTTTCTTTAAACAAACACACAAACCTAACCTCAGCTTTTCTCGTTATAACTGCGGCGTGTCCCGAGATTGGGCTGAAGATGAGAAAACGCCGCAGGACTTTGCTTCTGTGGTTCTAACTGTCTCCAGCTGGAATTAGCGCTCCTCTTAACATTTCCCTGTCTTTTTGTACTAACTAGAGCAAAAAGGAAAGAGGGAGAGGGGTCTGGGTGACTGTTTGCTGACTATTTCCTGCTCCGCAGTCTAAGCACATCATCTAAGGATGGACAACGTGACTTCTCATGTCAATTTGCTGCTATAAAATGTGGTATGACCACTAGCTTATTAATTGGGTACAAACTTCAAAAGAGTTTTGGTTCCGGCTACAGATCAGGGAGAATTTCTTGACAATAAGGGCTGTTCGACGGTGGAACAGATTGCCACTGGAGTGAGGTGGTGGATTCTCCCTCCCTGGAGACCTCCAAGCAGAGGTTTGACAGACACCTGCTGGAGATGCTCTAGAGGGATTTCCTGCTCCAGGCAGCGGGTTGGACTAGAAGACCTCGTAGGTCCCTTCCAACTCTATGGTTCAATTGCTCCCCATTGCACCCCATGCCTACGGGCCCACATTGCAGGTTTTTATAAAGAACAGCATCAGTTTTAATTTTCTTCTTAAAAAGTCAGTAGTGTTTGTTTATACTGTTTATATTTTGATTATTACGTAACATGTTAATTAATGGTAGGTAAAGGTTTCCCCATGACCGAATGGTCTAGTCGTGACCGACTGTAGGGGGCGGTGCTTAGGAGCTGAAAATCTTTTCAGAGAAATTACTACGTTGTCTACATAGGGACATGGTGGCACAGCGGGTTAAACCGCTGCTGCTGGGCTTTCCGATCGAAAGGTTGGGAGTTCAAGACTGCACGACAGAGTGAGTTCCCGTCACTTGTCCCAGCTCCTGCCAACCTAGCAGTTCGAAAGCACCTAAAAAATGCCAGTAGATAAATAGGGACCACTTTGGTGGGAAGGTAACGGTGGTCCGTGCGCCTTGGTGTATAGTCATGCTGGCCACATGACCATGGAAGCTTGTCCTTGGACAAAATGCCGGCTCTACAGGCTTTGAAACGGAGATGAGCACCGCCCCCTACAGTCGGTCACAAGTAGACCATCCGGTCGTGGGGAAACCTTTACCTTTTACCTCATGTCCTAAAAATATAATCAAGATTTGCACGTTTTCTCTGCTGTCACCTGTGAACCAAGTGCTCAATTCTGGCCATCGTCTGTGTAATGACATCACTTCCTGTTTAATGATGTCACTTCCTGGGACTCAGCAGATGCCATGACTGTGGTTTGGTCACCATAGGAAATGTCTTTGACACCCCAACTTCCCTCACTTCCTTCCCCAGCATTGTGGCTTTCATCAAAATTGGTGCATTCTGTGGCTGATTTAAAGGAATAAAAACACTTTAAAAAATATAATATGATTTGTTCAGGGATCTCTTGTGTCATGTGGTTTGGCTTTCAGCGCCAATTCTTATTTGGTGCTTGACTCTTCCACCACCACCACCTCGGTCTTCTAAAGCTGACGTTGGAAAGAATTGTTTGTTTCATTTTGTTCGCTCCTTAAAATGATGTATCCCAACTTTTAATCACTGGATGGGACAGAAACCCGGTTTTGAAGAATAGCCACTCTCCATTAACATGAGAAATTTGTCTGTTTGGAAAGATAAAAAGCCAACCTGCGTTCCATATGGCAGGCTGCAAATCTGTCAAGAGCATCTATCCCCAGAAAGAGAAGCTGGGCCAATCTCACCTTTTAAAAACTTTGCTGCTCTCTAAGTGCCACGTTTATAGTTCACATCGATATCTTCAAACATGGGGCACCCAGCATTAAAAAACACCTATAGGGAGAGGTGCCCCATCATAGAACTGGATTGGGATGATCTAGTACAACCCCTTACCAAGTGCCAACAGTTGCTACAACATCCCTGATAGGTTGGGATTTTTTTAATTTTTTTTTGTGATCAACACCGAATGCTAAATAATGAGAGTTGCTACTGAAAATGTTACATAAAACAAGATTTAGGTCAAGACATGAAAAAAAACACCACTGCTTTTGCTTATTTTGACAGACTGGTACAAATTTAGATCAATTTCACAAAAATTAGCACCGCTTTGGTTTCTTTTTGACACAGTTTTGAGGAATCCACGAACAGTTTTCAGTAAGGGATCAGGAGGAGGGGTGGCAGAAACAGGATGAAGCTTTCTTAAACTTGCATGAGCCCACATGTTCACAGTGCATGCTGGGGTGACTTTAATGGAATGTGGAAGTAGTAAGCAGCAGTTTCTTGACGCTCCAAGCAGCAAACAGAGTGCAGCTTGGGAATTTTTGAGCAGGTTATTTCAGGCTGGTGTGTGTTCCAGTAATTGCTTGCCTTTGTAGGGCCATTCACCCTTATTTATTGCACTGTTGGTATCATTTGCAATAAAAATTTGGATAAAAACACATAACACCGCAATTTGCTATCTTAATCAAGAAATTTTGGAAAAAGTATCACCAAAAATATCACCAAGTATTGCCATTGGAAAATAACCCAGCTGATGGCTGCATTATCAGGAAAGGCTCTGGCGTCACAATGACAGCACTTCCAGCCATGACATCACTTCTGGTGGGTCCCGGACGGATGGTCATTCTAAAAAGTGGGTCCCGGTGCTAAAAAATTTGAGAACCACTGATATAATTACTGCATTACTAATCCACTAAAATTGAGCATTGGGAGAGTGAGAACAGATGGAAAGTGGGGGCAGACTCCTGAGGCATAGAGGCAGTTCTCTTCTTGCAAGTTATAAGAGAGCCACACCATGAAGCCACCCACCCACTGCTCCTGGGCCCAGGCAGGTGTGGTTTGACTTTGGTTCTTTCCAGGCAGAATAAACATTTTTGAAATTAGGTCTGTTTTGTGAAGAAGGGAGCCTTGATTAGCTTGAAGGGGTTTGACTTGGAAATGGTAATTCAAACCTCTTCATTTCTGGTGAGCCACAACCTGCTGCGTTCCTCGGTGGGGGAGCTGGTTTCAAGCACATTGCATAATGCCTGCATTTATTTTTGGAGCCCTTCAACCTGGTCGCCTGCAGCCGAAAGCCCTCTTGAAGGGATCACAGAGCCTTGAGGAGCATCTGCTGGGATGATCTGGCGGGAGGCAGTGAGAAGTTTCCTTCCTCTCAGATCTTAGACCTTGCGTGCTTTTCTATTCCAAGTTCTCCCGTTTTTTGCTATACAAGCATGCCCCAGTATCCGCTGGGGTTCCGTTCCAGACCCCACATGGATACCTGAAGCCATGGATACTGGGGATGCCTTAAAGACAGGGGAACATCAGTGGTTTTGCTGCAAGAAGGTAAACAAAAGAGATTTGTTTAATGTTCCTCTGTCTTTTTAATAGGCATCCCAGTATCCGTGGTATCTGCGGATAACTGAAACTGCAGATACCAAATCAGTGGATTCCAGGGCATGCCTGTATTGTCTTGCTTTCCATGTGCACCTGGAATTAGTTGCAGGAGGATGATTGCAAAATTCCTTATGCCTGAAAACTGTGTGTCTTTTTGATAGAAAAAAGGGCAGGGGGAATTCAGGGTGGGTGGAATAAAGTTGGAAAGGACGTTAAGGAACTGGGATGACCTTAGGGGAGTTTGAGGAGCATCACTATGGATTTGGGCTGGTGTGAAAACGGGGCTAAAACGGGGCTCAGGCATCAAGATTCTGGAGGATTCTGGTTTTGCTATATCAGACTGGGTCCAGTTGTTTCCCACAGTGGCCAGCCAAAAACTTTCTACATCTACAAATATCTGAAGGGCTGTCATAAAGAAAAAGAGACTAATCTGTTCTTGCCTGCCTTCGACAGTAGAACTAGGTCCAATGGGAACGGACTGCAAGAGCGGAGATTCCGGCTGGACATCAGGAAGAATTTCTTGATGAAAAGGGCGCTTCAACAGTGGGACAGATTGCCGAGGGAGGTGGTGCATTCAGGGCCGGCTCTAGCAGCAACGGGGCCCAATGTGGGGCATTCCTGTGGGGCCCACAACACTCCCTGTGGGGCCCCCACTCACCAAGAAGAGCTCTGTTTGTGCCACGTGCAAAGCCTGGCATGGGGAAGGAGTTGGTGGTGAGAGCATCACATCCCCGCCAACTGCTTCCGGGTGGCCCATCTTGGGCTGTTCAGAGGCAGAGGCAGGCGGAAGAGACCCAGGTCAAGCTGCTCTGCTCGCCCCACTGACTTACAGCCCATGGAGATCCCAGCTGCAGCCACAGGCAAGATGCTCACCCTGCTGGTGCAGGGGCCCCTGAAGTGTGGGGCCCAATGTGACGCGCCATTGGTCACATTGGCTTAAAGCCAGCCCTGGGTGGATTCTCCCTCACTGGAGACCTTTAAGCAGAGTCTCAACAGGCACCTGCTGGAGATGCCCTGGGAGGATTTCCTGCTACAAACGGGGTTGGACCAGATGACCTCGTAGGTCCCAACACTGTGATGCGCACTGCTTTATTTTTGCTGTCTTGCTGCCGGCATCCAGGCACTGATCCACCACGGCAGTGGTCAAACATCTGTTCCGTGGACAGAGCAGCCTGCATTTTGACAGTATGTTATTATAGCAGTAAAATGGTTAGCAAAAGCTTGGAATGTGATACGCTTATTTAGCGACGCAACCAATTTCTGCTCCAAAACTGCTACTGTTAAAATACATCTGCCTGAATGAAAATTGGAGGGGAGGCCAGCTGCAGTCCCCCTTAACGGACGTGGCTGAGCCTCAGAGACTGCCGGAAAAACATGTGTAGGGGACTGCTGCCAGAAAGGGGGCCCGGCCTCCCCATGGCTCCCCATGGAGCCTTCTGCTTGGCTTTTGATCTGATGGGGTGTGTTGAAAGTGTGTGTTTTGGGGGAAAGTTGGAGAAGGTTTCTCCCTCACTGGAGACCTTCAAGCAGAGGCTTGACTGGCACCTGCTGGAGATGCTCTAGGAGGATTTCTTGCTACCGGCAGGGGGTTGGACTAGATGACCTTGTTAGGTGCCTTCCAACTCTGTGATTCTAAGGAACGAAGCAGTTAGGTGGGGCTGGAAGGGATGCTCTGAAGGACAGCTTACCTTGTTCCCAGTCTGGCTATGAAGGGAGGAAAGGCTCTGACAAGGTCTTGTGGTGGGGCCGTGCGCTTTTGGGGTGGAGAGATCGGGTTCGTTCTGTGCTGTCTGACAGCGGGGAACAGCATCAATGTTGCACACCCAGGAAACAAGAAAGGAACAAGAGAAATAAGGAGACATTCTAGGAAAGGATAACTTTGTATGGTTGGAAAAATTACCTGGGAAAAGCAGTTAAAAGGAAGGAGCAGTTGGAAAAGAATATTGCAGGGGAGAGAGAGCTTCTTTAGGGCAAACTGCTCTTCAGATGCTTTGGTGGATGACATCAGAATCATGCTCTGGAGTATGATTCTGAGGGCGCAATCCTAACCTGGAGTTAGGCCGGCACAGCTAGGCCAGCAAAGTTTGGCTGGCACAAGGGCCGCCGTAAAATATGTTTGGACCATTCTCAGAGACAGAGATCCAAGTGCAGACATGCGCCACCCTCCCTGACTCTGAGAGCGCAATCCTATACCGGTGTTGTGCCAAGGCTATGCTCTTGCACCGGTCCAGCACTGTCGCAAACGTGCCATCAAGCGTATCTGCGCCGGCAAGTTGGGCACTGGATCGGCGCAAGCAGCACCGTTGGCACACAGGTGCCACTGAGCCCATCAGTAGCAACGGGCATGTGCTGTTCGAGTTTCGGTGGCACTCGGTCAGCGCAGGACCTCACCGTGTGCCAGAAGGGGATGGCGATGGGGGCGGTGACGCACGACAGCCGTAATGCCAAATCCTAAACCCCATCCCCAGCCTTGGTGGCAGGCACAGATCCGAGCAGCCCCATAGGGCTGGCTGGGGCTTACTCGGGTGCAAGGGGAAAACCTCCCCTTGCCCTGCGCTGAGCTGCTGCTGTGTCCTGCTATGTCGGCCTTACTATGTCGGCGCTGCTTAGGATTGTGGTCGAAACACGCTTTATTATTTCCCTTGTGCTGGCCTAACTAAGTCGGCCTAACTCCACGTTAGGATTGCGCTCTGAAAAGCATCACTGAGGAGCAAACGTGGGGAATATAGCCAAGTT
Source organism: Lerista edwardsae (assembly GCA_029204185.1). NCBI lineage: Eukaryota > Metazoa > Chordata > Lepidosauria > Squamata > Scincidae > Lerista > Lerista edwardsae. The sequence continues at coordinate 2,495,800 of JAJKFI010000093.1, forward strand.
GAGCAGCCTCTTGCTGTGTTTGCATTGTGTATTATATGTCAATAAAGGTAAAAGTTTCCCCACGACCAAATGGTCTAGTCATGACCGACTCTAGGGGGCGGTGCTAATCTCCGTTTCTAAGCCGAAGAGCCGGCGTTTGTCCGAGGACAAGTTTCCGTGGTCATATGGCCGGCATGACTGTACGCCAAGGTGCGTACCTTCCCTCCGAAGTGTTCCCTATTTATCTACTTGCATCTTTTTTTACATGCTTTCGCACTGCTGGGTTGGCAGGAGCTGGGACAAGTAACAGGAGCTCACTTCGTTGCGCAGTCTTGAACTGCCAACCTCCTGGTCATTTCAGCAACAGTGCTTTAACCTGCAGCGCCACCACGTCCCACAACTAATGTTGCTTAGTGTGACCTTAAAGAAGGTAATGAGAATGGGGTCTGCAGAGAACCAGATTTGGTTGGGGGGGGGGTACCTAAATATCCAATATAGCTTCCTGCAAAGAACGTTCTTAGGAGGATTCTCAGATTCTGAACCTCTGTTCCTCAAGAGGCCTGGTGCAGTCTCTGAAAAGAAAGCCCTCCTTTTCAAGCAGGTACTGTAAGTGTGCTCTTTTTGGTTGACTTTGTGAGGATGGTGCTTAGATTGGCTTGCTCTTTAGCTGCTGTGTTCTCGCCTCTCATGTCTATGATTTTATTGCAGATTTCTGTAATGCTTTTTAAGCTGCCAAGAGCCACCCTGATGCTCTCTTTGGAGGGGACTATTAATTGATTTTATTAAATTAATACATCTGTACCCCATTTTATTCTGTATCAGCGGCAACCAAACCACAGGATCGTTGCGTTATGGAAAAGACTTTCTGGTGCGGTGCTTCCCGATCTGAGCCACGGCTGCTTCTCTTTCAAGCTGATCTTCTTCCAAACCCGCACAGACGAGCCACTTTCACTGCTTGTTGCCCTAGAAGGCTCTGCGCCCCGATTTCTGGATGTTTGTGGGAATATCAGCTTGGAAGAGAAGCGGCTAAAGCATGGAACAGTAAATGCCGAGCCGTGCAGGACAGGCTTTTTTCAGACATCGGATCGGGCCCAGGGGCTGGGGTTTGGTGCCCACGGTTCTGTACATTTCTTGAACGGCCTTGTGTTGTTTCCCTAGAAGGTTGTATATTTGAGATACAGCAGCTGGGTTTTTGTTTTTTTTTTTTTTGCCTTTTGAAAGACTGGATTCTCACATTCCTCTTTCCTCTTATCAGATTTTTTTCCCTTGTCAAACTATGTATGTAATCCCATTACGATACACACTCAAATAACAGAGGTCTGACTCTCATTATTTGAATTCCAAAGGCAAGGAGCCTCAGAAAGCCCATCTGGAAAAATGTGCAGGGCTGTTGGATCTCATAAGGAGTAACCTTTAAATAGAGTTTCTCCATAATTCAGGCTGCAATAGTATATACACTTAGGGTGCAATCCTAAACTGAGTTAGGCCGGCATAAACTAAGACAGCAAAGTTTGGTTAGCACAAGGGACACCATAACGTATGTTTGGACCACTCCTGGAGTCAGAGAGGCCAACACACAGACGTGTGCCATCCTCCCTGACTCCGAGAGTGGTCCAAATGCCACTCCCTTGTATCTGGCATTCTGAGGTAAATTTCTGAGGTAAAATTCTGAGGTAAACATGAGGTAAATAAAGCAAAATTTGGCCAGCACAAGGGACACCGTTAAGTATGTTTGGACCATTCTCGGAGTCAGAGAGGCCAACACACAGATGTGCGCCATCCTCCCTGACTCTGAGATTGTTCCAAACATGCTTTATGGTGGCCCTTGTGCTGGCCAAACTTTGCGGGCTTAGCTTATGCCTATCCAGTTTAGGATTGCGCTCTTAGCCTCTCTGAATCTATTGAGTAAGACACGAGTAGAATTACATTGTTACAGCTACGGTTCTCAAATGTTTTAGACCAGGACCCAGGTTTTAGAATGGCACTCCTGTCGGGACCCACCGGAAGTGATGTCATTAACCTGGACCTGAGGTCATAATCAAGTGACATAAGCAGGAAGTGACATTGTTGTGATATAATAAAATGACACTCCTGGAATGCAAGCCAACATTATTGGACTACAGCAATTGTACAGCCATGAATCATCCTTGAGAGAAAGCAAGATTATTACAAAAAGCACTGAACTAAGTAAGCTTCCAAGATGGCTGCTCCCAGCTTTCCATGACCCACCTGATACCAGGTCCCAATCCTCAGTTTGAGAAATACTGTATTAGAGGCTTCTCATCTTTGGAGGAGATAGCTGTGTGTGAGAGTGTGAGTGAGGTTACATTTCTATCGCACCCTCACCACACCTATTCTATCCTTAAAACCAGAATCGGCCCATATATAAAGCCAACTTATATAAGGCCAAGCAGCTGCCTCAGGCTATAATTGTGCCTCAGGCTATAATTGGCCCACCCCTGTCACCCTCACTTGCTTGTATAGGACAGAGCCTTTCCTGTGATGGCCCTGCTCAATTTGTGGAACACACTGCTATAGGGAGCTTAAGATCCGTCCTGACCTTCTTTCTACTTCTTAAAAGGCACTTAAATTCAAGCTTCTGGCTTCTCAGCTGTTGAAGAATTTAATGTTCTGTCTGGTTTTTTTTAAAATACAAGTTCAAATCTGACTTTTTTTGTGAACCATTTTTTTTTTAATGCTTTTGGACTTAGCTGCTACAGGACTACTGTACAGATAGGTGAATTTTCAACATTTTTCTTCTCGTTCTTTTCTTCTTCTCTTCTTTTCTTTCTATGGTCTTCTCTATTGTGATGTCACTTCTGGCTTCTGGGAGGTTCTTCCAGGTTCTGTGCTTTTTTTCTAGGGCAACTTGTCTGTAGTAACGAACTGTCCACCGAAAGTCTGTTTAGTTCTGTATTAGTGCGGAATGCAAAACACAAGATGTAAACATCGCTTGGGCGCGATGCGGGAATTATTCATTATTTCAGCCGTTTTCACTGTCTCTTGGCAAGAGAGTAATCAACCAACTCTCAGTGTTGTCTCACAGCATTTGTGAGTGCAAATTGGCTGGTCTCAGGTTGTCGAGATGCTTCTCGGCTTTTATTACCCCTTCTTCAAAGTTTGCTTTTTAATAATAATAAAAAAATTATCCTCTGTAATAAACACACATAAATGCATTCGGAAAGCTATGCTGTGAATGCCCGTTTGAATTTCCCCAGTGACTGAAAAAAACGCAGTGAGTGTTCAGTGTGGAGGACAGATTTCTTAAACCTGGCTTGGTTGTATGTCTGTTTTGGAGCCCCTGTTTTTCTTGAGCTGGGGCCAAGGCAAAGGCTGGAACGCAGACAGGCCATGTGACCTGCAGGATCACTTTCAGAAAAAAAAATTGCATTTCCTTTCCTTTCCATCCCTCAAAGTACCTGCCTACCTGGTGAGGAGGAAGCCTAAGCTGATGATGGCTTAGAAGCATGTGAGAGACCCAAGCATTGGCCCTTAGAATATCTCTTAAGAAAAGCCATCCCAAATCACGCCAACCTGTGATTTAGCTCAGCATCCCAGTTCCAACATCTCCAGATCCTCAGCATGGCCATATCCTAACCCCTGTCCCCAGGTTGGGCGGCCCCAATTCGGGCCACTCCTGGCCACATGGAGGCATAGATCCGAGCAGCCACAAAGGGCTGGCTAGGGCTTAACTCAGGGCAAGGGGAAAACATCCCCTTGCCCTGTACTGAGCTGCTGCTGCCCTCTAACGTGCTTAGGATGCAGCCCAGCTGCGCCGGCCTGCCTATGCCAGCATAGGTTAGGATTGGACTGTTAGTATCTGCACGGGATTCCCCTTGTTTACTTCATTTAGTGGACAGCCACTCAAATGGAGTGTTGGGAGAGTTAGAACAGATAAAAGGAAATACTTTTTTTACCCAGAGGGTAATGGATCTGTGGAACTCCTTGCCACAGGAGGTGGTGATGGCATCTGGCCTAGGTGCCTTTAAAAGGGGATTGGACAGATTACGGGGGGGAAAGCCCATCATGGGCTACAGGCCATGATGGGTGGTGCAACCTCCTTACATGAGCAGTAGGCTACCACAGAATGCCAGGTGCAAAGGAGCGGCAACAGGATGCAGGCATCTTGTGGTTTCATGTGCTCCCTGAAGCACCTGGTGGGCCACTGTGAGATATAGGAAGCTGGACTGGATGGGCCTTTGGCCTGGTCCAGCAGGGCTCTTCTTCTGTTCTTAAGGCCCAGATTGAGTTGCAAGTTATCCTCCCCACGGACAGGATAGCAAATTCTCTTTTTATTTACCACATATTTACCTCAGAATGTTACCTCAGAATGCCAGATAAAAGGTTGTGGCAACAGGATGCAGGCATCTTGTTGTCTCATGTGCTCCCTGAGGCATCTGGTGGGCCACTGTGAGGCTGGACTAGATGGGCCTTTGGCTTGATCCAGTGGGGCTCTTCTTATGTACTTATGTTAACTCAGTATTAAGACATGTTTAGGATTGTACTGACAGTCCAGCTGTAGAGAGATGTTCTGTTTAAGTGAGACATGCACCTGTAAGATCTTCCTGCATATTATATGCAATATCTATAAAATGTGTCTTGCAACTTGGCTGCATCTTATGCCTTTGACCACTTTAGCAGTGGAAATCAGTTATTACCCAGTGATAGCTATCAAAATTTCAGATGAAGTCAGCAGAAATGACTACAAGCAGGCCACGTCTGGTTTAATATGTCGGTCTGAATTGCAGCACTCTGCAATATATTACGGATTCTAAAAAAATAAAAATTACAGGTGAAACGTACCCGCGCACTTTTAACGTGCCTTGCAAGATATTGTGATTAAGAATGACTGCGCTGGTTTGTGCAGAACAGGTTTGTCTGGTCTCCATTTCCAAAACGCTAATGCTTGAGTCTGCCAAGCATCTGTTGCCAGGTTTTGGTTTATAATCCGGTTAGAATGACCTGGTTGTCCTTTAGGGTTTTCTGGAGATATGTGATTAAGATCTACATTTGAATTAAAAAATAATAATTAGCAGTGCCACGTGGCTGCTTTGAAGATTAACGGAAGAGAGTGTTAACTCTTTCCTCCTATATCGTTTTCCTGATCTAGATTAAAAAGGTAAAGGTTTCCCCAGGACCGAATGGTCTAGTCGTGACCAACTGTAGGGGGCGGTGCTCATCTTCGTTTCTAAGCCTGTAGAGCCGGCGTTTGTCCGAGGACAAGCATCCGTGGTCATGTGGCCGGCATGATTCTATGCCGTAGCGCACGGAATGCCATTACCTTCCCACCAAAGTGGTCCCTATTTATCTACCTGCATTTTTAGGTGCTTTTGAACTGCTAGGTTGGCAGGAGCTTGGACAAGCAACGGGAGCGCACTCCGTTGCGCAGTCTTGAACTCCCAACCTTCCGGTCGGAAAGCCCAGCAACAGCGAATTAACCCACTGCGCCACCACGTCCCTAGGTGATCTAGATTACCTCTCCCCTAAACCTGCTCTGTAAGGGAATGTGCACAGATACCTTTGATGATGATTATCTATATTTTTATATAGATGTGGACTTCCACTCCGTTATGTTTTCCTTTTGTACAGTTTTGTTGGTGGGAATCTAGAAACTGCAGATCACAAACCTGTGCTGAGGATTCTCTGAAACTCTGACAAGTTGTTCTTTCCTTTAGGCTAGAAAGCAAAAGTCATGGCATTTAACTGGATTTGGTCGGTAGGGTATTGCATGGCAAGGATTCAAGTTCTGATCTGAAGTTGCAGGAATTTGGCCTCTTTCTTTCAGAAACTGCAGGGGAAAACTGCAGGGGTGATGCGACAGAGGGCGCAATCCTAACCTGGAGTCAGGCCGCCACAGTTAGGCCAGTCTAGTTTGGCCGGCACAAGGGACACCGTAAAGTATGTTTGGACCACCCACTGAGTCAGAGAGGCCAGCACACAGACATGCCCCATCCTCCCTGACTCCGAGAATGGTCCAAACACCACTCCCTTGTATCTGGCATTCTGAGGTAAAATTCTGAGGTAAATATGAGGTAAATAAAGCAAAGTCTGGCCAGCACAAGGGACACCGTAAAGCATGTTTGGACCACTCTCAGAGTCAGAGAGGCCAATGAACAGACGGGCGCCATCCTCCCTCACTCCGAGAGTGGTCCAAACGCCACTCCCTTATATCTGGCATTCTGAGGTAAATTCTGAGGTAAAAGTCTGAGGTAAATAAAGCAAAGTCTGGATAGCACAAGGGACACCATAAAGTATGTTTGGACCACTCTAGGAGTCAGAGAGGCCAACACACAGACATGCGCCATCCTCCCTGACTCCCTGACTTTACGGTGGTCCTTGTGCCAGCCAGATTTTCATTCACTACACCAGTGCAGGGGTGGTCCATTCGCCTGGACTGAGCAGGGGGTTGGGCTAGATTGCTCCCAAGGACTCTTCCCACTCCAGCATTCTGTGGTTCTATGAAGCTCTGAAGCCTGCTAGGCTTCCCTTTTTTGTATTCTAGTTCTCTCCTCCTTTTGATTCTTATCAACCAGTTCCATCTCATTCTGAAGGCCTGCTGTCCCGGAATAATTGATAGACCTGTCCATTGCCAGCCTTTTCCATCTTTGCTGTGCCAGTTGGCGACTCGGGGCTGACCTGCCCTCTGATCTTGGTGAGGCGGAACAATATCGAGCCGTGAATGGGCTCTGTTCTCTTTCACCCCATCTGTGTTGCGTGATTGCAGCGGCCCAGGCTTTCAACAGCCCTGGGCTTCGTATCTCCGAAATCTTAAAAGCTCCCCTCTTCCACTTCTTCCCTTTTCCTTTGAGCTGAATGCCTGGGGACTTGCTTGCATGAAGAATCAGCCTCTTCTGTTTTGCGTTAGGCTTAATTCTTGCATTACAGCCGCAGAAGAGTTTCCGCGCCAGCAGCACGCATTCCTGGCGGTGCCTGGCGCCCTTCTGCCGGCTTCCCTCAATGGCGACAAACTGTAGCCATCCACAGCCACAGGTTACGGCTGGAGATGGGAGAAAACAGTTTTATTTTTTCATGGATTTCAGCGTTTTCCAAAAGTTGGAAGTGGAGAAAGCAGGGTTGCGTGTTTTTATTCAAAATTTACCTGATAATTTACCCTCCCCGGGCCAGTGTGTGAGACACTGAACTCACGGATTAAAAACTGTGAAAGGTACTTGGTTTACTCACTGGGGGGGAAATGTAAGGATCACTCACAGATATGGAAACCCAGAGCACAATCCTAACCTGGAGTTAGGCCAGTACAGTTAGGCCAGCAAAGTTTGGCTGGCCCAAGGGCCACCATAAAGCACCATAAAGAAGGATGACACCACTTTTCATCAACGCCAGTGCCATCTCTTGTGGCAAGTGCACCATCCGTCTTGGGCATGGAACAAAAGTGCCATCCATGAGGTCATCAGCATTTGCCCGGGATGTAGCACAGATTTGGATGGACAACACAACTGGGAGTGCAATTCGAACCTGGAGTTAGAGGCCGGCCCAGCTAGGCCAGCAAAGTTTGGCTGGCACAAGGGTCACCGTAAAGCATGTTTGGACCACTCTCAGAGTCAGAAAGGATGGCGCACATCCGTGTGCTGGCCTCTGACTCCGTGAATGGTCCAAACATACTTAACGGTGTCCCTTGTGCTGGCCAAACTTTGCTTTATTTACCTCATATTTACCTCAGAATTTTACCTCAGAAATTTACCTCAGAATGCCAGACACAAGGGAGTGGCGTTTGGACCACTCTCAGACTCAGGGAGAATGGCGCATGTCTGTATGCTGGCCTCTCTGACTCTGAGAGTGGTCCAAACATACTTTACTGTGTCCCTTGTGCCAGCCAAACTTTGCGGGTGTAGCTGGGCGGCCGGCCAGGTTTGGATTGCACTCCCAGTTGTGTTGTCCATCCAAATTGGCGCTACGTCCCTGGCAAATGCTGATGCCCTCATGGATGTTGGCACTTTTGTTCCATGCCCAAGACGGATGGTGCACTCGCCACAAGAGATGGCACTGGCATTGATGAAAAGTGGTGGTGTCATCCTTCTTATCGCTCTCCTCCCGCACTGCTTTTCACCGTCTCCATGGAACAGAATGAGCAGCATATCACTGCAATGTCCCATTAGTTCCTCTATTATTGCCTGGGAGATGGGGGGGGGCTGCTTCCATTCCCATTTGTCACTTTTGCAACACCTGCTTGATAGTGGCTCTCATAGCCTGTGGAAAAAGCAGATTCTGTGCCTTGATATAACTCCCACTCTGAAGCACTTGGGAGGGGAGGAGTGCTGCTGTGGGTTTTTTCCCCCCTCCTCCTCCTGTTCAAGGATAAAACTGAGAGGGGCCATTTTCACCCTAGTAAACATGCTTGAGCACTTGGTGATGGATTTCTGGGCTACAAACTCCTAATTCTTTCCTTTCAAGGGAAGGTTCTAGCTGATATCTTTCACTGAATGATGGAACACCAACAGAACAATTCTGATCCAGAGTCGCTGTTGGAGGGGAGAATTTAGATTTATACCTCCAGACATCAACCTGTTCATGTTAACCTGTCATCTGTCAACCTGTCATCTGTCAAACTCTTTTTACTCAATGGCCAAGTGTAACTTAAATGCCACAGGAATAATGAACTTCTGAATGAACTATCCGCTGGAACTTTGAATTGAAAGATTGTTTATGAAGCACCAAGAATTGCTAGGCACTGTACAAAAACCAGAAAGAAAGACATAGACCCTACCTGCAAAATAAAAATATCTAAGAGTGCAATCCTAACCTGGAGTTAGGCTGGCACAGTTAAGCCAGCAAAAGGGATACCTTAAAGTATGTTTGGACCACTCTGGGAGTCAGAGAGGCCAGCACACAGATGTGCGCCATCCTCCCTGACTCCGAGAATGGTCCAAACGCCACTCCCTTGTATCTGGCATTCTGAGGTAAATTTCTGAGGTAAAATTCTGAGGTAAATATGAGGTAAATAAAGCAAAGTCTGGCCAGCACAAGGGACACCATAAAGTATGTCTGGACCACTCTCAGAGAGGCCAGCACACAGACATGCGCCATCCTCCCTGACTCCGAGAGTGGTCCAAACACCACTCCCTTGTATCTGGAATTCTGAGGTAAATATGAGATAAATAAAACGAAGTCTGGCCAGCACAAGGGACACCATAAAGTATGTCTGGAGCACTCTTGGAGTCAGAGAGGCCAGCACACAGATGTGCACCACCCTCCCTGACTCCGGGAGGGGTCCAAATGTGCTTTATGGTGTCTCTTGTGCTGGCCAAACTGTGCTGGCCTAACTCCAGTTAGGATTGCGCTCTAAATCTAAATCTTCACTGAAGAGAAAGAAAAGGAGAATCAAGTGGGAAAAATTAAATGCTTTTAATTTAAATTTAAACTTTATTTTTTATATTTGTATACCACCGAAGGGCTCCTTCAAGGAGCTCAGGGCGGTGTACTTGGTTCCTCCCCTCCTTTTTGCCTCACAACAACCCTGTGAGGTAGGCGAGGCTGAGGGAGAATGATTGGCCCACGGTCACCACGGAAGCTTTGTGGCCGAGAGGGATTGGAATCTGGATCTTCCAGGTCTATGTCTGTCTCCAAAACCATTTCTCCATCTCAGGTTCTGTCCCTTCCTGTCCTTTCAGTCCCCAGGATTGTGCTATTGCTGAAGATTTTTTCCAACTTACTTAGGGCAGTGCTGGTCTCTGGGGGTGGGGAATCCTCGCAGATGCCTCTGCAGGGCTCCCCAAGTCTCCACAAAGCTAAAAATAGCAATTGGAATTCATTTCCAGTTTTCAGTCGCAAAACCAGAAGTGGGCGCCATTTGCTATTTTTAGTTTTCGGGAGGCTTGGAGAGCCCTGTGCCCAGCGATGGTATCTGGTAATGAAGATTCGGAACGCTGGGCGGGACTTACGTGTGATTGGCAGCCCGTCCGTTCTGTTCCGCCGCCTGCCACGTGGGCTGCCCCTGGTTGGCGTGCCCCACTGCTCGCCCAGGCACCCGGCGCGCCCCCCACCCGTTCCCCCAGCGAGCAGGCGCCCCCTCCGGGGCCAGGGCTGCCCGCGCACTGGGCGGGCAGGCAGCGGAACGGAACGGACGGGCTGCCAATCACACGTAAGTCCCGCCCAGCATTCATTACCAGATACCATCGTTGCCTGTGCCTCCTGTGCCTCCTGGAGACTGGCACTGCATGAAGGTGGGAGAAAAGCGCCTTCTGTCCCTGGCAGTGGGAATTATAAGAACGTAAGGAGAGCCCTGCTGGATCAGGCCAAGGGCCCATCTAGTCCAGCTTCCTGTATCTCAGTGGCCTACCAGGTGCCTCAGGGAGCCCAGTAGACAATAAGACGCCTGCATCCTGCTGCCACTCCCTTGCACCTGGCATTCTTAACTAGCCTGCTTACTATCAGGGAATTCGTGAAAAATTCATCTCCCCTCTAGTGAAAAAATTCCCAAGATCAGAGGAAGGGGAGTTGTCTAAATTGTTACTATTAGGGTGTAATGCCCAGGTAACAAAGCAATGTGCCAGTTTTTTAGCGGCTGCAGGGAAGATTCGCAAAGTTTTGGTCGCTCAAGAAAGAGAGTATTAAGTCCACGAGCCTATGTTACTATTTGATGTGGTTTTATAGTGTAAGTCAAATCTTTTTTTTTATAAATAACTTTTAAGTATGTCTATTTTTGACTGCTTTTTAGCAATGCTTAAGATTTTGACCTTTAAGTGATTTAGCATGCTTTTTATTCATCTCAGAGCCTTTGTATTCCTTAGATTCTCATTGTGTATATGTATTTATGTATGGTTCTGTTTAAATTTTTGATATCTCTGGTCTTTGACCGTAATAAAGGAAAAAAAACAACAACTAGCCTGCTACTTGCGTTAGGAGGTTGCACAGCCCATCATGGCCTGTAGCCCGCGATGGACCTTTCCTCCAGAAATCTAACCAGTCCGCTTTTAAATCATGTTGCTGCATGCTCCCTCCCTGCCCCTTAAGGGAGCAGCAGGGACAAATGCTTCCATGATTGGTGGGTCATGACCCACCAGTACTGACATCACTGATTTAGGGTTTTTTTTTAAAGGCATAGCCCAGGTGTGGGTGTGTAGAGAAAGAGACTGGCAGCAGTCTCCTATTGGCAACAGCAAAACTCAGTGCAGCACAATACTAGGGCACACTGCCTTTTACGTTTTGCATTTGGAGAACAATGCGTTGCAGTGCACTCTGAGGCCAGCGTCTCCAGAATTGGCAGCAAGCTGAGTTTGGAGGGCAGAGGCACACAGAGCAAACCAGGCACACGTCAGCTTTCTCTGATTTCCTAACCAAGACCAGACGGGGTAGAGAGGTGAGGCATGCCTGACCAGGGAAGGAATTTCCAAATGACTCATCCGTTTCCACCGCAGGTCTGTTTGCAGGCAGCAGGTGGAGAGTGGTGGAAAAATCCCAGTTAGCCGCTTGCAGTCTGTGGTCTTTCCTAATCCCGACAGGCCTCCCCTAGTGTCTTCTGCTAATTTATCTGAAAGGCACTTTGGCAAAACAGAGAAGTTTTTGATGCGTGCCGCGTCAGCTCCGTAGGTAGCAGGTAAGAATTGGTTCAGAATGCAACGTGTGCTGTTGACTTAATTGATGGTTGGTTCAAACAGACTTCGGGAGCAAGACTAAGAATGGCGTTTCAGTCCTGTGGTGAATGTGAGAAAGCGAACAAAACAGGACTATTTTCACGCAGCGCCTGCAGTCGTGTTTGTCATGCAGTCTGCTGGCTTTAGAAGCAGGGATACCGTTTTCTTGATTTTAAATGTGTGCCTTGTCGTTTTGCCCAGTAATGAATTAAAATTCCAAGAAAATCGCCTCCGTCTTAGACAGTGACCTTGTTTGTTACCTTGATCTGTTCTAGGACAGAATCAATGTTAGGAAACAAAAGCAAGATCTCTTTGTTGTTTGCTGTTTACTATTATCATCTATGTTTACCTGATTCGTTGTTCTGGATGTTGTGTATGTTAGACAGAACATACGTGACCCTATCTATAGTTATTTCTTTGGTGTAAAGTGTTACTAATTAAGGGCACAATCCTAACCTGGAGTTAGGCTGGCACAGTTAGGCCAGCAAAGTTTGGCCTGCACAAGGGACACTGTAAAGTATGTTTGGACTGCTCTCGGAGTCAGAAAGGCCACCACACAGACGTGCGCCATCCTCCCTGACTCCGAGAGTGGTCCAAATGCCACTGCCTTGTATCTGGCATTCTGAGGTAAATTTCTGAGGTAAAATTCTGAGGTAAATATGAGGTAAATAAAGCAAAGTCTGGCCAGCACAAGGGACACCGTAAAGTATGTTTGGACCACTCTCAGAGTCAGAGAGGCCACCACACAGACGTGCGCCATCCTCCCTGACTCCAAGAGTGATCCAAACATGCTTTGGAGTGGTCCTTGTGCTGGCCAAACTTTGCTGGCCTAACTGTGCCGGCCTGACTCCAGGTTAGGATCGTGCTCTTAATGTAGTAGTAGTATCCAAAACCTTTATTGGCGTTACATAATACATAATACAAACGCGCGCGCGAACAAAACACATTCCAACTCAAGTAGGGGGAGAAAGAAACAAATTTAATGTTTGTAATAAAATTTGGGAGAGATCTTCATAACAGTAAATAGAAATTCAGCTACTTGGTTGGTAATAGATGCCAAAAAATCACTCAGACGTATTGGCAATGGGTCAGAAAGAGAAGAAGGGAGGGAGGAAAGAAGCGGCCCCAGAAGCCTATTGCGAGGAATAGAGTAAACCAGTGGTTCCCAAACTATTCTGAAGCACCTGAGGGTGCTACAGCAAGATGACCTCTGCTGTCTCTTCTTCCCGGTTCTCCTTGGCGCTACCATCTTGGATCATGCATCGTCTAGTGCAATTCTCGTGAGATCTCATGCAGTCCAAGACGGCAGTGATCAGGAATGCCAGGAAAGGCGCCACTGTGAAAGAAGGGCGCTGTGACCCTGGTACGTTTGGGAACCTCTGGCATAAAAGCATCTGTCCTACCCTTCCTTTTTAGAAACCTAAACAGCTTTCATGGAGATCCCAGTTGATGAACACATTGCTTTGCCCCATCTCCATGAATCCTTGCTTCTAGTGTTTGCTTCTGCAAGGAGAACCTCTGATTTCCGAAAAATGGCTCTGTTCGTTCTCCCTCGTTGCCCTGTTCTTGCAGCTCCCTCCCTGAGCACTTACGTGATGTCGTCGTCCCGTGTTCGAGAGCTGCCTGTTCTTGGGGTCTTAAGATCCGAGAAACCGCCATGAGGGACATGACTCTGCCATCCATTTCTTCCTCTCCCGCGTCATGCCTAGTTAAACACCACTAAATTATTTTTTAAAAAGATATGCACCCTTCCAGACTAGGGGCAGCTTACAGCATATAATCAAAAACAGAATATTAACAGCTCATTAACAGCAAGGAAGATTTCCAGGAAGATTTCCCGCCATAGGCAGGGAGTTGGACTAGATGACCTTCCAACTCTATGATTCAACTGCTCCCCATTGCACCCCATGCCTAAGGGGCCCTTGCGCCAGGGTTCTTGAGCTTCCTAAGTTCAGTTTAAAAGTCTGTTTTGGGTACGAAGAACCCAGAATGCTTGCCCCATTGAAGCTGTTGGCGCACGCAGGGCAATTGAAACCTTGCCGTCCACTCGATCTTTGCAACCGCTTGAGGCTGACTTCCTCACCTGCTTTCGGGACTGTTTTCGCTGCCCCCCTTTCTTTCTTGGTTTGCCAACCTGACACTTTGCGACTCTCCCATCTTGGAGCTTGCCAAGCCTTCTCCCTACGGTTCCGAGGCCCGGTGCTTTTATTTTTGTTCCGCAATTACCGCAGTAAATGCCACAACCTGCCCTCTGCTTCAAAGCAAGGGGTAATTACTCTCTCCTGAAGGTCACCAGGCATTCTTTGTGGTACGCAGGATCTGACCGTTCTCTTTTGAGTGCCGCGGAGTGATTAGCACACACAAGAGTATGTATTTTAAACCTGCTTTGGTGCTGTCTGTGATTTACGGCTTCAACATACCCATTTTGCGCCTTGTCTTGTCGGGTGGGGAGAAATGCCCGGAGGGGGTCAGACAACAGCTTCTTAAGTGAGATGATGTGCTGAAGGAGTCCCAAGAGACACCCTTCTCGTCGAAATGACAAATTGCCATTTCTGAGCTTGTGGGGCAGCTCACGTGCGAAGAGGTCACAATCCATTAGCCTTCCTCTAATGGAGAGGGGAAAGATGCAAGGGGGAAGGCTCTCTGACACGGATTTCGTCGTCCTCCTCCTCCTATTTAGTATTTATTCTTTTTTTAAACACATGTATATGCACGCTTCCACACCCCTAGTACTAGTAGTTAGAATTAGGAGTAGTTAGAATTAGGAGTGATAATGAAATAACACGACACCGCTTTCTGCAACTTCTCACTTGGGTTAAAAAAAAAGTGCAAAAAATAAAATCAATCAATCAATCAATCAACAGTATTTATATACCACTTTTCAACACAAAATTCACAAAGCGGTTTAACAGGCAAATAATAATAATAATAAAGTTAAATGGCTCCCTGTCCCAAAAGGGCTCACCATCTAAAAAGCTGCAGAACCCCACCAGCAACAGCCACTAGAAAAGACACTGCTAAAAATAAGGGAACACCACTTGAAAAAGTGCCTCTTGCCCAGTTAGCAGGGGTAATAATCATTTTATTTTGCTTTTATTCATTATTTTATTGGGAAGTGCATGGTTAACGACTGTAGCCTCATCGGCTGGCATTATATCGCCTATATTGCCTACCTCAGTGTTATTCAAACTGTGGGTCGGGACCCACTTGGTGGGTCACGACCTCATGTCAGTTGGGTTGCAGAAAGGTGGGAGCAGCCATGTTGAAAGCTGCAGACCTTATATTATCCCTATATTCCTTTTGTGAGTGTTAACTGAATTTTCAAGTGAGGGTGTTCTTTAAAATTTTGTTTTTAATTTAGTGCTTTTACATCATATTTTGTCCTCATCTTGCTTTCTGTCAGGGATGTTTCATGGTTGCACAATTGCTGCAGTCCAAGAATGCCAATTTGCATTTCAGGAGTGTCATTTTATTATGTCACAGTGGCAGCACTTCCTTCTTGATGACGTCACTTCCGGCCATGACGTCACTTCCGGTGGGTCCCGACACAAGTGCCATTCTAAAAAGTGGGTCCTGGTCTAAAAAGTTTGAATACCACTGGCCTACCTGGTATACTGTACTTTTCAAATTATGGTGATTTATAATGCTAATAGAAATTTTGATTAAAGCACATAACACCCCCCCTTTTCACTTCTACCTTGTGGAAAAAACAAAACCGTTTCCTGCCCCCTCTAGTATTGCTTTTCTGCAAAAAAAAAGTTCACCCAGCAGTTTACATAGCAAAACGAACAGGCAAAGGGCTCCTTGTCCCCAGTGTTTGGAGAGGTTCTGCCTCCTCTGTGCTTTAATTCTTTGAAAGGTATTTCCGAGCTCTTGCAGGCTCTTTGATTGTCCTGAGGACCGAGTTCAGCGGGTCAGTGCTCCCTTCGGCTGTATCCATCCTTCCAGTTAATCAGAAATGGTTGAGGGCCAATTGCCTGCACTTCCATTAACCGAGGCACTTCAGATTGTTGTAATGGCATAAAAGGCATCTTTTTGTGGACTTGGCTCGACAATGCTGGTTTCCAGTATCTGATGGGCAGTTACTGCATGGTTGAACACAACCCTTATCTTGCACCCAGAACAGCATGGGGCAAATTGTCTGTCTGTCTGTCTGTCTGTCTGTCTGTCTGTCTGTCTGTCTGTCTGTCTGTCTGTCTGTCTGTCTGTCTGTCTGTCTGTCTTTTGCAGTAAACTGTAAGTAAATAAGAATGAAATTAAACACTCTCTCCTATACTGGGTGAATACTTACAGCTGATAACTCGTCTTTTGATTTTTACTAACTGTTCATTCATCTACTTAGAGCACAATCCTATACTTGCACAGCATCGACGCTGTGCTGTCGCAAACATTTCATCAGGTGCTCCTGCATCCATCAGCTACATTGGTTGTGCACCAGTTGAGCGCCGGTGGCACTCAGTAGGCGCAGGCAGCGGTGTTATGCTGCCGGAACGCTGGGCGGGACATCCAGATCTGTGCCTGCTGATTTGCAGGCGCAGGTGAACATGTGCAGCAGTGGTCCGAATCTGGGCCACCGTAGCTGGGGCTTAGGATTCAGTGCTATGGCCATTGTCCGTCGCCGCCCACTCTACCACCCCATTACACCCCCGGTATGCCTCTGCTACACCCTCCACGATGCCCTGCGCCCAGCGGTGTTATGCTGCCGGAACGCTGGGCGGGACATCCGGGTGATCGACAGCCCACCCGTCGCGTTCCGGAGCGTTACGCCGTTTGCGTAACCAATTACGCCGCTTGCGTACATTACGCAAATGGCGTAACGCTGCGGAATGCGACGGGCGGGCTGTCGATCACCCGGATGTCCCACCCAGTGTTCCGGCAGCATAACACCGCTGGGCGCAGGGCATCGTGGAGGGTGTAGCAGAGGCATACCGGGGGTGTAATGGGGTGGTAGAGTGGGCGGCGACGGACAATGGCCATAGCACTGAATCCTAAGCCCCAGCTACGGTGGCCCAGATTCGGACCACTGCTGCACATCTTCACCTACGCCTGCAAATCAGCAGGCACAGATCTGAGCGGCCCCCATAGGGCTGGATGGGACTTACCCAGGTGCAAGGGGAAGACCTCCCCTTGCCCTGCACTGTGCTGCTGCTGCCGCCTCCTACTGGGCTTAGGATACAGCCCTGCCGCGCCGGCCTTGCTACACTGGCGCTGCTTTCCATGGGCACAAAGTCTGAATGTGATGAACTTTAACAACCACCCCAACCACAACAAAAAAGCTTGGCATAGCATTGATGTTGTTGTTGATTCTTTGGTTTTAGTTAAGCTGCCTTGTTGTTCAGTCGCTAAGTCGTGTCCGACTCTTCGCGACCCCCTGGACCACAGCACGCCAGGCCTCCCTGTTCCCCACTAGCTTCCGGAGTTCGCCCAATTTCATGTTCATCGCTTCGGTGACACTGTCTAACCATCTCATCCTCTGCCGACCCCTTCTCCTTTGGCCTTCCATCTTTCCCAGCATGAGGGTCTTTTCTAAAGAGTCCTCTCTTCTCATGAGGTGGCCAAAGTATTTGAGCTTCAGCTTCAATAACTTCTGGTAGTTCCCAACAATTGAAAAAGTGGGTCTAGTGCTAAAAAGTTTGAGAAACACTGCTCTAAATCTTTTCTGATTATTACAAATGTTTTTTTGTGTGCAGAAGGGTGGGTGAGGGTTGCATTTGGTCCACGACAATTCCAATTTTTGCCTCTGCGGTCTGTGTGTTCCTAAATGTTGGGCACCACTGATTTAGTATCCACCCCTTTGGCCCAAGACAGGATGTTTTTTCTTGCGTTTTGTTGTTCTTTTGCACTTGCTGGGGCCAACTCAGCCCTGGCCAGCCTCTTTCAGTGTTTTGAAATCTGCCTCGTGAAGCCAAAGTGAGGATTTCATCTTTCAATTTGGGGGACAGTTTCTTCCTGTTGATAGCATGCTACTTTAGGAATGCAGATCTATCTCCAACTCTCCCAGGACTGTCATTTTGCCGGCTAAAAACTGGCTCCACAGCTCATTTAAAAACCAGCGTGCTCTGTTTTTGAGTCTGCATGGATGTAAGTGCCAAGCTTGAAAGATTTGCATTGCCCACAGGCAAGCCTGAATACAAAGTGTGAATTTTATTTTTATTCCAAACACAGTTTTTTAAGTTCCAGAAAAGCACATGAAAAGAACAAAAATACTAGTCCCCCCCTTTTCGCTTTGTATTCTCTTCAGGTTTATTATGCAAAAAAAAATGAAAAAAAGAAAAAGAAAAGAAAAAAAGAAAAAAGGCAGCTTTTTTTTTTAAATTCCAGAACAGTTTAGAAAGCCAGGCTGAAAAGATATACAAAAGGCCCCAAACTTGACCTCGGTTTGGAAGGACTGAGTAATAAAGACATATTAGAATACCCATCGAAGCACTAATATTTCAGAGAATAGGCAGGGGACCTTGTGAGAAAGAAAGAAGGGACATATTTTTTCTCATCTGCCTTTGACCGTAGAACTAGGTCCAGTGGGTACAAACTGCAAGAGAGGAGATTCTGGCTGGACATCAGGAAGAATTTCTTGACGATAAGGGCAGTACGATAGTGGAACAGATTGCCGAGGGAGGTGGTGGACAGGACTGGCTCTAGCAGCGGCGGGGCCCAATGTGGGGCATTCCTGTGGGGCCCCCAACCCTCCCTGTGGGGCCCCCCACTCACCAAGAAGAGCTCTGTTCGTGCCACATGCAAAGCATGGCATGTGGAAGTAATTGGTGGTGACATCATCACATCACCGCCAACTGCTTCCAGGTGGCCCATCTTGGGCTGTGCAGAGGCAGGTGGGAGAGACCCAGGTCAAGCTGCTCTGCTCGCCCCACTGACTTACAGCCCACTGAGATCCCAGCTGCAGCCACAGGCAATAGGCTCACCCTGCTAGTGTGGGGCCCCCTGAAGCGTGGGGCCCGATGTGACGACATGGGTCACGTTGGCTTAAAGCCGGCCCTGGTGGTGGATTCTCTGTTCAGCAGGATTTCCCCCAAAATATCTTGAGAAGTTGGATTTATCAGGACAAACCCCAGTGGGTTGCAGGGAGGGGGGAGTGGGTCCTGACCCACCGTTTGAATAACACTGCACTACTTTGTTTGCTTTGTGGCCTGAATGTCGGTTTTTTGGAGGGAGGAAAATAGTACGCTGCTGATTAGTGAGGGGTGAACCTCGCCCCGCCCGATTGGGGCCTATGGGGGAAAGACATTACGATCGGGTGCGTTTTTGATAGTGTCTGGAAACGGCTGGTGCCCACCAAGTTAAAGTCTAAGCCCTTAATTGCGGCAGCAAAGCCCTTCTTGAAAATGTCAGTTCTGTAGCTTTTAATAAAACCCAACCCAACAAGGGCACCTTAACTGCTTTGTCTCGAAGGAGGCTTCTTATCATGGCAGAAGAGGAGAATATCCCTTCCCACACAGAGTTTGGAACAAAGCACATTCAAAGCATTTGCACCCTGTTTCGTGGAGGTGAAAAGGACCTTGCTGAAAAGGACCTTCTACGGCAGTGGCTGTCAAACCTCTTAGCATTGGGACCCACTATTCAGAATTACAGTGGGTCCGGGACCCACCAGAAGTGATGTCATGGCCGGAAGTGCTGCCACTGTGACGCCAGAGCCTGCTGCTTTCCAGAGAATGCAGCCATCAGTTGGGTTATTTCTCAGCCGTTTTCCAGTGGCAACGTGAATCAGAAAGGACAAAAAGGCTATTTACAACCTTGAGCAAAACAGCCACACAGCCCTCCCCGTTCCCAGTGTCCCATCTTTCCATATTTTCATTGACGGCTGCCCTAGTTGCTATACGACCCACCTGAAATTGGCTCGCAACCAGCTGGTGGGTCCCAACCCACACTGTGGGAACAACTGATTTATAGGATGCCCCCCAACAGAGTCAGACCATTGGTCCATCTAGCTCACTATGGTCAAGATCTGATCGGCAAGAACTCTTCATAGTTTCAGACAAAGGGTCTTTCCCTCCTAATCTGAGACCTTCAGCAGGGACCTTGCTAATGAGTTATGGGCCTCTCCCTTCAATCCCTTTCCTCTACGGCAGCAGAGGGTCCACTGTGGGCACACTGTGGGTTGTGACCAGTGGTGTCAGCAGCGGGCGTGCTTTCGCCATAATGCAATGGGACGCAGCGAGCACGCTGCCGATCACCGCGGAAAACCGCCCAGCGACCGCGAAAACTCCGCCCAGTGAACCCGTAGGCTGACACCACTGGTTGTGACCCAATTTTTGGTGGTTTGTGAAACTGACTGGGCAGATTAGGCTGTGTGCATCAAGGGTTTGGGAGGGGAACACTGTTGCCCAGTCACCATTATTGGTGAACATTATTTGTGAACTTTGTGTTGAAAAGCAGTATATAAATACTGTTGATTGATTGATTGTTGATTGATTATAGCCGCACCCCTTGGCATTCATAAATCAGGCAGCCGTCTTTAGGGCCTCTAAAACATTTGAGAACCACTATTCACCCCTGTGCAGTATCTTTCTAGTGGCTGTTGCTGGTGATGGTCTGCATTTTTTTTTTTTAGATTGTGAGCCCTTTTGGGACAGGGAACCATTTAACTTCATTATTATTATTTGCCTGTAAACCACTTTATGAACTTGTGTTGAAAAGCGGTATAAAAATAACTATTGATTGATTGATTGATTGATTGATTGATTGATTGATTGATTGCTCGATTGCTCTAGGGTAATCTATTTTTTTTTGAAAAAAAAATTATAAATTAATCCATTTCACAGTCACTAAAACCAAGTGGTTTTGCAGCTATTTCCTTTTCAAAAGCGATCTACCTATTTTGTTTGTTTGCTTGCAGGCTTACATTTCTGCCATTTTATACTCAAGTGCGCTGAAATCCATTTGCTTTCACACACACTTTTTAAGTGCATGTTTTGATGGCTTTCCATTCTACCGTAGAGAGAGAAAGTCTCTAGGAAATCGTATGTATATCTCTAAGACTCAACAGACCTCGGCTGGGAACCTGGGGCCCTGAAACCTTTTTTTTTTTTTTAATGGAACCTGCAGCTCCTAAGGCCAGCCCTGTCTGTGAAACTGGTTAGACTGCGAGCCAGTGACTGACCCAAAATCACCTAATAACTTTCATGCCCAGGATTTGAACTTGGGTCTTCTGGTTTCAGTTCAACCCTTGAATCACTCTGCCATGCCAACTTGCGATTTTTGATTGTCGCTCGTCATAATTGTAACATGACGTATTATATATATTTTTTGCACTTTGTGAGCATGCTGAGTGCTACACAAGTATCGCCGTGATAAATCCTTTACAACAATCTTGAAAAGCAGTGGTTCCTACTGCTACCTGTTCACAGTGGTTCACAGGTTACAAGCCCTGATGGGTATGTGTAGCTTCCTGGTTTTAGAAACAGTCTACCACAGAATGCTAAGTACAGGGGAGTGGTCACAGGATGCAGACATCTTGCTGTCTTGTATGCTCCCTGAAGCATCTGGTGGGCCACTGTGAGATACAGGAAGCTGAATTATGTGGGTCTTTGGCCTGATCCAGCAAGGCTCTTCTTTTCTTAAGGCTCAGACTGAATTCCAAATTATTATAGCTCCCTCCCCACAGACAGGAAATCAAATTCTCTATTTACCTCATATTTACCTCAGAAATTTACCTCAGAATGCCAGGTGCAAGGGAGCGGCAACAGGATGCAAGCATCTTGCAGTCCTGTGTGCTCCCTGAGGCATCTGGTGGGGCACTGCGAGATGCAGGAAGCTGGACTAGATGGTCCTTTGGCCAGATCCAGCGGGGGCTCGTCTTATGTTCTTATTCCTCAAATGTTTTCGACTGGAAACTCCTTTGACCTATTGGGCTTCCATTAGGGCTACAATCCCATACGTTGTCTAGGGCGGTATGGTTTTTGTGAGGACCCCACAGCGCACTTGGCTGGTTTCCGTGGCTTCCCAGGGAGCTACAGCTCAGAAGAAATGACGTATCCTTGATATCTCTCTCAAGGATAATGGAGGAAGAGGTTGTGTATCTGGGAGGAGATGTGGACACTGCTGGTTCAGGCACACACGCATGGGAGCTGAAACATTCTCTGCTCTGAAATGTTGGAGGCTCGACAGAAAGCAGCAGCTCGGTGATGAAGTGAAGCACGGCAGCCGTTGCCGGCTGCTTAAGAGCATTCTCGTGTCCATAGGTTTATTTCCAGATGAGATGAAAAAAAAAGGTCCTGACTCGCATGCGGTTCGGTTCTTAAGGCAATCAGTGACGGTCTGGATTGCCGCTGTGTTTTGAAGTGTGCCTCAGATGGGAAAAGCAGAGGCCCATTTATCAAAGGTTTGAAGTGGTCCTTCTGGAAGGCGCTAAACCAGAGCATTGATCCCCAGGACGGCTGTACGTGCGTAGGGGAGGCGACTAAGCGCACGGTCTGAGCTTTGCTTCTTGATGTGGCTGTTCTTGTTCACGGCACAGCACTGCCAGATCCAAATAAAATGATTAAAAGAAAATAAAAATAAAAAAATGAGCAAAACAAACTTAGTTTTGTCAGGTGTTGGCGAACACTGGTGTGTCACCCCAAATGTTGTGGCGTGTCACCTTTGACTCGCGTGTCATAGGTTCGCCATCAGTGACCTAGACTGTAAACTCCTCAGGACAGGGAGCTTTTTCATTGTATGCTGAGCACCATGTACATGGATGGCACTATATAAATAAAAACATTTTTGCAGCCTAAAAGGTTCCTCTCCAATCTCTCAAAGGACATTTAAGTGGCCAAGGAACAGGTCACCTTGGACCAGTCTCTCTCTCTCTCTCTCTCTCTCTCTCTCTCTCTCTCTCTCTCTCTCAGAGCGCAATCCTAACCTGGAGTTAGGCCGGCACAGTTAGGCCAGCAAAGTTTGGCCAGCTCAAGGGACACTATAAAGCATGTTTGAGCCACCCTCGGAGTCAGGGAGGATGGCGCACGTCTATGTGCTGACCTCTCTGACTCCGAGAGTGGTCCAAACATACTTTACGGTGTCCCTTGTGCTGGCCAGACTTTGCTTTATTTATCTCATATTCACCTCAGAAATTTACCTCAGAAATTTACCTCAGAATGCCAGAGACAATGGAGTGGCATTTGGACCACTCTTGGAGTTAGGGAGGATGGCGCATGTCTGTGTGCCGGGCCTCTCTGACTCTGAGAGTGGTCCAAACATACTTTATAGTGTCCCTTGTGCTAACTTTGCTGGCCTAACTCCAGGTTAGGACTTCACTCACAGCCTTGTGTACCTCACAGGGTTGTTGTAAGGACAAACGGAGAGGAACTGTGTCCACCACCCTGCGCTCCTGGGAGGAAGGGCAGTATAGAAATGTGGGAAAATAAAATAAAGAGGAGTAAAAGAAATTTTTTCCCCTCACACCCAGCATTTTGTGGTGTGGCAAGTTAAACTGTGTTCTGGCAACCACCTGTGGACTGTTCTGTGCACTTAGGTCAGATCCGCTGCTGGGAGTACCGTGATGGAAGAAAGGGTGGTTATAAAGGTATTGGCTGAATAATTTTGAAAGCTTGCTGAAAGCTGAAAGACTGCTGGTTTGTCATGCAGGTCCTTCAGAGAGGTGACTTTCCACTTCCATGTTCTCCATGTGTTGAGGCGCAGGTGGGCGGTGTGTGGGCAAGATTGTGTGTCTGACCCTGAATTTACCTGATGGTTTACCTGATGGTCTCAAGTGCTCCATCCATGTCTTTTATTTACAAGCACTGTAGAGAGAGTGCAAATTACGTTTAAATCCCTTCTAAATGGGAAATAAATGGGACATTGGAATGAGCTCTGCTTATATTACTGGAGTTATTGAGAGCATACAGCTCAATTACAGTGTATTCTGCGTGGGCCCATTTAAAAATAAAGCTGCGTTTTTAATTAATTTCTATGTATTTATTATTGCAAAAGTCAGTAAAGCGATACAATTAATGTCAAAAACAGTCATGCTACCCTTTTACGGTCTGTTAATCTATTAGTTTGTATTAATCTGAAATACAGGCAACCAGCATCCTCAGGGGATCCATTCCAGCCCCCCCCCCCATGGATACGGAAACCATGGATAGAGGGAACCCTATTTCTGCAGTCCTCTGCAACCTCCCCTGCTCCCATTAACCTTTGTAGAGGCTTTCTGGCAGTGCTTCTTCTTTTTACACGTCACTATAAGCATGCAAGCTTATAGCAAGTGCAGACAGTCTGCAGGCAGCCTGAATGCTTGAAGAGATTAGATTGAACATGAACAGGAAGCAGCCTGTAGCCTGCCTGCACTTTCTATAAGCTTATAGTGGCCTGTAAAAGAAAAAAAAATGCTGGTGAGCCTCTAGATCAGTGGTATTCAAACTTTTTAGACCAGGACCCACTTTTTAGAATGGCATGGGTGTCAGGACCCACCAGAAATGATGTCATTCACCTGGGAGTGATGTTGTGGCAGGAAGTGACATCATCAAGCAGGAAGTGCTGTCATTGTCACATAATCAAATGACACTCCTGAAATGCAAGTTGGCATTCTTGGACTGCAGCAATTGTACAACCAGGAAACATCCCTGGCAGAAAGCAAGATGAGGACAAAATACTATGCAAAAGCATGGAACTAAAAAAATTTTTTTTAAAAAAATTCCTCACTTGACGATTCAAACTGTTAACATTTACAAAAGTAATATAACAAGAGTGAGGTTAGCAGTTTCCAAGATGGCTGCTCCCAGCTTTCCGAGACCCACCTGACAACAGGTCACGATCCACCAGGTGAGTCCCAACCCACAGTTTGAATAACACTACTCTAGATAACATTAATGGGGGTGCGGAGGCTGCCACCTAGATCTATGGATACTAGATCTGTGGATACCAGGAGGCTGTATGCTTTAAAAATCAATATGCTTTTAACACCTTGCAGCAGGAATTAGCTCTTTGGACAGCATAGCTTCATGCAGTCCTTTGCTTGCTAGGATAGGCTTAGTGTGCAGAATGAAAACCAAAGCCTAAATTTAGTGGCTTTATAGCTGGAGGTGTAAATCTGAGAGGGATTGACTCACCTCCTCCTAAGCACTACAGAGCCATCAAAGCAGTATACAGAAGCTGCGGTTCTGGGCATGGAAGGCATGAGTCTCACAAACTGCTGGGTTCCGCTGTTGGTTTTTTTGCAATGGTGATTGCCAGTTTCCCTGAGCGATGACGCAGTCCATTCTCGTTTCGTTAGGAGCAAAGCCCCAGCAACCAGACCTCGATAGCAATGATGCAAGAGCCACAAGAAATGGTCGAGGAGACTGTGACCGTCGAGGAAGATCCCGGCACCCCAACGTCCCATGTTTCTATTGTGACTTCAGAAGATGGAACCACCAGGAGGACCGAGACTAAGGTAGAGGTGGCAGATTTGGGTCTTTTCTCAATCAAGGCTGATGGGGAAAAGTGGTGGGGAGAGCAGTACAAATGTGCTTGGGTATCCGTGGGATTCCACCACGACTCTGCGGATAACAGAAATTGCAGATGTGGGGGACCCACTTAAAAAATATGTCTAAAGTTAAGGGGAAAACGTGATACGTTCTGGGTGAGCCTGGGCCAGGGATGGCAAATTTTTTGGATTTGCCATGTCATAGAATCATGGAGTTGGAAGGGACCTACAACGTCATCTAGTCCAACCCCCTGCCTGTAGCAGGATATCCTCCTAGAGCATCTCCAGCAGGTGCCTGTCGAGCCTCTGGTTGAAGGTCTCCAATGAGGGAGA
Source organism: Lerista edwardsae (assembly GCA_029204185.1). Classification (NCBI taxonomy): domain Eukaryota; kingdom Metazoa; phylum Chordata; class Lepidosauria; order Squamata; family Scincidae; genus Lerista; species Lerista edwardsae. Next base: position 2,521,096 of record JAJKFI010000093.1, read on the forward strand.
ATCTACCACCTCCCTTGGCAGTAGATCTACCATCTATTCCACTGTTGAACCGCCCTTATCGTCAAGACATTCTTCCTGATGTCCAGCCACCAGAAATGGCTAACTTGACTCTGCTGGTGTGTCGCTCCCCAGTCACAACAAAGAGAAACATTTACATATACTTTTTTTTAAAAAAATAGTCCAATCATGTGTGGGGCTATGCATTATATAAAGAAACATCAAATCATAACAAAAAATCAAATCATTACAAAAACAAACTCAGTTGTTGACGGGTGTTGGTGAATGCTGGCGTGTCTCCCAAAACGTCATGGCGTGTCACCTGTGACACGTGTGTCACAGGTTCGCCATCACTGGCCTGTGCAGAGGGAGGAGCTTCAGCACAGCCAGGAAGAGCAGTTAGAAGCTCAAAAGATTGCTTGGAGACCTCCAAATGCAGCCAATCCACTGCGCAAGGATAGAGGATGCGATTTGGGGCTTTTTCTTTCTTAACTTTAGACATGGTTTTAAAGTGGGTCTCCTGTATCCTTGGCAACTGTGGATAAGTGAAACTGCGGATGTCAAATCTGTGGATACCGGGGGACACCTGTGTACAGCGAGTCCTCACTTAAAGTGCTTTTATTCACAGTAATTTCATTGTAAAGCTGATGAGAAAAAAAACCAATTCCCTGATGTGGAGTTTGCACATTTTGTGGAGTTTGCACATTCTCCCCCTGTGTGGGTTTTTCCTGGCCTGGAAAGCTCACACATTTCAATGCTTGATATTAGAAGTGTTTTGGGTCTTTGGTGATGTTTTTTGTGACCAACAATATGCTGTAGGACTATAAACTAGGCATGTAGAATATTTTTCTGTGGTGAAATTGGCTTCTTTATAAGTTGTTTTGCTTAAAGTTGCTGCTTCCAAGAACCTATTGAGAACTGTAAGTGAGGACTTGCTATAAAAGTATGTAATAGTTTTCAGGCGGCTTGGGCCAGATTCCATGAGGCAAGGAGTTCCATAGTTTTGGTTTTTTTTGTTTTCACTCTGTAGCTTTTTGTCTTCACTATGGAGAAAGTGAAAATCATTGTTGGTTGCTCCGTCAAGGATACCAGGAATATAGCTTTATGTTGGAGTTTGACTTTTGTTATTGGTTCTGCTGTATTCAAACCAGTCTGTCAAATACCTTGTCTCAATCTTTTTGGGCATTACCAGGTTGCTCCCCTGCAATCTGCCAGGAGCCGTCTCCTGAATCCCAGAGAATCTGGCATCTCCATTTGTATCGTCTTCCAAGTTGGTCCTCTCACTGCACCAGAACCAGGGGACATCCACTAAAATTCATTCCACGACAATTAGAGCTGATAAAAGGAAATACTTTTTTACTTAGCAGGTAATTAATCTGTGGAAAGCCTTGCCACAGGAAGTGGTGATGGCATCTGGCCTAAGTGCCATTAAAAGGGGACTGGACAGATTTCTGGAGGAGAAGTCCATTGTGGGCTACAGGCCATGATGGTTAGTGCAACCTCTTTACATGAGTAGTAGGCTACTTCAGAATGCCAGGTTCAAGGGAGTCACAACAGGATACAGGTATCTTGTTGTCCTGTGTGCTCCCTGAGGCATCTGATGGGCTACTGCGAGATGCAGGAAGCTGGACTAGGTGGGCCTTTGGCCTGATCCAGCAGGGCTCTTCTTACGTTCTTATGTTATGTTCGCATAACATAGTGGTCTACTTAAAACTCTGACAATTGATTTCTCTTAAGTGTCCTGGGTTGTCTTGGAATCATAACCTAGTGAATATATAGGAAGTTCCCCTTCCACTGTTGGATCCCAGTATCCATCTTCCTCACCGTTGATCCATCTGCTCAGATTGGCAGCTTCTTCTCTTCAGGGTTCCAGAAGGGACCTTCTCCAGTGCACAACCAGTGCTCTACCATTGAGCTATGGACCCCCAGTTCCAGACACCAGGATTGGAGAGGCAATAGGGACTTTGAGTGGGAGAAGAAGGAGTGGTTCTCAAACGTTTTAGCACTGGGACCCATTTTTTAGAATGAAAATCTTTTCATAAGCAGAAGTGATATCATTAAGCTGGAAGTGATGTCATGGCATGAAGTGACATAATCCAGCATGTAGATTTTTTAACACTACCTCGTATGACAAAATCAATTAAGTAAATTAAAAGTTTACAAAATTAATTAAATAAATTAAAAGTTTATAAAAAAAGTTTTATTTATTAAAAATAAATTTTAAATAAAGAACAACCCACCTAACCTCCCCAAACAATTGCTGATCTATTTTTTTTTAAATCCCCCAAATATCCCAAAGGCTGGAATCCTATCCACCTTTACCCTGGAGCAGCGTTGTCATTCAGCCGGAACGCTGGGCGGGAGGAACTGGTGAGCGACAGCCGTTACGTTCCGGTCCGTTTCGCCGCGGGGGCGGGGAAGACGGCAAAATGGACCGGAATGCAACCGGCGGGCTGCCGCTCACCCGTTCCTCCCACCCAGCGTTCTGGCTGAATGACAACGCTGCCCTGGAGTAAACCCCATTGACTCTCAGTGTTAAAAGAACATACATAGCAGCCTGTTAAAAGTACAGATCTGTAACATTTCCATAAATGCAATCACATACCATGGTAGCGTGGTGGTGCAGGGGGTTAAACCACTGCTGCTGGGCTTTCCGACCGGAAGGTTGGGAGTTCAAGACTGCGTGACGGAGTGAGCTCCCGTCGCTTGTCCCAGTTCCTGCCAACCTAGGAGTTCGAAAGCACCTAAATGCAAGTAGATAAATAGGGACCACTTCGGTGGGAAGGGAACGGCATTCCGTGCGCTACGGCGTAGAGTCATGCTGGCCACATGACCACGGAAGCTTGTCCTCAGACAAAATGCCGGCTCTACAGGCTTTGAAACGGAGATGAGCACCGCCCCCTACAGTCAGTCACGACTAGACCATCCGGTCGTGGGGAAACCTTTACCTTTTTTACCATGGTAGCATCAAGTCTATTTAAAACAAAATATACATTGAAATGATTGGGGACCCTCCTGAAATTGGCTCACAGCTTGCCTAGTGCGTCCCAAACCATAGTTTGAGAAACACTGTACTAATTGTTTCTAAACGATGACATATATTGGCCAAACTTTTTTTATAGGTTGGCCAAACTTTTTTTTAACGTACAAGCCACATACAATAAACTTCAGTGTTTGAGAGCTGTAATATTTAAGAAGCATTTAAATTCTTAAATAAATTTACTCACCATGAACCTTCAACTTGCGTTATAGTCCAGTGATACAGATTATACCCAGCGAATAATTACAAAGTTTGAATTTTTTTTTTTTAAAAAAAGCTTTTATACCAGTTGTGATGCAAAACTAGTTGTGAGGGACTCAGCCTGCATATTTCCGCAAGCTGAACTTTATATGTCAGAGCAGAGGCGTTTCTACAGGGATGGCAAAGCTCTAAGTTTTGCAGGAAGCCTTACCCTGTCATGTAAATCCTTCCTCTCCCTTGCTGCTGTAGCCAGTAAGCAACGCCAAGATGTTGCTGTTCCCTGTGAGGATTGGCTAAAACGGTGCAGGAGAGGAGTGATTTCCACTGCAAGGTAAGGCTTCTTGCAAAACTTAGAGCTTTGCCATCCCTGTAGAAACGCCACTGTGTCAGAGTCACATGTGGCTCACCAGCCAAATCTTGCTGAGCACAATGGGCTTACTTCTGAGTAAAATAAAATGTACCATTTTCAAACACCTCTAGATATAGCTTTTGGTGCTTTTGGTATATGCCTGGTTGAAAAGATATTCCAACCTTAAAATAATCTGGATGAGAGACTTGCAGCTCTCATCCCTCATCTCATTGCAGCATGAAGAAATTAACTTGAGAAATTGACGTTGCCAAATATTAGGCAGTGGTAACAGGTGAATGAATAATTAGAAAGAGCCCATAGCCAGATCCAGAATTGGCTGGATTTTGAGCAGATGCCCTCAGGAAAAAGATCACTGGGGAATATATTACGGCTGCAAAAATTGGATGTACAAACACATTTAAATTCATTCGAATGTCATTTGTGTTAGGTTTATTCACTGCTGACAATTCTATAACATTTTGCTGCTGCTGTTAATTTCTATTCCTAAAACTCTCCCTCTGTAAGAGCTTTTAGTGTTGCATTTTGATTTATCTGTTTGGGCAAACAAACCTGCATAAGGGGTTTATTGTTTGTTTTTTCCCCTCCAGATTTTTTTTTAATTATTGGTGGTGTTTGTGTTGGATAACCTTTGTTGTTGTTGTTGTTGTTGTTGTTGTTGTTGTTGTTGTTGCTTGATCTGCTGCCTTCTGCTGGTTATGTTTTTGATGTTGCTTGTTAAATCAGAAATAACGAAAGTGTGAGAAGGGAAGCAGGGAACATAGATTGGAACATAAAATTTCAACTTGGCTAAAGGAAAAAAAAACAAAATCGATCAAAAGGGTGGAAATGGACTATTTAACATATCTACAGGAAGATATTATTCAATATATAATGTTCTTGTTTTGGCTAATAGTCTGCTTAATGGGCGAGAGTTGTGGATAGAGAGCATAGAAGAAATATCCTTTTCCTTCTCTGTTTTTGGAAGCAGATATAGGGAGAGCCGGCCTTAGGAATTTCAGAGTCAAATGAAATTGGGGGGGGGGGGGTAAAACCCCTGTGGGGCCCCCCTGCTCACCAGGATGAGCTTTAGCGGCAAAACACCTGGCAGCAGCATGACCTCCAGTTCCTTCCGGAGGAGACCAGTTCTAAGCCAATCAGAACCGGGTGAAGGTGGACTGGAAAAGGCAAAGTGGGAAGGGAAGTGTGGTGGAGAGAAGAGTGGAAGGCTAGAGAGTCTCCAACCAGTTCCTTCTCCTCTCTGTTTGCTCTATCACTCTGTCTTCCTCTTCCTTTTCCAATCCAGGGTGGAACAGCAGCAGTAGAGACAACTAGGTAGGCAAAAGTGGGTCCCCTTTCTGAGCTGGTCCATGAGGCATCTGGCTTCATGAATGGGGGGCAGCCCTAGATGGACTGGTGAATAAAGAGGAGGTGGTTCTTTACATACTCCAGGTCCAGACGGTTATGCTCACAGCGTGGCCAGCTCATCTGCCTGGGATTCTGAAGGGTAAGTGTTCTAGTCCCAGATGCTTTGAGACATGGGTTGAACCCAGGAGAGTCTTCCACACAGGTGCGCAACTAGCTGGTCTTTGACTGTAAGAAAGACAACTACTACAACTACAGTTGCGCAACTGACAAAAGTATCTTTCCTCCCTTTGTCTGCTCCAAACATACATTTGGAAAAATTATAGGTTGGGGATGTGTTTGAAAACGGTGTTATTTTTTGCAGATTGTGTGATTTGAAAGGAAGAAAACAGTGCTATACATGTTTTTATTTTCATTCCAAATTCTCATTTTTATTAATTTTAAATGCTTGAAAAGTGTACCAGGTAGATGACACGGGTGATATAGCATCAGCGGATACAGCCACAGTATTATTTCTAACTGGAAAAGTAACCTATTTTATTATCTGGAAATACCTTAAAACATGTTTTGTGTTTTTATTTGGATACTTTAACACCAATAAGGGAATGTTTTGTGTTTTTATGTGTTTTTAACATCAAAGAACCCCTCATTATAGACCATAAATGTCATGCAGAGAGCGTAATCTTGATGAGACAAAACTAACACAAAGACTCTCCCCCCAATTTCGTTAAATGAAGAAAACCATGTCAATACGTTCTTTTATAAGGCTTTAACTTCATCCCTGGAAGCAGATTAAACCAAAAGGTACAGCCAGTGATGTCATGCAGGGGGAACGTGGGGGAACTCAGTTCCACTAGTTAAAATTAGGGCTGACTCCGCCCACTTCACTCTCCCTCCTTCCCACTCTCAATTCCTCTGCAAAGAGCTTTTCTTCTTGGTTGGCCGGCACTGAGAGGGTTAAAGGGAGCGACTCCGGATTCCTAGGGGGGGCGAAGGCAGTGATGTCATTCAGGGGGAACGGACCAGAATGGGCGTTCCAGATCCTAACGGGCTCCGTGGCTGGTTCCGGGTTCCCAACAAGTGCCAATCAAAAGTGAGTACCTGTTCCTAAATCATTTGAGTGACACCACTGGGTACAGCCTATTTTTTAAAAAAATAGCAGGGCCTCTTTCGTTCCCTAACTGTTAGATAAAAGGGCAGCCATGTGGATGATAGAGGTTGCCCAGAATAGTTATACAGTAGATAAGCAACATGTTTTCCGTCGTGGTAATCAAAAGTGCATGCAGTTCCCAGCGGCTGCTCCAGCTTTTGGCAGGTCCTGGGGAAAGGTCCTGCCAGAGTCCCCCATGGAGCTTTGACAGCCCATATGTGCGTTTGCCAGCTCACCTCCCCACCTCAGGGTGCCTGAGCACCTGAGCATCACAAGTGCTCCTGGAGCCACAGTGGAGGCAGTGAAGGGAGACTCGTGTCTGCTGCACCACCTGCTCCCTACTGCCTCTCGGGAGGTTCTCCCCATGGCCGTCTTATCCAGGGATGATAGAAAGCAGATGCCACCGCAGATGGAGAATGTCTCTGTGGGGCCCAGCCTGTGGGGCAGTGGTGGGGAGCCGTAGCCAGAAGACCTTTTCAGTCGTGAGGGTTGTCCGGGCATGGATAGGGGTCCTGTTCCTTGCCAGGCGCCCCTTGCCAATCCACCCCAAGCACAACCCGCTCTCTTTTCACTGTCGAAACAGTGTCGAGCATCCCATTCATCCCTGAGAGGCTCATGGCACAGTTCACAACTAGGTGGGGAACGGCTGCCAATTTATAGCTATTAGTTGCATGTATTTAATGGAAGCTGGATACCATTAAGAGCACAATCCTAACCTGGAGTTAGGCCAGCACAGTTAGGCCAGCAATGTTTGGGCGGCACAAGGACCACTGTAAAGTATGTTTGGACCACTCTCGGAGTCAGAGAGGCCAGCACACAGACGTGCGCCATCCTCCCTGACTCCGAGAGTGGTCCAAACGCCACTCCCTTGTGTCTGGCATTCTGAGGTAAATTTCTGAGGTAAAATTCTGAGGTAAATATGAGGTAAATAAAGCAAAGTTTGGCTGGCAAAAGGGACACTGTAAAGTATGTTTGGACCACTCTCAGAGTCAGAGTGACCAGCACACAGGCGTGCGCCATCTCCCCAGAATCTGAGAGTGGTCCAAACGCACTTTATGGTGTCCCTTGTGCCGGCCAAACTTTGCTGGCATAACTGTGCTGGCCTAACGCCAGGTTAGGATTGAGCCTTAAAAAAGGCAACAACAACAAAAGCCAAACAAAACATGACGTACAGGGCTGCAGTTTCCCCCCCAGTTCTGTCTGGAGTTGCTACTGGGGATTTAATTGGGAACCTCTGCCTATAATTGTGCCCCACCACTAAATGATGCCCCCCATGTTAAGGGCTAGTGCAGGGTTTCCCAAACTGTGGGTTGTGACCCATGGTGGGTAACCAGACCATGTGTGGTGGGTCATGACCTGGGCCGTCACACCTGCAGGTTGCTGTGGGCCGGCCTCACCACCTGCCAAGGGCTGGATAAAAATCTTCCAAAGGGCCAATTTGGCCCTTGGGCCGGGGTTTGGAGACCATTGCCTTTCCCCAAGGTGACCTCCAGCAGCCTCCCAACCCCTCTATGATACAGCATAGGACACTGGGCATGGCTGTACCAGCAAGTTAGGATACGCCCCTTGTGAGTTCATGGCCAGTATTAGATTTGGGCCAGACGTTTCCTGAATCGGGGGCAGCGGCGTCATGCAGCCGGAACGTTGGGTGGGAGGAACGGGCGAGCGGCAGCCGACCCGTTGCATACTGCTCCGTTTCGCCGTCTTCCCCGCCCCCGGCGGGGAAGACGGCGAAACGGAGCGGTATGCAACGGGTGGGCTGCCGCTCACCCGTTCCTCCCACCCAACGTTCCGGCTGCATGACGCCGCTGATTGGGGGGCGGGGCTGGTGCTCAGTGTGGACTTCGAGTCCGCCTGTGTTGTTCGGCGCCGCTCCTTCTAACTTGTTTTCCCGATTTCCTGAGATAGATCAGAGAGCGAACCGCAGCCTTGTCTGCGATGGAGACGTCAGCTATTGCTGTGCACCAAAAGCACCACCTTGTTCTTTCTCCCCATACCTGCTGTTTGAAGATCATATAGGAGCCTAATTAAAGTAAATAGCCTCGGCTTGGAAGCGCGGAAGCCTGTCACCGTTCCTTGTTTTTTTTTTTTTCCTTCTGAGCACCGATTGCAGTGAGTCAACATCAAGGAAAGGAGGGTGGCGGATTGAACAGTTGCCGTTCCAGACAAGAGCGAGCGAGCTTCTCTTCCTATCGTTTTTGTATTGGTGGTTTTTTTTTAATAAGCTTCTGCGAATAATTGCTCTCCATCTCCTATGTTGGCTCTTTTGTCTGCCATACCTGCTGGCTGGAAGCCTGCGCCAGCATTCCAAGCACACCTGTTCACCCGCACCCTCGCTTTTGGAAGCCAAGCCTTGTCGCCGTCTTAAAACAGCGAAGGTCACCTTGGGTAGGGGAGGCACAAGCCCTTTTAAAATTTCCAGCAGAGGAGCACTGCGGCAGATTACGAAGAGCCTCTTTGTAAAGCGACTGCTGATCCCGGAATAGCAGGAGCTGGGTGAGATTTGTCCCTTCCTCACACGCTTTTCCTTCTTGGGTATTTTTGCTTCCTGATCTTGCTGCAGTGACATGTTTTATTCTCTCTCTCTCTCCCCCCCCCTTTCGAACACATGGAAGGCCAGCTGAAAGTTTCTTTTTGATTTGCATGAATTTGTCACCTGTTCATTTCATGGGCTTCAGAAAAACCCAGTTCCCGCAACACACAGGCATTCTGCAAGGAGAGTTTGTCGTGGGTTTTTTTTTACCCTAGCAGACCCAAAGACTGGTGCCCAGCCAGAGAAATCTCAGCCTGCTTGCTATCACCTTGCAGCCTCGGATGCTTGCTATCACCTTGGAAAGAAACGCAGCTTGCCAGATCTCAGGACTGGCAGTGGTGTAGCTATGCCATCTGGCAGCCAAGGGCACAAAACTTTTAACCACCCACCCCCCTAGGCCACAAACAGCTTTTGAAAGGCACTAGGGGCGCAATCCTAACCTGCAGTTAGGCCAGAAAACTTTGTCCTGTGCAAGAGACACCGTAAAGTGCATTTGGACCACTCTTGAAGTCAGGGAGGATGCAGAGGCAGATCTAAGGGAGGGCAAATCTCTAAGTGTTGCAAGAAGCCTTACCCTGTCATGTAAATCCCTCCTCTCCCTTGCTGCTGTAGCCAGTAAGCAACGCCAAGATGTTGCTTTTCCCTGTGAGGATTGGCTAGAACAGTGCAGGAGAGGAGTGATTGCCACTGCAAGGTAAGGCTTCTTGCAAAACTTAGAGATTTGCCCTCCCTTAGATCTGCCTCTGGGAGGATGGCGCACGTCTGTGTGCTGGCCTCTCTGACTCCAAGAGTCATTACAGTGTCCCTTGTTCCGGCCAAACTTTGCTGGCTTAACTGTGCCGGCCTGTGCTATCATATCATAATAGCATACTACATTTCTAAATAGAATAGCACAACATAGTTGCTATTATTTGCTTCTTTGGGGCAAATACTATGCAGAGTCATCTGTGTGTCTTAAGTCACTTGGCTGCCACAATCCACATCATCTCGTCTTGCATTTATTCTTTGCCTGCTCCTGGGAGAAATACTTCTGAATTTGTTCATTGCTAATGTTTAGCACTTTCTTTTTCCTGGTTTCTAACCTTATTCATGCCCAGGGTATAGCCGCAGGCCTTCTGTAACCCAAATAGTTAGTTGTATTGCTTGCCATCCTGCCAACTTAGCAGTTTGAAAGTACGTAAAAATGCGAGTAGATAAACAGGGACCACTTTGGTGGGAAGGGAACGGCGTTCCGTGCGCCTCGGTGTATAGTCATGCCGGCCACATCCTTGGACAAACACCGGCTCTTTAGAAACGGAGATGAGCACCACCCACTACAGTCGGTCACGACTAGACCATTCGGTCCTGGGGAAACTTTTACCTTTATATTACTTGGCATATACCAAGATTGCTGCAATTTTCTCTGCCCAGCATTTGCCGAGGCTGCAAGGCTGAAGAGCAGCAGAGGCAGCAGCTGGAGAACTTTAAAGCCAAATTGGGGATCTTTTGGTTAAAGACGTTCTGGAAACATATAATTGCCCTCAATAGGTCATCAACAGTAACAGCCCCTCTGCAGCTGCTGTGTGTAGGGAATGGCCAGTTGTGACCTGCAAGGTGTCTTCTACTGCTGATGTGCCATATATTAACCTGCATGTGCACCGCCACGGGCAGCCCAATCCTAAGCAAGGCCGACATAACAGGGCTGTATCCTAAAGCCCATTAGGAGGCAGCAGAAGCAACGTCCAGGACAAGGGGAGATTTTCCCCTTGCACCTGCGTAAGCCCCTGTTGCCTCTATGGGCCTGCTCAGATCTGCACCTGCTGTTTTGCAGGCACAGAGGAATGTGGACAGGAGCGGCCCGAATCGGGTCGCCGTGGCCGGGGATGGGCTTTAGGATATGGCACTACGGCCGTCCTGCATCCCAACCCCTGTCTCCGCCCATTGTGCCGCCCATTGCGCCAGAGTTATGCCTCTGGAACGCCCTTGTGGAGGCCCTGCGCCGACTGAGCGCCGCCGATGCTTAACTGGCGCAAGGCCGGCGCTGCCGACACTCACGGTGGCACCCGAGCATTGGAACTGCTGCTTGTGCCGGCCCAGCGCCATAGCGCTGATGCAGATGCGCTTGACAGCACGTTTGCAACAGTGTTCGGCCGGCGCAAGAGCGTAGCGATGGTGCAACGGGGGCATAGGATTGCACTCCGGGAGTTTTAACTTCTACAGCAGGAATTTTCAACCTTTTTCACCTCACGGCACACTGACAAGGTACTCAAGTGTTTAAGGCACACCACCTTGGACGGCTGGCAGGGCACACCGCACTGCTGGCCAGTGTCTCACACAGGGCCAGCCTTAAGCCAATGGGACCAATTTCGTCGCATTGAGCCCCACGCTTTGGGGGGCACCGCACCAGCGCAGTGAGCATATGGCCTGCTGCTGCAGCCAGGATCTCTACGGGGTGTAGGCAGTGGTGTCATTCAAATGATTTAGGAACAGGAACTCACTTTTGATTGGCACTTGTCAGGAACCCGGAACCAGCCATGGAGCCCGTTAGGATCCGGAACGCCTGTTCTGGTCCATTCCCCCTGAATGACATCACTGGGTGTAGGTCAGTGGGGCGATCAGAGCAGCTTTACCTTGGGCCCTCCCACCTGCCCCTGAACGGCCCAAAGCAGTTGGTGATGAATCATCATGTCACTACCAGCTATTTCCAAGTACTACACTTTGCGCATGATACCACAAATGCTCTTCTTGGTGAATGAGGGGTCCCTGCAGGAATGCCCTACATTGGGCCTCACCACTCCCAAGTGCCAGCCCTGGTCTCACATCTTCCAGTGGCCACCCTACCAATACACAGGTGGTGCTTCTTTATCCGTGAAGGTTCCATTTTATCCTTGCCGATAAAAAAAATCTGTGGGTAATGAAACCGGTGGATTCCCCCGCCCAATACACTCCCTCCCTCCCTCCCTCCCTCCCTCCCTCCCTCACACACACACACACACACACACACACACACACACACACACACACACAGCCCAATCGGAGGACTTCCTTAGCATGCAGCCTCAGTGGGGCTCAGAATGGGGAACTTTATCCCCCTCCAACCTCCGGACCCGTTGGTGAAATTTTTGCCAGGCCTCTTGCGTGTCACGTTAAAAGCATCACCACACCATTTCCCATGCCGTAGTTCCAATCTCGCTGGCCCCCTCTCCCGTGATGGCTATTTAAGGAGCAAATGAAGTGAATGGGCAAACGGTTCATTTTAACTCAGTGTGTTACCTGGCCCTTAAAGTTTTAGTGGAAAGCGAACGCTGGTGTTTTTTTTTCCCGGGTTCCTTTTGAAAAGCTCAGCCGTTTTCAACTTAAGTGGCCATCGGGGAGTGAGGCTTGACCTTCCCATTTCATGGGCCTCCGAAGGGCCCATTCTTTCATCGCCTCCTGTTAACAAGGTAATGGCTTGAGCTTTTTTTAGTCTGGTAATTTTACAGTCTATATGTCAAAAATAAGCACTCAGAAATGTCAAAATGCTTTTATCCTGGAGTGCTTCTTCCTTACCTATTTGCCGTTTTATGACACAATTCTGACAAAAATCTTTTTGCCAGCTATGTCAGCTTCTATAAAATATTTAATTTATTTGGAGTGTTAAAAGGTTAAGGGCATGGAAGCCTCATCTGTACTCAAGGATACAGAACTCACTTAGAGAGCAATCCTAACCTGGAGTTAGGCTGGCACAGTTAGGCCAGCAAAGTTTGGCTGGCACAAGGGACACCATAAAGTATGTTTGGACCACTCTCGGAGTCAGAGAGGCTGTCACACAGAGGGGCGCCAACCTCCCTGACTCTGAGAGTGGTCAAAACGCCACTCCCTTGTGTCTGGCATTCTGAGGTAAATTTCTGAGGTAAAATTCTAAGGTAAATATGAGGTAAATAAAGCGGTATGGCCAGCACAAGGGACACCATAAAGTATGTCTGGACCACGCTCGGAGTCAAAAAGGGCAGCACGCAGACGTGCACCATCCTCCTTGACTCAGAGAATGGTCCAAACGCCACTCGCTTGTATCTGGCAGTCTGAGGTAAATTTCTGAGGTAAATATGAGGTAAATAAAGAAAAGTCTGGCCAGCACAAGCGACACTGTAAAGCGTGTTTGGACCACTCTTGGAATCAGAGAGGTCAGCACACAGACATGCACGATCCCTCCCTGACTTTGAGAATGGTCCAAACACGCTTTACCGTGGCCCTTGTGCTGGCCAAACTTTGCTGGCCTAACTGTGTCGGTCTAATGCCAGGTTGCACCCTTAGATGGGCAAGTTCATTTGAAACAAGGGGAAAAAAACTATCTCAATCTTTCGCTGTGTTAACGCTGTGTTTTGCTGGGTTTCGTCCAGGTGGAGGAATTAATATTGATTTGTAAAGCTGGCCATTCAATCATCCCTGTGTTTAGTCCAAGGAGGGTATGTTAATTGTTAGTAGCTTTCATTAAGTTTTCCTTCTTGTAGGCCCTGTCTAGATCTCGGCCTCCTTTATGACACTTCTGCTGTTCCTAAGGGAACGATTTTCAACCAGTGTGCTGTGGCACATTGATGTGCTGCGAATGGTCCACAAGCGTGCCACGGGAGTTTGTGGAAGAGTCATTTCTTAGTACAGCTGTTGGGGGACGTGAGCTCTTGGCTGGCAGTTCAGGGTGCTGTGTGGATTGTCCAAAAACTGATGGTGTGCCTTGACAATTTTAGCGCCTTCTCAGTGTGCCGTGAGATGAAAAAAGATGAACGTTGCTGTTGTAAGGACCGTAGTGTGGCACACAAGGTGTTCCCGTTATTTACCTCACAACAGATTTGTGTGTGGTTGTGTGAGTGGGAGAGAGGTCTTAATTCTATTTGTTGTTTCTTTCTCTTTAACCGGGTGTCCCTTCCCTGAGGACAACTGGAAAGCAGGTTGGGAAAAAAAAAAAACCAGGTTGGCAGGGGTGTTGGCAGATAGTCTTCTCTATGCCCACATTTGAGCAGGCACAGAGCCATGGAGACCAGTGTTGGGCTGCCCGGCTTGGGGGCGTTAGGATTCAGCAGCAGAAGCTGCTGCTGTCCCCACCCCCTCGCGGGCCTGATCCTCCACTCTCTGCCTCCCCCCTCCCTGAGAATACTCACCACCAGCTGGTGTTGCAGGCCATCTTCTTGGTGTTAATGGTAAAGGTTTCCCCACAACCAAATGGTCTAGTCGTGACCGACTGTAGGGGGCGGTGCTCATCTCCGTTTCTAAGCCTGTAGAGCTGGCATTTGTATGAGGACAAGCTTCCGTGGTCATGTGGCCGGCATGACTCTACGCCATAGCGCACGTAGCGCACAGACCCTTCCCACCGAAGTGGTCCCTATTTATCTACTTACATTTTAGGTGCTTTCAAACTGCTAGGTTGGCAGGAGCTGGGACAAGTGACGGGAGCTCACTCCATCACGCAGTCTCGAACTCCCAACCTTGCGGTCGAAAGCCCAGCAACAGCGGATTAACTTGCTGCGCCACCACGTCCCTTCTTCTTGGTGTTACGGACAGATAAATCTGAGGGTGTTTTTTTTAACTAGAGTGAGGCTATTTTTTTCTGACTTACAGTGAACTGCTTTGAAAATATGTTAGAATGTCTGTTTAATTGTAATATTGAAGGTTGTGAGAAAGTTAGGGAGTAACCTAAGAAACATCAAATGGTGATTAATGTCTGTGCTGGCTGTATCCTTGAGTGAGATGGAGGTTGTTACGATCTTGGGAATTGAGAGATGGCTTGGTTGTTTTGACAGTTTACATCTGTATCTTGTTTGTAAAGACCTTGTTAATTGCTAATTGGGTTTAGCTGAAAAGGGGTGGGAAGAATTAAACCTGCCCGGCAAGGTGAGCTAAGTGGAGAGTGAACTAAGTGATTGGGTATTGGAATGTGATTGACAAGGGAGGGGTTGGAAATCCCTATAAGCAGTGATGTCATTCAGGGGGAACGGACCAGAACGGGCGTTCCGGATCCTAACGGGCTCCGTGGCTGGTTCTGGGTTCCCGACAAGTGCCAATCAAAAGTGAGTTCCTGTTCCTAAATCATTTGAATGACACCACTGCCTATAAGGATGGCTTAAGAAAGTTAGTGAGAGGGAAAAGGGGGGTTAGCTGTTGAGGAGAGCTATGCTAGGAATGTTGGAACTGTGTCTCTGTCCCATTGGGGAGACAGGCTGAGAAATTGAAGTAAGATGGAACTACTTTGCAAGATGCTTGTAGAAAGACTGAGACTCTGACAAGATCAGCATTGTAAGTTTGGAATAATTATACAGCCATTTGGAAGTAACGTTCTGTATGCATAGAAAGGAGTAAATAGATTTAGGAGACAGCTCTTTCTTGTTTTGATTTGAAACTTTGAATTCACCACTGTGCTCTTGTGTTTAAATGTGTTTTAATAAACTTTTAATTTGTATTTCATTTGATTGTGTTCATGCTGGTATCAATACCTACCCCCCCCCCAAAAAAAAACAAAACCCTGGGATTTAAAGGTAGAAGCGGGAAGGAAATTGGTTAACATATCAGGCTGGTAGTTTACTGTAGTAAACAGAAACTGACTAAAGAGCCTGAGGCTTGTATGGCCGTTTGGTCCCTCCTCCTTAAAGGAGAAAATCTTCCAGCTCAGTCAGGCTGGGACTGGGGTAGTCGGCTTGATTAAGAGTTGGGGGTCGGACTGGAAGACCCACTCGGGTGTGCCTCTTAAGAGAAGGGGGCAAAGGAGTAAAGAGGGGTGGGTCTTTTGTCCGCAACACTTGGCACCTGAGCCCAGTGTTGGTACTCCTCAGTGGCATCTCTCCAGCAAGGGCAGAGCTCTAAGTTTTGCAAGAAGCCTTACCTTGCAGTGAAAATCACTTCTGGGGCTTCATTTTCATGGGTAGATTCATTCATGGGACTTCATTTTCATGGGTAGATCTGCTGGCGGAAGAGGCTGCGGTGCTCGTTCTTGCCATGCCTCTTCAGATGTCAAAGAAAAGGAAAGAAAATATTACTTTACCCGGCATGTAATTTGTGGAACTCCTTGCCACAGGTTGTGGTGATGGTCAGTGGCGTCTCTACAGGGAGGGCAGAGCTCTAAGTTTTGCAAGAAGCCTCACCTTGCAGTGGAAATCACTCCTTTCCTGCACCGGTTTAGCCAATCCTCACAGGGAAAAGCAACATCTTGGCGTTGCTTACTGGCTACAGCAGCAAGGGAAAGGAGGGATTTACATGACAGGGTAAGGCTCCTTGCAAAACTTAGAGCTCTGCCCTCCCTGTAGAGACCCCACTGGTACTCCTTGCTCTCCAAGTATCATAACTGTGATTTATGGCACGTTTGCTACACCCAGAGCAGTGGTGTCATCTAAATGATTTAAGAACAGGTACTCACTTTTGATTGGCACGTGTCGGGACCCGCCCACTGGAAGTGACATCATAAGCCAGAAGTGATGTCGTGGCAGGAAGTGACATGAAAAAAGCCCTTTTTGAGGCCTCAGATGATTTTAAACTGACCCAACCGTTGCAACAGTATTCCACAGCACCCCCAGAACATGTTAAGGAGGCCTGGCATCATGTTAAAACCCCAGAGCAACTCATTTTTCAGTGGCAAGGAAAGGAAAGGCTCCGCTCGCTGCCTGCCTGCCTCTGAGAACATGCAGGCAACTCAAACATGCAGGAAATTCAAACGTTGCAGAGGGCGGAGTTGACGAATGGGCGGGGCCAGCTGTAATCCTAGAAACCGGTACTCGCGTACCCCCTGCATGACATCACTGACCCAGAGCCTACTCTGGTAGCATGGGCAACGAGAGCTTCGGGACAGGGCTTCAGGGCTGCTGGCCTTGCATCCCATCAGAAAGGCTGAGAGGCCAGCACTCCTGCAACATGTCTCTGAATGCCAGGCGCAAGTGAGTGGCAACAGGATGCAGGCACCGTGTTGTCTTGGGTGCTCCCAGAGCATCTGGTGGGCCACTGTGAGGCCAGCCTTCCTGCAATGAATCACAGAAGCATTTGGCAAAGGTGAGAAATTCCACCTGCTCTATGTGCTGGCCTGGTGCGCCCCCCACCCCACCCCTTGTGGGTGCTGCCATTTCTCTAAAGAGTGCCCTCCTCTCTTCTGCAGCCCTGTTCCCATCTTTTGCACGGTGCATATGAGCTGTCATTGCAGGTTCCGCTGCTGAGAATGTTAGTGTAAAATTAGACGTGACATTTAGACCTTGGAATGTGCCAGGAAGAAATGCAGTTAAAGCTAAATCAGGGTGGTATCTTTCTTGGGTCTTGTCGGAGTTTACAGAGATCAAAATTCGTAACTGGTATTGAGGACCGTGGGAAAAGTAAAGGGTTGCAAATCTGAAAAAAGAACTTAGAACAACAGCAGCAGCAGCAGCATACCTTTTCTTTTTACGTGGTCCTGAATACCATGATAAGGACAATTCGACAGTGGAACAGATTGCCACTGGAGGGAGGTGGTGGATTCTCCATCACTGGAGACCTTCAAACAGAGGCTCGACAGGCACCTGCTGGAGATGCTGTAGGAGGATTTCCTGCTCCAGGCAGGGGGTTGGACTAGATGACCTTGTCCAACTCTATGAATAGCAATTACGAGTTCTTCTTACCTGCAGTGGCCGTCAGTGTTGAGTCTAATCCGTGGATCAAAAATTAGCGTATAAAAAGGTTGGACCTGGAGTTTCTGAAAACTGGGGGAAGGGCACCAAAGTACCAGAAGAGGAGCTAAGCCCCAGTCAAGGTGCGCAGCATCTTCACCCTGCCTTGTTTTGGGTCCACAAGGTGGCTCACAAGCTCACGTTTCTCTCCACCAAAACGGAGTGCAAAATGTCCAGATTCCGCTGATTCTCCCATCATAGTCCAAGGGAGAAATACACAGCAGGACGCTGTTGTTCAGTTGAGATGCGGGCAAGCGGGCTGCTAACCTGATGGCGCGACCCAGCAGATTGGTGGCGGGTGGATCTGCGCATGCACGATCTGTCCTCATCCCAGCCAGAGCCATCTTCTGTATAATCAAGCTTGTTCTCTCCTATCACCCAAGAAGACCCTTTTACAAGTGCCGTCACCTCTGGAGGTGGGAGGAGTGACGGCAAGAAGCAGGGCCTTCTCAGTAGTGGCACTAACAGCAGTTCTTTTCCGTTCAGCTTTCTGAGTTCTTGCTTTTTTATATTGGATATCTGTTGTTTTTGTTGTTGTTGCTTGTTGCAGAAGGTCTGGTCAAGAGGGCTAAAGCTGCAGTAATTGCCCAAAGATAAGATCCAAAGGTCGCTAGTTTGAGGCCACCGGAAGCGTTCGTGTGCGGCAGACCTCGAGAATGCGGCTGATAAGATCTGAGCTGTCTCAGCAGCCTGTGAGAGGGGGAGTTGTGCTGGGCGGCCAGCTGTTCTTTGGTGAGAGCAAAGAAGCAGATTATCAGCCGGTGGAAGGCAGTCGTGCGGCGAGAAAGAAGGACTGGACGATGAAAGTGTCATCTGCATGTAGTTGTTCTTGAAAGATTAGAACTTTGTTTGTGATTTGTAAAAACCCTTGCGTTTTAGAAAAATGCCTGTCTATGTAAACCGCCTTGAATTAAAGTCAAAGGAGCAATCTGATGACCAAGAAAGGCGGTATATAAATACCTATTATTTATTTATTTATTTATTTATTTCCATGGAGGTGACTGCTGCTGGTTTTGTGTTTTATTGTGATCTTAAGTTTATTTGAAAGTTTAAGGTTATTTTAAAATAAGCTCTCAAACTTTTTAGCACTGGGACCCACTTTTTAGAATGACAATCTCTCCGGGGCCCACCGGAAGTGATGTCATGGCTGGAAGTGCTGTCATTGTGACTCCAGAACCTGCTGATTCCTGAGAATGCAGCAATACGTTGGGTCATTTCTCAGCCATTTCCCAATAGCAAAGTGAATTCGAAAGGGGGGGAAAAAAGGCTGTTTACAACCTTGACAAGGGACGTGGTGGCACTGCGGGTTAAACCGCTGAGCTACTGACCGGAAGGTTGGCAGTTCAAGACCATGTGAAGGCGTGAGCTCCCATCGCTTGTCCCAGCTCCTGCCAACCTAGCAGTTTGAAAGCACGTAAAAATGCGAGCAGATAAATAGGGACCACTTCGGTAGGAAGGGTACGGCGTTCCGTGTGCCTTGGCATATAGTCATGGTGGCCACATGACCATGGAAGCTTGTCCTCGGACAAACGCCGGCTCTTCGGCTTAGAAACGGAGATGAGCACCGCCCCCTAGAGTCGGTCACGACTAGACCATTTGGTCATGGGGAAACCTTTACCTTTACAACCTTGACACAAAGCAAAGCAACCACACAGCCCTCCCCATTTCCAGCACCCCATCTTCCCATATTTTCAATATGGCTGCTCTAGGTGCTTCACAACCCACCTGAAACAGGCTCCCGACCCACTGGTGGGTCCCGATCCACTGGGAACCACTGATGTGGGTTATTGTTTAAAATGTGGTTTCATGTTTTGTAAGCCGCTTTAGGTGCTTTCCGGGGAGAAAAGGGTGATATAAATTAAATAAATAAATACGATCGACTAGGTGAGAGGAGGATGCTCCAGGCCACTGCTCTTCTCTTGTCCACATACTTTCGGTTTGGTCTCTGCTGCCTTCTTAAAATTATAGGAGTAGCAGTGGAAGTCAGGTCATCGGGCCAGAGTCAAGGCCAGGAAATGCCACAAAATAGTCAAGTTGGCTTGGGTGGGGTGGCCCAGGGGGAGCCCTTATTCATGGGGCTTCATTTTCATAGGTAGATCTGCTGGCGGAAGAGGCTGCGGTGCTCGTTCTTGCCATGCCTCTTCAGATGTCAAAGAAAAGGAAAGAAAATATTGCTTTACCCGGCATGTAATTTGTGGAACTCCTTGCCACAGGTTGTGGTGATGGTCAGTGGCGACTCTACAGGGAGGGCAGAGCTCTAAGTTTTGCAAGAAGCCTCACCTTGCAGTGGAAATCACTCCTCTCCTGCACCGTTTTAGCCAATCCTCACAGGGAAAAGCAACATCTTGGCCTTGCTTACTGGCTACAGCAGCAAGGGAGAGGAGGGATTTGCATGACAGGGTAAGGCTCCTTGCAAAACTTAGAGCTCTGCCCTCCCTGTAGAGACGCCACTGGTGATGGTGCCTCGCCCAAGTGGACTGGGACAGATTGATGGAGGAATAGTCCATCAGAGGTTGCAAGCCATGGTGGGAATAGGTAGCCTCTTGGTTTCAGAAGTAGGCTGCCTCTGAATGCCAGGCGCAAGGGTGTGGCAACAGGATGCAGGCACCTTGTTGTCTCGGGTGCTCCTTGAGGCATCCTGGGGGGCCACTGTGAGATGCAGGAAGCTGGATTAGACGGGCCTCTGGCCTGATCCTGCAGGGGCTCTGGTTATGTTCTCACATCATCTGAAATCTCACCGGGGAACAACATTGCCTCATCTATGAGAAATTTAGTCTCTGAAAATAAGATTGGGGGCAGAAAGCAAAGAGAAGCCAATCAAGGCAATGGAGCCTGAGTGAAAGATGGTGTTGGGAGGATGTTTGACTGGCTGCACCTGTTCTCAGGGGAAGCAGCTGGTACGGTCACACTCTGAGCGTGCCCGCTTGATTATACCATCTGTGTGCCAAGAACACATTTTTTAAAAAGCCTATTGTGTGACTCCGTTGGCTGCTGGCATTGTTGTCAAAGTGCGGAATGCGAAGTTGCCTCACTTGGAACGCTCAGGTGTGAGATAAATCGAGCCAACCATTTCCACCAGAAGTTTTGTTGTGGCTTGGAATAAGAAACGAAATTTTGTACAAAGCAAATCCCTGTGTGCAGAAGCTGCTTTCCATTTGAGTTCATTCATTTTTTGGCCAG
The DNA here is from genome assembly GCA_029204185.1 of Lerista edwardsae. Taxonomy (NCBI): domain Eukaryota; kingdom Metazoa; phylum Chordata; class Lepidosauria; order Squamata; family Scincidae; genus Lerista; species Lerista edwardsae. Next base: position 2,541,538 of record JAJKFI010000093.1, read on the forward strand.
ACCCTGCACCGGTCGCTGTTCACACTAAGCAAAGCGAGAGCATTTTTAAGGCTCCGGAGGACGGTCAGCAAACCTAGAAGCCCCACAGCCTTGTGGGAAAATTAACTGTGCAGGCCTCCTGCTTGTCTGATTAATCGCTAGGAAGCTCCCTGCTCCAAACAGCCTTGGAAGAAGCTGTAGGCATTCTCAAACAGTTACTTTTTTTTTTTTTTAAAGAATTCTTCAATGTGCTCATAATCGCTGACCCAGTTTTGAGTCAAGCTGATTTTACATGTCTCTATTGCAACGGTTGTAGAACTCTCTCCACTTAATAAGCAGTGTGGCGTAGTGGTTACAGTGTCAGGTTTGTGTTGGTGACTTCCTCAGTCTAACCAACCTCACAGAGTTGTTGTAGGGCAAAAGTAGCTGGGGGGAGCCAGGTATATACTATCAAGTCTTTTAGAGAATGAACAGGATGAAAATGTAGTAAATAAAAGGCATGATCCTAACCTGGAGATAGGCCAGCAAAGTTTGGCCGGCACAAGGGACATCATAACGTATGTTTGGACCACGCTCAGAATCAGAGCAGCCAGCACACAGATGTGCCCAGTGGTGTCATCTAAATGATTTAAGAACAGGTACTCACTTTTGATTGGCATGTGTCGGGATCCGCCCACCGGAAGTGATGTCATAAGCTGGAAGTGATGTCATGGCAGGAAGTGACATGAAAAAAGCCCTTTTTGAGGCCTCAGACAATTTTAAACTGATCCAACAGCTGCAAGAGTATTCCACAGCACCCCCAGAACATGTTAAGGAGGTCTGGCATCATGTTAAAGTGACCCAACAGTTCCAAAACCCCAGAGCAGCTCATTTTTCAGTGACAAGGCAAGGCAAGGCTCCGCTCACTGCATGCCTGCCTGCCTGGCTCTGAGAACGTGCAGGAAATTCAAATGTTGCAGGGGGCGGAGTCGACAGGTGGGCGGGCGAATGGGCAGGGCCAGCCGTAATCCTAGAAACCGGTACTCGTGTACCCCCGCGTACCCCCTGCATGACATCACTGGATGTGCCCCATCCTCCCTGACTCAGAGAGTGGTCCAAATGAGCTTTACGGTGGTCCTGGTGCCAGCCAAACTGTGCCGGCTTAACCCCAGGTTAGGATTGCACCCTAAATCTCAGGGTTATGTCTTTCTTTTCATTTGAGACAATCATGCTTTCCTTGTGCAGAAAGGAAAAAAAAAAGCATGTGTCAGGAATTATCCTGATGCTGTTTTTACAAAAAACGTAGAAGGGAAGTATTATTCTCCCCTTATTACAGACGTGGCTGTAACCACTGAGCCCTACCACCTCTTGGCCAAATCTGCCTGATCTTGGCATGGGATGTATTAAGATTGCCCTTGTCTTGTGTCTCTGTGTCAGTTGGATTTGCGTTGCCTCTGTGCAGTTTCATCCGTCGGCTGCTACAGCCCTCGGCCAGAATAAACCAGGGCAGAATATTTGTAACGCAGCACAAACCTAACTACTGGCGAATGACCTCCCCTGCTCAGTCCCAGTGGCCAGCTGACCTGCTCACATGTCTCTGGTAGCCTACATTTGGCTCCCGCTGTGTCAGCGGGGATTTGCAGCCGTCGCTCCTGTTTACAAGCCAGACCTCTGGCTCAGGCTCGCTGCATTTTGATTCCAATCAATATTCCTTTGTTTTCGCCCACTTCTCCCCCCCTTCCCCGACATTCCGGCTGACCTAAAATTGCATGCTCTGGATGCGGCTTCCTCCCCCCCCCCCGCGAAACGGCCACCGCTATCCTAGGTGTGGCTCCCTCTCCTTTTAATTTTCCGCAATGTTAAAAATAGGCTTGAGCTTCAGAGGCAAGGCTGAGTACCGATTGGAGACTCGGGGGGGGGGTTGCGGGGTGGTTTTTACGGTCCTGAAGAAAAACACGGGGGGGGGGCTTGTGTCAATTGCTAGTGCTGCTTTTACTCTGCTTGGAAAGCTGCTTAATTCTCCTGTGGGGGGGGGGGAGATCCTCACATGCTGTTTTTACTGACTTCTGAGGACCTCATTAAGCAGGAGTTTAATTTGCTCACAGATGTCTCAGGGAATACGAGACTGGCTGCTTGTGTGTGTGTGTGCGTGTGCGCGCGCATGTGTGTGTTCCTCTTGTCAATAAGCCGGACTGGAGAACATGTGTCTGGACTTGCTCGGAACAGCACGCTCTAATTGGTGTGTGTGTGTGTGTGTGTGTGTGTGTGTGTGTTTTCAGTGGCTTGGGTAATCTGATGACCGATCAATATTTTTTAATCAGTCGCTCCAGGTCAAAAATATCCCTCTCTCAACCTTCTGAACCACTGAGCAGTCCATGTGCGGAAGATGAACGCATGGCCATTTTTGTTCAGGGCACCACACTGCCCTCTGTAGGTTAACTTGGAACTACAGATGCAGATGCTCATGTCTTGAGGGGGATGTTGGCCTTAGAAAGTTCTCAGCTTTGGGGAAAAAAATGGAAATGCTTTTCTCAGGCCTTCAGGAAGCCTTCTGAAGAGCAGTGGGGGGTACATGAGGGGTTTGGGGGTGTTCAAAATTTATAGGCCTCTGGTGGCAAATGCCCCACCTATGCCACTTTTTTTGGCAGTTGGGCTACTTTTACAAACACCTTGATTTGTACAGGAACACCATAAGAACATAAGAAGAGCCCCGCTCGATCAGGCCGAAGGCCCATCTAGTCCAGCTTTCTGTATCTCACAGTGGCCCACCAGGTGCCTCAGGGAGCACCCGAGACAACAAGATGCCTGCATCCTGTTGCCATTCCCTTGTACCCAGTACTCTGAAGTAGCCTACTACTAATGTAAGGAGGTTGCACAACCCATCATGGCCTATGGCCCATGATGGACTTTTCCTCCAGAAATCTGTCCAATCTCTTTTTAAAGGCATCTAAGCCAGATGCCATTAAATTGGATTGGACAGATTTCTGCCATCAGATGAGCGCAATCCTAACCTGGAGTTAGGCCAGCACAGTTAGCCGGCACGAGGGCCACCGTAAAGTGTGTTTGGACCACTCTCGGAGTCAGGCAGGCCAGCACACAGGTGTGCACCATCCCCCCAGACTCCGAGAGTGGTCCAAACACGCTTTACGGTTTCCCTTGTGCTGGCCAAACTTTGCTGGCCTAACTCCGCCAGCCTAACTCCAGGTTAGGATTGCGCTCTCAGTCAGACAATTTGGTACATCTAACTCGGAATTGTCAGCACAGACCAGCCTCTGCGGTGTGTCCAACAGGAATTTTTCTTTGCTGTACCCACAGGTGCTGCCTGATCAGGACCTATGTGCCAAGCAGATGCTCTATGGTTGTGACCTGTAAAGCTTTAAAAATGTTTTAAATCTCCCTCTTAGTGTTTTTGTCCCTTTTCTGGACTTGCCAGTGAATCGATTGCTTTCCCCTAGTCTTTTGAACAGAGCGAAAAAAATGGAAAGCACTCAGTTTTGTTCCTTTTATGGACATGTCTTTCAATGAAAAGCAGCAAAACAGAAACGAGACTCTGTTGTTGCTACCGCAAGGCTTGGTGGAATTTCCGTCTCCCACCCTGGGTGGCACAACGGAATGTTTTGCTGTGGATGTGCAATACCTCCTTGGGGCTCCTGTTTGTCTCTATAGGGAGAGATGGGGGAAAGGGAGAAGGAATCTGTCTTTAGGACAGATGATCCTGTAATTATGGGCTGCAGATTGCAAATCTCCAAATGCCTTCTGCGAACTGGGTTGCAATTTAGGTAGTCTACTTGTGTTGACTGTTTTCACATGAACAGGCCAGGGGGCCATCTCTCCAGTTACTCAGGATGGTCTTGTCAGTACTCTTGGCATGCATTTTCTGAACAGGTATCAGGGTTCAAGGTCGCCCAAGGCAAGCTACATGGAAAAGGTTACCAGAACCACAATACCAGAACCAGGGGACATCCACTAAAACTGAGTGTTGGAGAGTGAGAATGGATAAAAGGAAAACACCTTTTTTACCCAGTGGGTAATTAATGTGTGGAACTCCTTGCCACAGGAGTTGGTGATGGCATCTGGCATGGATGCCTTTAAAAGGGGAGTGGGCAGATTTCTGGAGGAAAAGTCGATCACAGGCTACAGGCCATGATGGTTAGTGCAGCCTCCTTATTTCAGAGATAGGCACTAGAAGAGCATGCAGTCTGCTGGCAGTCTGCTGGCACACACTGGGGAAGACTGATGTGTAGAGGAAGGTCCACCACAGCAGGTAAATCGGTAGGAGGTGACGGTGGGGAGGGGTGTAAGCCGCGCTGGTGTGCACCCAATCCTGTCCCTTTTCCTGGGTCTTATCTTCCAATACAGCTGAATGTGGATTTGCTCCAGCGATATCGCTGGCGCTGGTCCATGTTGACCCATTGTGGTTTCTGGGGTTTCTGGGGCCTACCCCAGGGCAAGGTGACCCATGCCCCCTTACCCCGAGGAGACCTCCAGCAGCTGAAATCCCTGCACAGGATGCTGCATAAACCGCACTGGTGCTGTTGCTTCGGCGTCAAGGAATTTTAGGATTGGGCTGCCCGCGAACTTATAGGAGGGATATTCCAGAGTTCTCTTGGCTCTTCTTCCCACAGCCTGAGGGCAAAACCAGACGAGACCCTGAAGATCTGTGAGTTGAAATGCCATCTCTTTTGTTGGCATTTCCAACAAAAAAAATCCACCAAAAATCTCACAGAGGGGAGAATTTAATCAGTGAACAAGAATCCAGATTAGAAAAGTGTTTTCCTTCTAACTCGTTCCCGGTGTCCCTTTGCTTCCTATGCAGGTTGTCCCCTAAACGTTGCTCTTTGCTCTGTTTGGGAGGAAAAAAACACATGCAAGTATAGAACTCCTGGTGATGGTGTTGGGTCTGGGTCTTTCCCAACAAGTGGAAAAGACTTGGTATGTCCAGATCGGGAGGGTGTTTTGGAGCTGCAGTACCATGGACAGCTCTAAAGGAGCAAGACCAAGGCCTTAAATAGTTCCTTGCACACCACCCCTCCTGGACTCCCTGACTAAAGAGGGGAGCCCTTAAAGGGTCTCTCCTTCAGGTTTGGCATCTTGTATTTTGCCTCTTCTTAGGGTGCAATCCTAACCTGGAGTTAGGCTGGCACAGTTAGGCTAGCAAAGTTTGGCTGGCACAAGGGACACCGTAAAGTATGTCTGGACCACCCTTGGAGTCAGGGAGGATGGCGCACATCTGTGTTCTGGCCTCTCTGACTCCAAGAGTGGTCCAGACATACTTTACAGTGTCCCTTGTACGGGCCAGTATTTATTTACCTCATATTTACCTCAGAATCTTGCTTACATATTGCTTTATTTACCTCATATTTACCTCAGAAACCTCAGAATTTTACCTCAGAATGCCAGATACAAGGGAGTGGTGTTTGGACCACTCTCGGAGTCAGGGAGGATGGCACACGTCTGTGTGTTGGCCTCTCTGGCTCCGAGAGTGGTCCAGACATACTTTACAATGTCCCTTGTGCCAGCCAAACTTTGCTGGCGTAACTGTGCCAACCTAAATCCAGATTAGGATTGCGCCCTTAGTCAGGCGTTGCCTGGCCCATTGTCATTGCTGCTGCACAAGCTTCGGGCGAGCACCAGATTTCTAGCATGTGCGGGGCCAGTTCTTTAAGAAACACAGGGTGAGCCTGGACTCTGAGGTTGCTGTCTTTCAGGACTCTGTTTGGGGGTTCTTCTGGCTGAGCCTTGGGATTGGGTCCAGTGTTGGTTCCCCCCACCTTGAAATTGGACTCCCAAGTAGTTGGCTGGAGCAGGAGGTTGTGGCAGGCACTGAAGGTGAAACATGCACAGTGTTGCTCTGCCGTGCTTGGTGGGTGTCAGGCTCCTTTTGAGCAGGTCTGGAATGAGTTAGTGGGGCTGATGGGGAGGAAGTTGCTTGTAATCTCCTGTCCTCGGTGGCAGACCTTGCCAGTGGCACGCGTGGGCCGCGCCAACCGTTCCAGCTGCAAGTCCCTGCCGCCGTCCTTGACAAATTTGCTAACAGGTCTGTAAAAAATTATGGGGCTTGAACTCTGTTGCATGAAATCAGCAAATTTGACTCATGGTGACAGCAAAAATTGCTTTCAGCAGTAAATAGGAGGCGGCCGTCTCGTGCCTGGGAAGCAAATGATCTGCGCCAATAAGAGAGAGCATTTTTCCCCCTTGCTAAATCACAGCATTGTGAAATGGCAGAGCCCTGGGATGGCGTTGGTCTGGTTCACGTACGTCTGCAAGAACACCTCGCACTAGGTTGCAGTTTTGCATCCTGTCACCCTCTTTGCAACCAAGGTGCTGGAAAGGAGGTCTCTTTGCTCTGTCTCTAGGAAATGTCATACATTTGTAAAAAAAAAAAAAAAGCAGTTAGGGACCCCTCCTAAACAGACTGAGCATGCTTTGCAGCCCCCCCCCCCAAACAACAACAACAACAACACCTTGGCGTATTGAAGATGCCCTCTAAAAATAAACAGTGGCCACAGAATGCTCGTGGCGGGAATGAGAAGGGAACTGGTCTGCTTAAGCCTTTAAGAATTATTAAGTCTAAAGGTGGCTATTAGGTTGCGGAAGGCAAAATATGTTGTTGAAGGTCTGTAATGGAAAATGTGGAAGACTACCCCGAGGAGATAGGGAATGGAATCAAGCAGTGGCCCCTTGTCCATGTCAGCCAGGAATTACAGGGTTAACCCCAGAGCCTTTGCCTGCAGCTAGTTCACAGCTGCAGCCAATTGGGGATAACAAGGGCCCTGGGGATGAACGTAGCTACTGGGAAGAGCGGTGTTGTGGGTGCAGGGAGGTGGAAAAGGGTTGTGGAGTGTTCGGAAGAGTGAATGGAAGGAGTTTGGAAAGTGACTTGAGAGCGTACGAACTGATCGGGACTGACAGATGGATTGCTTGTTTAACTGACAAATGGATTAAACGGAGGACGCTTGGAGATTGCTGTAGGAACTAAGGTTGCTGTTGGAGAATTAGTGTGTGGCTGCCACGCCCCTGGAGCCACCAAGGGCTTGCAGCCCAAGGAGAGGACCTGGGAAGGCTGCATCTGGGACTGAGGATTGGTAGATCACAAGAATACTGTATATTGGTTAAAAAAAAAACCACATTGAAAATATGGTGGTTTAGATGAGCCTGCTCATGGAAGCCGCCTTGGGCATTTGCTTTGGCGTGGGAAAGGCGGGGTATAAACAGCGACAGGATCTACAAACGACCGGGGGAACACTGGGCGGGACGTACGCGGGGCTTCCCATGATTGGCTGCCCGTCCGCAGCGTTCTGCAGCTGTCCTGGCCGGGGGGGGGGCTGCCCCTGGTTAGTGTGTCCCATTGCTGCTCGCCCAGGCACCCGGCGCGACCCTCACCCGTCCTCTGCAGCGAGCAGGAGCCCCCCCCCCAAGGCCGGGGCAGCTGCGGATCACCGCGGACGGGCTGCCAATCACCCGGATGTCCCGCCTACGTCCCGCCCAGCGTTCCCCCAGGTCGTTTGTAGATCCCGTCACTGGGTATAAATTCTTCAAAATAAAATAAAAAATAAATAAACTGGAGGAGGAAGGAGGGCCTGTGTGGCTGAGCAGGCAAGCGGACTGCCTTTTGCCTTTCTTTGGCGTTGGGGTCCAGCGGTGCCTTGTGCAAAACTAAGGTGGTTTTTGACGGTAAAAGGGAAGCTAATAAGTCCACCGTGGGCATAAGGTTGCAGAAAGGGAATTTGGCACACCAAGGCCCATCTTGTTTATTTGTCCTGTTTTTCTCTCTGTTCTGCAGGTTACAAAAATGGTCAAGACTGTCACCACCAGAACCGTGCGCCAGGTTCCCCTCGGCCCGGACGGCCTCCCCGTGATGGACGGCTCCTCCCCCATGGGCAGTTACACTGACTCAATAGACAGAAGGCACATGAAAAACGGGGAGCGCTACATCACCCCCCAGGGTTCTTCCACCTTGACCCGGTCCTACAACAGCTACAACGATTCCTACCCGGACGGTCACGATGGCCAATATCGCCCTTTCATGGGCCACGACGGTTACGGAGACCTCCCCGATAACTACGGCAGCCTGTCCCGTGGCGTCAACTACCGCCCCCGGTACGCCTACGTCCCCGGAAACAGTTACCGGCCAGAGGACGGCAGTTTCACTTTGCCAAATCGAAGGGATAACTATGGCCCACTGGCCCAGCCCCAGGTGCCGACCGGCAGCAACGCGGACTTGAACCGCTCCCAGCCGGAACAATTCCAGCCAGAGCCGTACGGACTCGAGGACGATAACCGCAGCCTTGGGGTCGACGACGAGGGCTACGAACTGGATCCGGAGTACTCTACAGTGAACCGACGGACGTCAGCTGGGATGCCGGAGCGGGGAAGGCCTCGCAAGGGAAGGTAAAGTGTTCGTGTTGAGTAAACGTTTTTTGGCAATTGCATTGTCTAAAGCAGTGGGTTGGGACCCACTTGGTGGGTCGCGACCTGATGTCAGGTGGGTCGCAGAAAGCTGGGAGCAGCCATCTTTGAGATTGCAGACCTTACTCTTGCTATATTCCTGTTGTGAGTGTTAATAGTTTGAATTTTCAAGTGAAGGTTTTTTTAAAAAATTTTGTTTTGAATTCAGTGCTTTTGCATAGTATTTTGTCCTAATCTTGCTTTGTGTCAGGTGTCTTTCATGGCTGTACAATTGCTGCAGTCCAAGAATGCCCATTTGCATTTCAGGAGTGTCATTTTATTACGTGACAATGACAGCACTTCCTGCTTGATGATGCCACTTTTAATGAGATCACTTCTGGCGTGTCCCAATACGAGTGCCATTCTAAAAAGTGGGTCCCTGTCTAAAAAGGTTGACTACCACTGGTCTAAAGCAACTAAGGTCAGGATAACAGGTCTGGCCAGGAATTGGCTTCAGTAGGTGTCATGTTTTTAAAATTGGTCACTTGTGTTTAATAAAGTGGCCCAAGTTCAACCCAAGCCGAAGTCTGGTGTCATTATTGGAAGCCCTGAGAATAAATAGGCTACTTTAGAATACCAGTGGCAATGAGATGTTGTCTTGTGGGCCACTGTGAGACGCAGGAAGCTGGACTAGATGGGCCTTTGGCCTGATCCAGCAGGACTGTTCTTATGCATGCAAATCTGGTTCCTGACCACTGACCAACAGTCTCTCTCCAACAGAGCCCATTTGCAGGCTTGAGAACTAGGGTCTGCCATCTTCTTCGCCCTTAAATGGGAGCAAGTCCCATTGTAGTCAATGTTATTTCTGACTGAGCAGACATGGATAATAGGATTGCATTGCTGGCCTGTCTCGTTATCGAGAGCATGATAGATAACGACACTCACCGAAGTCACAATGGCTGTTCACGTTTTAACAAGATGTTGGTGATCTCTGCAGTCTGCCATCAAGTCGACAAAAGACTGCTTGGGCCAGGCAAGCAGGGGAAAAAAGGCATTGAGCAAGTTTGGCCATGCCGGAGTAGCTGCAAATGATCCAGGACAGTCTTTGAGTCTGTTCAGTTGTTCTATATTTGCATATCCTGGAAATAAATTGACTCCACCAAATTGGTGCAGCTTCTCTCTCTTGTTTGTTTGTTAACCTTTAGCAATATTCATTTGTAAGCTTGATAGCCATTGCTGAATGCACCCAGCTTAACACCCCTTCTAACTGGGCAAGAGGCACTTTTTCAAATGGTGTTTCCTCTTATATTTAGCAGGGGGATTGCAATTGTCCCTCTTCACCCCCATGCAGTGTATTTCCTAGTGGCTGTTGCTGGGGGTGCTTTGCATATTTTTAGATTGTGAGCCCTTTGGGACAAGGAGCCATTTAACTTTATTATTACTATTTGCTTGTAAATCGCTTTGTGAACTTTGTGTTGAAAAGCGGTATATAAATACTATTTGAATGCATGCATGCATGCATGAATGAATCTACTTTAAAGAATATGCTCCAGTGTTTTAGAATTAGATGCAGACTAAACAGAGAGGCACATAAACACCTGCCCATTTGCATTTTTAGAGGACTGGAGACATTCTTTGGAAGCAGTGTTCCTCAAAGGTGGGGTCAGGACGCACTAGGTGGGTCCCCATTCATTTAAATTCATTTTTTATTTAGTGTGTTAGACTTGATGCTACCATGGTATGTGGCTGCATTTAGGGAAATGCTACAGATCTGTACTTTTCACCAGCTACGGTGTATATGCTTTTAACAATGATAGTCAATGGGGCTTACTTCTGGGTAAGTGTGGATAAGTTTGCAGCCCTTGGGATGTTTGAGGAATTTTTGTTTTAAAATGATCAGCAACTGCCTGGGAGAGCTAGGAATGTTCTTCTTTATTTTAAATATTTTTAAAGCTTATTCTTCAGCATTTTAAAACTTAAACTTATTGCAAACTTTTAATTTACTTACGTACTTACTTATTTACTGATTTGATTTTGCGTGCAATCCTAACCTGGAGTAAGGTCAGCACAGTTAGGCCAGTAAAGTTTGGCCGGCACAAGGGCCACCGTCAAGCACATTTGGACCATTCTCGGAGTCAGAGAGGCCAGCAGACAGATGTGCACCACCCTCTCAACACAAGGGACACTGTAAAATATGTTTGGACAGACGTGCGCCATCCTCCCTGACTCTGAGAGTGGTACAAAGGCGCTTTACAGTGGCCCTTATGCCGACCAAACTTTGCTAGCCTTAACTGTGCTGGACAAACTCCAGGTTAGGATTGGGCTCTTCGTTATAAAGGGTGGTGTTAAAATTGTCCTGCTTGATGATGTCACTTCTGGCCATGACATCACTCCCAGGTAAATGACGTCACTGCTGATGGGTTCCAACAGATTTTCATTGTAAAAAATGGTTCCCCATGCTAACACGTTTGACAGCCACCATTTTGGTTCATTATTCTAGGGAATCTTCACAGAATGAACTTACTTACAAGTACAGGTTTTCCCCCCACCCTTACCCATAGGGATATGTTCCTGGACCCACTGCGGATACAGGATAGCCCTATTTCCGTGGCTCCCCACACCTCCCCCTGCACCGTGTACCTTCATTTATGTAGTTCATAAATGGGACGTGGTGGCGCTCTGGGTTAAACTGCTGCTGCTGAGCTTTCTGACTGGAAGGTTGGCAGTTCGAGACCATGTGACAGCATGAGCTCCCGTCGCTTGTCCCAGCTCCTGCCAACCTAGAAGTTCAAAAGTACTTTAAAAATGTGAGTAGAGAAATAGGTACCACTTTGGTGGGAAGGTAACAGCACCTTGGAGTATAGTCATGCCAGCCACATGACACATGGAAGCTTGTCCTCAGACAAAATGCCGGCTCTACTGGCTTTGAAAGGGAGATGAGCACCACCCCCTACAGTCGGTCACAACTAGACCATTCAGTCATGAGGAAACCTTTACCTTTTTTTATGTTGTTCATAGTTATGTGAAACAAGTAAGTCCTGTCTTAAACCAGAGCTTATAGCAAGACAAGCAGGCAGGCAGCCTGCAGCTAGAGCGAACAACCCAGCAAACGTGCTTCCTGTTTCCTGTTAATGTTCAGTGAGTCAGTCTCTCTAGCTGCAGGCTGCCTGCCTGCTTATCTTACTATATGATTTCTGCTTTTTGCTTCTGGTTAAAGCAAGTACATGATTCTTTTGCATGGCTATAAACAACACAAACAAAGATAATGTGGGGGAACCACAGAAAACTGGGTCTGCAGATACCAGATTACAAGCAGTTTCATTTGAACGTAGGTCAAAGAAGCAAAGAGTTGTGTGCAAGGTATGCTATTTAAGTGGCTTCTCTTTCTAACTTACAAAAAAGCCAATTTTTGCACAGATATATAAGGCCTTGTCTTTTAGTTGCAAGGAGCCGGTGACGAGAAATAGTGCCTTCTGTTTTAATGATGGAGCCCTAGAATAATTAGTATTTGATTGTGGGGTGGTTGTTGGGATTTAGTTTTGAGGTTTTTGTTTTGTTTTTTAACATGGGAGACTTGCTTCTTTGAAAGCAACATCTGTGTGCTATGAATGGCAGAAGACTTGATGTCACTTGAAACTGACAGAAGGATTATGACAGTGTCTCTAGTCTGCTTACAGGGCTTTAAAAAGGCTGTGACACAATCCTAACCAACTTTCCAGCACTGGGATAAGAGCAATGTAGCTCCAAGGTAAGGGAACGAACATTCCTCTCCTCTGTGGCTGCCCCCCGACGGCAGAATGCAGTACACGCCCCATTGGCACAGCTATGGCACTGTTGGAAAGTTGGTTAGGATTGGGCCCTTAGTTTCTCCTCCATTCTTGCCTCTTCAGTCAATTCAGAATGACGCTATGCGGTGTGGCAAGCAGTGATGTCATGCAGGGGGTACGCGGGGGTACGCGAGTACCGGTTTCTAGGATTATGGCTGGCCCCGCCCACTCGTTGACTCCGCCCCCTGCAACTTTTGAATTTCCTGCATGTTTGAGTTGCCTGCACGTTCTCAGAGGCAGGCAGGCAGTGTGCAGAGGCTTGCCTTGCCTTGCCACTGAAAAATGAGCTGCTCTGGGGTTTTGGGACTGTTGGGTCACTTTAACATGATGCCAGGCCTCCTTAACATGTTCTGGGGGTGCTGTGGAATACTGTTGCAACTGTTGGGTCAGTTTAAAATTGTCTGAGGCCTCAAAAAGAGCTTTTTTCATGTCCCTTCCTGCCACGACCTCACTTCCGGCTTATGACGTCACTTCCGGTGGGCGGGTCCCGACAGGTGCCAATCAAAAGTGAGTACCTGTTATTAAATCATTTAGATGACACCACTGGTGGCAAGCCATAACGGGCTCTTTGATCTGGTTAGGAACAGGGTGGATTTGATTTAAATCAAGTCGATGTAAATCACGATGTAAATCACAATTTAAATCACTAGTAAAAAGGCTTGATTTAAATCAACTCGATTTAAATCATAATTTTTGAAGAGCGACTGTCATCTCTGTCCCACTGTGACTCCTCCTCTAACCCACTGTTGACTCACCGACAGTCCCACTCACTTTAATGGGACGGTTGGTGGTGCGGCAATGACACAGCAAGGTGAGGGACATGATGGGCAGCAGGTGAGTGGATGCCCGCTAACAGGCGCTGCCCTGATGGATCTGAAATGACAGGGGCTCCTTAAACGTAAGGACTCATTCCTGCTGGTAGTTAGAATCTTTAATATTATAGTTTGCAAACAAAACGAAGGCTTCCTATTTAGAATAATAAGCTGTCAGGTTAGTAAAACAGCGATATCAGAACCGGTTTTAGCTTAATAGGTTAACCACACATAGTTGGAGAACTACTCAAGTTCTTTTATTTAATTAAAACAATAACGTTATACTACATATTCTTGTATTTGCGTAAACATCAATGTTTAATAACTGAAGTGCATAAACAAAATATCTTTGAAAAAAACACACAAAAAAACTTCAACTGAATATATCAGCTGGGTCCGTATAAAAAAAAAGTTTGTTTTATGGTTTATCTCATGGCTACTGGGAAATTGTGTGAATGCATCAATGCAGTGCATGTTATCTCAGCTTGCAGAGCTTGGATTCATTGAATGAGTTTACCAAAAATGTAAATGTTGCAGAATATACAGCTTCATGCTACATAACTAAGCTCCATTTCATGCTGAATAAATTAAATTATTAATGTATCTTAAATAGAAAACTATCTTTAGATAGATTTTCACTCCAAAAGCATTTTATTAAAATAAATTTGATAAAAATAAAAAAAATCCGATTTAAATAAAAAAAAATTTTTTTTTTTTAAAAACACATCGGTTTTTATCCACCCTGGTTATGTTCAGTCAGTTCCTGCCTCCAGTGATTGAGATATTGCTCTGCGATGTAAAGCAGACTTCTGAGATCACCCTTTCAAAGGTAGCCAGTTCGCAGTGTCGTGGCACGGTCTCTCTGCCTGGCGAGTGGCACCCCGCAATGCTTCTGTGGGTGCCTCGTGACACACAGTTTGGGAACTGCTGTGCTGCTTTTCTGTATTTCCAAACCCTGCCTGGGCATCAGCCCTGTGTTTAGTGACATATGGTGCTGATTTACTATCGCACTCCCCCCTCCAGTATAAACAACTATCCCTCAGAGATGGGACATGAAAAAAGCAGCGAGAGGCTTTCCTCCCACTTAGAAATGAGCGAAAGAATCGATTTTCAATAAGCCTTGAAAGGTTAATAATTCTAGCGATAAATGCAATTCAGCCGATGGACAAACAATGAAGCAGGCAGCGAGAAAAGACACTGTTGTAGCGCTTACTATTAGAGAAGAAGCCAAAGATTGATGATTTCGTGGAAGTTGGATGTCGGCCACATGTCCTGGCTATCTTATGTCTCGATCAGCGGTATTCAGAGTTTTTAGACCAGACCCGCTTTTTGGAATGGCACTCAGGTTGGGACCCACAGAAGTGATGTCATTCACCTGGAAGTGATGTCAGGGCAGGAAGTGACATCATCAAGCAGGAAGTGCTGTCATTGTGACATAATAAAATGACCTGAAATGCAAATTGCCATTCTTGGACTGCAGCAATTGTACAGCCATGAAACATCCCTGACAGAAAGCAAGATGACGACAAAATAGGATGTAAAAGCACTGAACTAAAAACAAAATTTAAAGAACCCCTCACTTGAAAATTCAAACTGTTCAAAAATTCAAAATTCATAGCGCTGGTCACACTGGGGAACCTTTCAGCTGCTGCAGAGGTTTCCACTTTGGAGACTGCTGGTATATACGATGCCTTCCAACATTACAGATGCAAAAATGTCCCCAAAGTGCTTGCAAACTAAAATCGACAATGGGCGAAACAAACTGGGTACAAACTGCAAGAGAGGAGATTCTGGCTGGACATCAGGAAGAACGTCTTAACGTTCAGGGCGGTTCGACAGTGGAACAGATTGCCAAGGGAGGTGGTAGATTCTCCCTCACTGGAGACCTTCAAGCAGAGGCTCGACAGGCACCTGCTAGAGATGCTCTAGGAGGATTTCCTGCTCCAGGCAGGGGATTGGACCAGATGACCTTGTAGGACCCCTCCAACTCTGATCTATGATTCTATGAAAACAACAGAGAGAGGGAGGTAGGGAAGGGATAATGTGGAAATTGTGTGTATGGTTTGGTTACAGCTAGGAAGGAGGATTAAGGCTGCACTTCTCTGAACATTTACTTGGGAGTAAGCTCCAGTTACTCCCAGTTACAGTAACTGTAACACATCCTGTAACTGAGTTACCCCAGTTACAGGACGTGGTGGCGCAGTGGGTTAAACCGCTGCTGCTGGGCTTTCCGACCGGAAGGTTGGGAGTTCAAGACCGCGCGACGGAGTGAGCTCTCGTTGCTTGTCCCAGCTCCTGCCAACCTAGCAGTTGGAAAGCACGTAAAAAATGCAAGTAGATAAATAAGGGACCACTTCGGTGGGAAGGTAACAGTGTTCCGTGCACTACGGTGTAAAGTCATGCTGGCCACATGACCACGGAAGCTTGTCCTCGGACAAAATGCCGGCTCTACAGGCTTAGAAATGAAGATGAGCACCGCCCCCTACAGTCGGTCACGACTAGACCATTCGGTC